>CM076243.1:9411478-9696478 GCA_038380765.1 Odontothrips loti
CAGCGGGGGAGCCGGCGGGTCCGCAGTAAAGAAGCCGGCGACGTCTGCTTGACATCCACGTCCGCCACATGTCCGGCAGCACGTTACGTTCTGCTGCACAACGGGTGTCTCTCAAGGGGCTGCTAGAAATGGCTAACGACTCGATCACATTCATCGGGATATCGGAATGAAATCCAGATCCACATCGAACAGTTTCATGGCTGCACGTGAACAGTTCTGAATACCACAATGGGCGTGAGTTTCTCCGGTAAATGAGTCTACAAAGTTTGGTCCCCAACACCTCAGTGCAGGGCAGCCCTGGGCTGACAGCCGGGAGCGGCGCCGTGCCCGCCGGTGGCCGCCGGCCCTTAGCGGCGTCTGCCGATCTCACCCGCGCAGCCAGATCGAAATCGCGCGGCGATTTGATCTGGCCGTGAGCGAGTGTGCGTGTGTGCATATGTGAGACAGTCGGTGCGTACCCGCTATCGGTGATCGGCTGGTGAAACGCATGGCCGGCACATGCCCTGCCGCCCGCTATAAGTGCGTACACTGTCGCCCCGTCTACGGCTGCCTAGCAATGCGGACCTCACCTCGCTGCGCTGCGCGCTGGGCTGGGGGCTGGGACGACCAGCGGGGCCAGTGGAGGGCCAGACTGACGGCCTTCACCGGGGAGAGCCTCCCCGGGTCATGGATTATTTCGAGGAGCACCCGGGCGGCGTGTCGCACGGCCGCTGGCCGCGCTGGCAGCACACACCCGGAAGACGCTTAGCCGGCCTGCATCACTTTCGCCACTTACGCCCTCTTCCTGCAGCCCGGCCGGCCGGCCGCGTGGTTTACCGGCATTCTCAACAAGGCTGCGCCGAGCCCGCGCCATAGCGGGTGCAAGAGGCGTGATTTGGAAGACAACATCTGGCAACCGTTCAACACAAACGCGGACTCATAATTGGAGCGCGCGCGCTGCTGGTTGCATAACGCAAGGTCATAAAGTCGGAAAGGACTAGGAAACAGAATGCGCCGTTGCAGGTGACCTGGCTGGGCGGTCGGGGCACGAGCGGCGCATGATTCACTCCAACGCGTTTCCGACCGTCCATAAATTCATTACCGCTAAAGGTGAGCATCGCAGTCAAACAACAATCCCAATTGATTTTCCAGCCCCGCGGCCCCGCGGCCCGTGGCATAACTTGAACTACCAACAGTTTTATGTGGCAGCCTAGCCTTTCCCTCTCGCAGGCGTCGGGAAGGACACTCGCCGGCGGCGCACGACTTGGCAATAACTGCACTTGCGATCCCGGGGCTCACTTTTGAAGCCGTGGTGGTTCGGAAACCGAATCCTTGGGGATCCTCCGAATGGCGGACGGAAACTTTATTCAAGTCGATTTTTATACCACAACCTTCCATTTAAGTACACAGCGCAGGACGGATTTAAAAATATTCTGCTCGTTCCTGATTTATGTACCTGGGCAATATTTCATCAGACTTCCTCTTCCTTGGCTCTCACGTACTACTGTACACCCCTTCACTTCACCGCATGTCAAGTACCTTCCCGCCCTCCCCGGCAGCAGACTGGTGCCTTGTCGGACAGCACGCGTGTCGTCAGTACAACACCACTAGCCTCCTCGCCCCCGCGCGCTCACACACACACACACACACACGCGGACAGACAGTGCCACTGCATCGCACTGCGCTGCGGTCCGTCCCGACACTTTCACCGTCGTGTTAGCGTGTCATAAGGCACTGCAGAGGGTCACTCGTCCGGCATATCCCTTCCGGACAGCAGCGCTGGTGATCCTTCATTATCCGCAGCCGAGATGAGCAGTTGGTTTCACTCCCGGCCGGTGCGGTGACCCCGGGTGACCGCGGCCCGGCCCGGCCCTGCAGGATCCTGCCGCCCCTGCCCATTGTATGCTGGGCTGTCGTCTCCTGTGGGAATAATACCCGCGTGCTTGCAGAAACGACAGAACACTTCCAGCAATGTTCGCGATGTTATTAAAAGTGTCTATGCAAACGGGGAGCGCACTGCCATCGCGCTCATCGGCAGCAGGGAAGCGGCTGCGGCGCAGCGCGGACCCACCGCGGCGCGCGGCACGGCTCCCGACTAATCACCGTTTTGCCTGGGTTCCACGCCCACGCCGCCCAGCGCCGCCCAGCGCCGCCCAACGCCGCCAGGGTCTTGTTTATCTAGAAAGTTTCATTTTTGCCGGCGTTCGTTTACGGCCAGACTGCACTCGTTAGTGTATCATGTCAGCACAGGGCACGAAAGTGAGGCATAATAATGCAATTAGGGGGATTGAGTAATCAGGGTAGAGGTGAGGTGTCAGTGTACGGAGAGTAAACACGACAAGAAACTTCTTTTTTTTTTTAAATAATTTCAAAGACGTGTAAAATGTCAAAATTTGGCGACGCTCTCGGGCAGCAGTCCTAGTACCTAGGTTCGACTTAAACGTAACATGCTTGATTCATATATAGTCATTTTGGGTCGTATGCTTGAACCGCCCATTAGTGGCAACAATGTTCCCCGTGACGATCCCCTCAAGTGTCGTCTCGGCTCAGCCCCCGCAGCCCCTGTAGGTTCGGTGGCTGGTCGCACGAGGTATGCATGCGGTCCCCGCCGGTCCCTGCAAATCAGGCGCCTCCTCGCTCA
Organism: Odontothrips loti; assembly: GCA_038380765.1. Lineage (NCBI taxonomy): Eukaryota > Metazoa > Arthropoda > Insecta > Thysanoptera > Thripidae > Odontothrips > Odontothrips loti. The sequence continues at coordinate 9,414,099 of CM076243.1, forward strand.
CTTTCACGGAGTTCGCACTGCGTATCGCGCGGCTTCAACTACCCGGCCGTTGTGGGAGTTAATGATTCGCGGGTCCTTAAGACAGCCAGGAAAACCGGACAGCGCCGAGCGGGTGAGCGCTGCTGCGCTCGGCGGCGCACGCTCCCCCGACAAACTGTTAACACGAGGCAGGAAGCGCTCGTGTTCTAACAGAATCCAATCCCATTTCTTTTAGCTCGTGGCAGAAAAAGACTGGAGGCCTATGTGCAGGACCACGCGGGCTGTGGGCCGTGAGCCAGCCGCGACGAAGGCGTAGAAGCTTCCCGTCGTAAAACACGAAACGCCGCGCCGGCCGGCCGCGTAGCCTTCAAGTGTGCGTCAAAAGTGCGTCGGCGAGGAATCCGGGCAGAAATATTTGACGTACCGCGGCTCGCCAGGGCTCCGCCAGGCCAGGGCTGCCGCCAGGCCAGGGCTGCCGCCAGGCCAGGGCTGCCGCCAGGCCAGGGCTGCCGCCAGGCCAGGGCTGCCGCCAGGCCAGGGCTGCCGCCAGGCCAGGGCTGCCGCCAGGCCAGGGCTGCCGCCAGGCCAGGGCTGCCGCCAGGCCAGGGCTGCCGCCAGGCCAGGGCTGCCGCCAGGCCAGGGCTGCCGCCAGGCCAGGGCTGCCGCCAGGCCAGGGCTGCCGCCAGGCCAGGGCTGCCGCCAGGCCAGGGCTGCCGCCAGGCCAGGGCTGCCGCCAGGGCCAGGGCTGCCGCCAGGCCAGGGCTGCCGCCAGGCCAGGGCTGCCGCCAGGCCAGGGCTGCCGCCAGGCCAGGGCTGCCGCCAGGCCAGGGCTGCCGCCAGGCCAGGGCTGCCGCCAGGCCAGGGCTGCCGCCAGGCCAGGGCTGCCGCCAGGCCAGGGCTGCCGCATATGCAGCACTCTAAAAAACGAGACAGGCATGGAGAACGCTTTAGCGTTCTAGGACAGACTCGTTCTTTGAGTTTTGAATGGAAAATAAGGTGTTTTTTTTCAGAATTAAATGTTTTTGGTTCTCATATTTGAAAACAATTTTTGCACAATCACTATTTGTATTATTTTTTTAAGTCTGCGTTTTTGTCACATCTTAACTGGACTTAGCCACTGATCTATAACTCCAAGCCCTGCAGAGTAGGCGAAAAGTGATTGTTGACTGCGGGCGACGGATGGTCCCAAGACAAACTGCCACCGATCTGCAGTCTCTAAATACGAGTATTTTTGTTGTTTTCTTTTTGTTTTTTCAGAAATCTAACATGTAATTTTCGAAACTAGATCAACGCCCAACCAAAACGCCCCTATAGCAGAATCCCTCACATCTTAACTGGACTAAGCCACTGATCTATAACTCCAAGCCCTGCAGAGTGGGCGAAAAGTGATTGTTGACAGCGGGCGACGGATGGTCCCAAGACAAACTTCCACCGACCTGCGGTCTCTCAAACGAGTATTTTTGTTTTTTGTTTTTCAGAAATCTAATATGTCATTTTCGAAACTAGATCAACGCCCAACCAAAACGCCCCAAAACAGAATCCCTCCGTTACGCAGTTTTCGAGATGAATTGGGGTCTTAACTGACAGGGCGAGCGCAATACTCGTTCTTTTTTTGCTTCTACGTCATGGTCGTAGTAGAGGAAGCAAAGAACGAGTAAAAAGTATGCCTAATTCAGCGCAAATTGTACGCCGACTTAGAAATCCTGGGTAACTTTCCTTAATTCAACAACAGGATGCTTGTCTCGCCCATCTCTATGCCTGATTCAAGGATACAGCCCGATACAGAGTCTGATGCCTGAATCAGGTATAAAGTATAATGCCTGAATCAGATATCCGCATTTAGCGGATTTCTTGATTAAGGCATAGCCATATTCTCACTACCATAATCTTGTTTCAAGCATATTATGCTCGAGAAATAATCTGAGGTTTAGGCATAAAATCTGCCATGAAACAGGCATATTGTGCTTGATTTAGGCATACCTTTTTGAGAGTGAGGCGCCACGACCAACCCCTGCTAGTGCTGATCTCCGCATACGGGTACAGAGGCCAAGGGCCTTGACCCCACGGCGCCAGGACCTCCGGCCACTTCTGGGCACCTCCGGCCACCCCCAGGCACCTCTGGGCCTGGGTTGCGTCCGGAAGCCCCCGCGCGACGCCAGACTCTGCCAGGCTCTCACAGCACCGCCCCGCGTGCAATCCGACCCCAGCCGGGCCCAGGCGGGGCGGCGACGCGGAAAAGTAGAAACACGGTCATGACGGGCTGCTGAGGGTGCGGCGCCGAGCAGGACGCGGCCCGGTCTGGGCCGGCCCGGCAGGGCGGCGCACGATCCTACACAACAGGATGCGTCTGCGTGCTTGTGGCGAATAAACATTTTCAAGAATGCAGCGCGAGCGGACACAGCAGCGGCCGGGGGCACCGGGGGCCGGGGGCGGCACAGCGATGCCCGGCGCTGCCTCTGTCGGCGCGGCCAAGCGTAGCGAGCCCAGCCCGGCCCTTCCCCGCCTCCACTCTCCCAGCACGGCACCTAACGCACCGGATCATGCGCGGAAAAGGCACCCAAACGCGGGGCCAGTTCACAGCAGCGCGCCTGGGGGGCTGGGCACGCCTGCCGCGCACGGCTGTGCCGCGGGACTGCCTACCCTGCAGTTCGCAGGCGCTTCTCGCACCCGGCTGCCGCCTGTGCGGTAGGCCCGCCCGTGACGCACTGCCTACCCTGCAGTTCGCAGGCGCTTCTCGCACCCGGCTGCCGCCTGTGCGGTAGGCCCGCCCGTGACGCACTGCCGTGTTGCGGGGCTGCCTACCCTGCAGTTCGCAGGCGCTTCTCGCACCCGGCTGCCGCCTGTGCGGTAGGCCCGCCCGTGACGCACTGCCGTGTTGTGGGGCTGCCTACCCTGCAGTTCGCAGGCGCCCCCCGTGGGGTCCACAGGCTGCGGGCCAGTTTGTAACGTGAGACATAGGTCGGCATTATGCAAGGGAACGCACAGCGGGCGTCAATGCCTCACGGCGAGGCGCGGAGATGATGGCCCGCGCCGCGAGTCACCCGAGACGGCCGGAGACGGCCCGGTGCATCTCTGCGGGCGCGCACAGCTCACGGCTGCAATCTGCGCCCGCACCTGAATGACGGCCCGTCCGCCGGCCTGGCGGGCTTCGGAAGAAAAACATCTATTCCTTACAAAAAATCACACTCGGTCCATGCATGCATTCAGCTCCACTTGACTGCGACTACATTTCGCAATCCCCTTTGTTGTGCTGCTCGTAGATGAAAAGGGGCCAAGTCACTGGGCCGGTGCCACACAACACACGCCGCATCCAGAGGGCTTTCGTCACCCCAGGCGCGTTCGGACCTTAACGCGTAAGTGCGAACAAAGACCAGGCGAGCTCTCGAGATGGAGTGAGTGAGTGAATGAGTAAGAGAGAGAGAGAGAGAGAGAGAGAGAGAGAGAGAGAGAGAGAGAGAGAGAGAGAGAGAGAGAGAGAGAGAGAGAGAGAGAGAGAGAGAGGGCTGAGGCGGAAGGGGCGCCACGGTCTAGGAAGAGACATTTCGATGTCCTTTCACTCACAAGCTTGTTCGACGAGCGAAATCCGGTCGACTCATCTTATGGACGGCGCCGACCGCGCAGCGACAAGCATGGCTCTCCATTTCACACATGCGAAAACAGCGCGCCGCGGAGCGCAGCGGGACCAGCGGAGCGCAGCGGAGGCCTACGGAGTGCGGCTTTCATTGCCTCCGCGACATTTCCTGCCCCGCTGAAGGGCTCGCAGGTCCCTCAGGTTCGGGTCAGTACGGTGGAATAACGGCTACTTTCGTCGGTATACCGACGATTTTCACGGTAAACCATGAGTGGCGCACTGAGATGGTGGATGACTGTTACCAATAATTACGCAACTATTTTTGGTTGTTGTTTTTTTTTACCAACAGAAAGTGTCGTTCTCGTGAAAAATTCATCCAGACATTCATCCAGACGTTGGACGATTTTTTTCCGCAGGGCGGACCCCCGTGCTTCCCCTGTTCCGCCCCCGCACCACCCACCCACCCACAGCGTCGGCCGCTGCGCCTCTGGACGCGCCCAGTTTGGTGAGCACCCTGTTCCTGTCCTGCCAACGCCGAGCTCAACTCATTGGAGACAAGACGTCACATTTCCGAACGGGTTTTCTAGGCTAGGGCTGGGGCTGGGCTGCAGGCGGGAGCAACAGACCGGCGATATGGCTTCATTTGCTTACGGAGCTAATTTGCTAATTTCCCCGCGAGCGGCGAATGGGCAGCGGCGGAGCGATGCGCGCTCGGCGTGCAGCAGCCCCCCGCAACGCCCCTTGCCGCGTGATTGCCGCGTGCCTGCCGCGTGCCAGGAGCGTGAGCACGCGTGGCCACAGCGCGGCACGCGTCGTAGGCTCGCGGCACGCGGTGGGAACGCGTCGCGCGCCGGGCCTTTGTTTCGGAACGGCCAACCTACTTGGCAGGGTGTCTGTCCTCAAAAGCTGGAGGAGGGCGTGGGGTGTGGGCCCCGACACGGACGCAGACAAAATCAGCGAGCCGTGCGGAGCGGTGCGGAGCGGTGCGGAGTGTTTCCGCGCACAGCGCACTTGCCATCCAGAATGTGGCACACGGCAATCATCCGCGGCGAGTCATCAAACTCATATCGATACTTGAAAATCCGAGGATGGCAAACGCGAATAATGATAAACCGTATGGAAGGCTTGGCTAGCGGCGGCAGCGGCGGCGCTGCATTGCATCCATCAGCCGTCAGTATCAGAGGAAGGGAAGGGAACGGGATCTCCTCCACTGCAGCGGCTGGGCTGGATATGGAGGCCGGGTCATATCACGTCGGGGAGAGGAACATCAGCGCTGGCTGCCGCTGGCTGCCGCTAGGGCGCCACACCCAAGACAACGGGGCATTGTGTCCAGATTTACAACCTAGACGCAAAAACAGAAAAGAAAAAAAAAATTAACCTGCGCGAAGCGATTAACTTCCGCAAACCGCTTGGTGGACATCTCGATCCCGTTCAGTTCAGTTCCCCGCTGCCGACTATCGTTCCCAGCGCTGTCACGAGGCGACGGCTGCAGAAGCGGCGCGTTCTGATAGGGAGCGCCAGCACGGAGTGCCACCGATCGGGATTGACACGGAGGCGCCCAGGGGGCCAGGGGGCCAGGGGGCACAGGGGGCACAGGGGGCAGGAGGCGCAGGGGCACAGGGGGCACAGGGGGCAGGGGGGCACAGGGGGCCAGGGGGCCAGGGGGCACAGGGGGCACAGGGGCACAGGGGGCAGGGGGCGCAGAGGGCCTAGGGGCACAGGGGGCAGGGGGCCAGGGGGCACAGGGGGCCCAGGAGGCACAGGGGGCCCAGGGGGCCCAGGGGGCACAGGAGGCACAGGGGGCCCAGGGGGCAGGGGGCAGGGGGCACAGGAGGCACAGGGGGCAGGGGCACAGGGGGCAGGGGGCGCAGAGGGCCCAGGGGGCACAGGGGGCAGGGGGGGGCCCAGGGGCACAGGGGGCACAGGGGGCACAGGAGCCCAGGGGGCACAGGGGGCACAGGGGGCACAGGGCACTGGCCTCCCACTGAGGCTCGCGTGCCTGCAGCCGGTGCACCGGGTGCACCCATGCAATGACCCGCTTGCAGCGCACCAGCCGTCTCCGCCGAACTCGAGGTTTTCCCGCGCGCCGTGCCCTCGGCCCATTTTTGCGGACGTGGAACCGGGAAACCCGTCAATCAAGTAGTGGGCCGCCGCGGCTCTATTTAGCGGGCGACCATCAAACACCTGTAAAAAAAAAACTCTGCGGGACCAACTACTTGACGACGGCGGATTTTCTTCTTTGCGCGGCGGCCGCGATCCAGACCGTCAGTAACAACCTGTCCGCGCCGAGCCTTTTACTTTTACTATCGGACATAAATCGCATCCCACGCGAGGCACTGCCGGTGCTGCAGGCGCTGCGGGTGTTGCCTCTGGAGCCAGGGCACGGCACGGCAGGGCAGGGCCCCACGGTCCCCACACGGAGGAGCCGGCGCTGATAACGCGGACTGTCACTCCACGCCCGGCCACGCCCGGCCGGATGGACCCCTCAAAACTATCGGAACGGAACCCATACCGTGACCGACTTTCCAAACTATTGACACAGATAACGCATCCAGATAAGAGCCTTAAAACAAAGGAGAGCCCCTCTCGAACGGCAGTATTGCCAAGATAACCGCGGCGGCCTCCCAACCGTCACAGTTTTTCGAGCCAAAAATAACTGAGAGAGGCGTGACAAGCCGCAAGCCGCGCCGGGGTGGAATTCCTCGCAACTAATCTTATGGATGACTTACAGGAATGCGCCACGGCAGGCGGCGCGTGGCGGCGCGTGGCGGCGCGTGGCGGCGCGTGGCGGCGCGTGGCGGCGCGGTGCGGCGCGTGCTGCAGAGGCACCGCGAATCTCACCTGCGGAAGAAGGAGAGAAAACAGAGTTAGCATGTGAAAACGGTGGCAATCAACGCCAAACTCAGCTGCCGGGTGGTTGAAGACTGCGGCTCGCGGCCAGCTAGCCAACGAGGCACATTAGCAAGCTTATGGCCGGCCTGTTTAAGAGCCAGCCTCCCGCTTTGTACGCACAACGACAACGTTTACGGCGCCGTGATGTGACTGCAGTAGTTTAATCAGACGGCGACAGGAGGCCGCGCCGTAAGTGCTACCCGAATGAGCGCCTCCCCCACATTGACCCCCCCCCTCTAACCAATTAACGCCTCTGCGGCCCCTCGCCACGGCGCACTGCACATCACAGCGTCCGAATAAGCGGCCATACGCGTCTTATTACCTCCCTCCTTCTCTCTCTCTCTCTCTCTCTCTCTCTCTCTCTCTCTCTCTCTCTCTCTCTCTCTCTCTCTGTCTCTCTCTCTGTCTCTGGGAGGGGCCGGCGGAGGGAGGGAGGGGGCGCTAGGCGTAACGACGCCGCTTCCTTCTTTGTGAAGCCCGGCCGGCGCCATGAGGGCAGCCGCGGGGCGGGCTGGGATGGGCTGTACCGTACGGACCCCGTACGGACGGTACGCGGCAGCCGCGGCAGTAATGCCATGCGCGCCCGGCCTGCTGTGCCGGGCTGAGCCCCGGCGGCACACCAACGGTTATTAAATAAGGCGCAGGCAAAAGGACGAGCCGGATAACAGACGCACAGGATTACCCCGGAAACACACACGGCCGGCCGCGCCCCCCTAAAACAGGCCGAGGGTTACCTAAGGCAATTAGCAGCGCGGCGCACACGCCTGCGCACATGCCCTTTCGCCCGGCCCACCATGACGCAGGAGGAGTGAATAACACGTACGGTTTATTAACTCATGTATTTTCTGGGGCCATATTCAATGTGATCGAGTCAGAAACGTTCGGGAAGGTGTCCGCCGAGTTGGAACCGACAAATGTCCTCCCAACACTTGTTTCTCTCCGTGTGGACCCTCGTGACTGCAGCGGGATGAGCGTCTCTGCTGGTCTCGCGGCGCTCGTTGTGTTGGCCGTGCTCAGTGCGGCGAGTCCGTGCCAAGAGCCGCTCGGGCGGCCAGAGGCCCAGAGCCCAGAGGGCGTTCGGAAGTCCGCCCGGAGCAGCGGACACGCCGCGAGCATCCTTCCGACGCAACGCCCTGCGCGGCCAAGCCGGCCAAACACAGCAGTTGTGGCCGCTGACGTAAGCTGGCTGACCCACAGCACCGGGCCACGGGCAGCCATGGGCTATCGGCGGGGTGCACTCAGCCGGCCTGCGCCCCGGTGGCTCCGGAGGCTTCAGTCGCTCCCGCGGCTCCGCTCTTTCCCTCTCTCACATCAGGAACAGGAGGAGGCGCCGGGGTTCGAACCCGTCTTATCCAGGGAACGGGGGGCGGGAATCGGCAGCTGATTGTAGCACTGTATTCAGGGTGTAAAGTGTGGCCACAAGGAAGTCCGGCAGTGAAAGCAGCAGGGTCCGGGGGCTGCGGGGGCTGCGGGGGCCCGGCTGCTTGTTCCGAACGCTGTGACAGTGCGCTTGGCAGCCCTCCGAGGCCTTGGCGAGGCCGCCGATGACGCCTCATTAGCACTCCGGCAGAGCCTGGAAACCCTCCCCGATCAGCAGCCATGGCTCGCGGCCCTGCTATGGCCGTCATGCCTTCATCCGCGGCACACAACACAACACGGCCGGCCGCGGGCTGCCGCGGGCTGCCTCGGCATTACCATAATGGCGATCGCTAAGGACTAATGTCCGCCCGGGGCCCTAAGGGGACGGCGGCCGCAAAGTCGCAATGACGGAGGGGGGCGGAAGGGCTCCCGAACTGCGCGGTGCTGCGCGGCCGCCCGGAGCACCGCACCTGCAGACTGCCCGCCCGCCCGCCCGCCCGCCCGCCCGCCCGACCGACCGACACGCGGTCCGTGATGAAAACGAAATGACGCTTATTGCTGTTACGGCACACGTCCTCTCACGCATCCCGGCAGGACCGTCACTCATTATAGACGGCCGCGCGGATCAAGCAAAAAACGAGCCGTTTTCACTTTTATTTTCGCTCCTGATGATGTGATGATGGCTGCTCTATCCTGCTGATGGGCTCTTGGCCTCTTTCTCTCTTACACTGATCGGTAATAGCAGCAGCATGACACTCGGGGAGGCAGCTGCTGCAGGCGAACGGAAGCCAGTATTGGAAGCCGACACTGCCGACACCCCGCCAGCATCCCCGCCGCCCCGTTCCCAGAAGGCAGGCGGCGTGTTGTTGCCCCCGCGACGCACAAACAAACCCCCGCGCCCGGCGCTCCCCCCCCCCCCCCCCCCCCGCTCGCGACGCTCAGCTGAGTCCACGTTATGCAGACTGGGGAATGTTGTGCCCCCCCCCCCTCCCCGTGCCCCTGACCGTGCTCGCGGGGCCCGCGCCATCCTGCCACTCCACCTCTACGCTAATGTTTGCCCGTCTGCGCCGGGGTTTTACGGCCGTAGGAAGAACATGTGCAGCGGAGCGCCTTACTGCAGAAAGGGGCGACATAGAATGAGAAATAGCCGAAATCGACAGAGGCTGAGGTTGACGTCCCTGGCCGGGCCGCGCGCCCCGTGCAGACGGCAGGGGCCGGGGGAGCTGTCCTGGGCGCCGCCTTGTGGCCCCCGCGGCACAAAGACTGCCGCGCTTCTGCCGTCTAGCAGTTTACGACGTCTAGGGCGCTTCCGTCACGTTCCGCGGATACTTCTTGCAAGTTTCGGACTAGACGCCCGCCATCTGTCGAACACAACATGCCTTCTTCACTGCAGGCAAGGTGACGGTGAAGCAGTTTGGGGGCGCTCCGAAACTTCCCCTCGAACGCCTCGGGTGGCAGCCGCTGCCCCACGCCCCGAGGTGCCGACGGTGCAATCTAAATCGGGAGGAAAAGTGGCGGAGCAGTGCACCCCGACTGAGCCATCACCATCACACCACAGCCGGCTGTAACCGCCGCCGCCGCTGCCCAGGCCTGCTGCCGCACCGCCATGCCCGCGGCGCGGCGAGCACAACAACTTTGCGGGTCGCGGGATCCACATCGTGTTGTCAGACATTTAGAAAATAAATGCAGGATTGTTGCTTCCGGGCGGGCGGAGTTAGCCAGGAGAGGACAAAGATGGTACGAACTGTGCAGAGGCGGCCGCCCGCTGCACACAGTTGCCCCCCCCCCCCCCCCCCCAAATTGCACTCGCCTCTCTATTTCGGGCGGCGCGCGCGGGCCCTACTCAGCTCGCCTCAACACCCGACGGGCGTGTCAACCCCTCCCCGCCCCGCCCCGCCCCGCCCCGACGCGCCCCGCCCCAACCCGCCGCCTCTGAGCCCCGCCTGTCACAATACAACGGCAGCAGCGTGCCGCCGGCAGCCACGGTGCCACGGCAGCACGCACATTCTACACATTCGGCGTAAAAATAGGCAACGGATTGTGGAGCTTTGATCCGAAAGAAGACGGCACTCATGTGACAGTGCAGTATGACACCGAAAGATGGCTACTTCGACGCCTCTGCTGCAGTGCAGCCCCCCCCCCCCCCCCCCTCCCCCAGCTTCGCGCCAACACTGCCACCAACACTGCCGCCGCTGACACTTTAACTGCCAGCCGGTTAATTAGCAGGGCCGGCAATACTACGGCGGCGCGGCAGGCCGGCCAACACAAACACACTGCGACAGGGCTGGGCTGGGCTGGGCCCCTCGCCGCCTCCCGCAGCATCAAACGGCGACGCCACGCCTCCGACAGCCCGCCGCCGCGCGGGTGGGCCCCATAACACCCAGGACCATCTTTTATTATTATACTTCTCCCCATCCGCTTCCTCTGTTTCGGAAAGCACCATTCGAATTTTCATTTTGTTCAAAAAAAATGTTCCCTCTTGTTGTGCTTCTCGTACATGAGGAAATCAATCTAACGAAAGCAATTTGCAATCATCGCCACGCCACCACCGGTCGCTGCCGGGAAAAACGCAAAAACAAAATATGAGACAAAAAAATAAGAAATTACAGACTGCGCGCTGCACCCGCGGGATGCAGAGGCATGTCCAGCGGAGAGGAGAAAACAAAAAGATATTTTACTCGATCATAATTACATTCGCGCGGACGGCTGAGAGATGAGAGCGTCGGCCAGCCGTATATGCTTTGTAATGACGTCAAAAAAATTAAACAACTTTATAAATTCATTGGAAAAGTCGTGACCGACAAGGAGGACGCCAGTGAGGACGGACACGCCGCAGAGGACGCCACGCGCCAGAGGACCGCGAGTGGCGGGATGCGGCTGCGGCGCGGTGTCCCTATATTTAGCAACCCGTCCAGCCGCTGGCTGCAACTGTGCGCCCAAACATGGGCCGGGCGGAGCCGGGCCGGGCCGGGCCGGGCCGGGCGCATCGGGATGCTCCGTCTCCTTCGACCAGAGCCGACGCCCGCCCTGCGGAGCGCCCCTTAAACAGTCATATTTATGTCTGGGAGCGTAAAAGCTCCGTTAAACTCATCCACTTCCTGAAAAACCGCAGTCTCGTGTCCGAGAGAAACACACGACACTCGCACGCGTGCGGCCCTTGAAGCGTTCGCTCTGACGGAAAAAACCTAGATATATATTCTGTGGGAAAAGTGCAGGGCGTGCTATACGCCCGATATGGGAAACATTTTGATAAAACGAAAAGTATGCATTTTTAGAGAGGGGTTTTCCCAATGTTTATCGAAAGAAAAAAGTATTGTGAACCCAATGAGTATAAAGCCTTCCAAACACACCCCTTCCCTCTTTCTGGGAAGACGTTTATGAAGCTCAGGCCCAAACGAGTCTGGACAGACGGAATTCTGCTCACAAAGTGAAGGGCTCCGGGCCATGCAATCCCTCCCGATGAGCTCTTTACGATACTGCATGGAAATGGTAATTCGCAACAATTTACGGAACGGCCGTCGAAACACATGTGCGGCCCAAGGGCTGCTTCAACAAGGACTGATTCATCGGAAAAGTATGTTGCATTCACGGTACCTTTTCTGGGTGCCCTGGTGAAAGTAAACAAACAAAAGCAGCGAACAACATAAAAACATTTGGAGAAGGGGGCGGGAAAACAACATGTGTGGTTCTCAGGATTCGTCTTTGGCACGATCCAAATGATGCTCAGGTGGGCTACCCAATAGGCCACTCGGGATCCCGGAAGGCGGCCGTCCGATGAAGGGCTTTGTGACACACGCGCAGCTGATCGGTTTGGTTCGCGGTGCGGCGCCGCGTGTCCGGACCGGAGGTGCCAGAGGTCCCGGAGCCCCCACACCCTGGCCGTCAGCGCGATGAATGAGGCCGGGATTGTGAACGCGGCCGGTGGGCGTGTCATCTGCGGCCCGGAGCTGGCCCTGCGCCCTGCCCTGCATGGCAGCTGCAGTCGGCTATGAAAAATTGCTCGTTCGACAGCGGGCCGGCTGATGCGGCTGGTCCCTGGGAACGGCTCGGGCACCACCTCGGCGAGCGCCGCAGTCCCCGTCGCCCCGAGCCGACGGTGTCCGACCGTGGTCGAGTCCGCTCGGGGGCCGCATCGAATTTCGCCCTTCGAGGAGCGGAGTGCTGATCGTGCTTTATCACCGCCAGGCCGCGCATGAGGCACGGGGCCGGGGCCGTGAGGGCACGCCAGCAGCCGCGGACAGCAAACACTACCGGACTATCGGCGCTCATGTGCGCGCATCACCGGAGCCCGCGGACAAGTGCAGTGCGGCCGCGTGGGAGCGCCACATAGCCCGCAGCACCCCGCAGCACCGCTTTCCCCTTCCCCTCGCACATTGAACAGTTCAAATGGAGAGAACAAAAAGCAAACAAAAAATAACGTCATCGTCCGGATGTCGCTAACCGAACGTGGACAAAGATAAGCAGGCCAGTTCCCGAAACGAAGACAGAAAACGGAGCTCCCCTCCAAGCGCAGGACGAGCGAGTAGTGTTCGAGCGCTGAACCCGGGAAGGACCCCGGCCCCGGCTCAGCCCAGGCCAGCGCAGCCATCAGTCCATCGAACTGGGCCGACTTGGCGGGGGCAATTAGAGAAAGTCCGCCACGCTAAAACTTTTGCACACCCCGGTGAGGAAGTGCACGGCGGGAGGTCCCGTCGCGGCTGCCGGGTCCCGGCGGGTGCCCCCCCCCCCCCCCCCTCTGCCCCCCGGACCGCCGCTACTGCAGGCAGTCCGCGGGAGAAAGGAAGAAGAAGAGGAATGCCGGCTGACCCCGCCATATGTCACAATGGCGGGGTTTTCGGCAGGGCGAGCTTCGGTGCGCTTTCGCTCGTAATGCCGTGCATTACCTGGTACGTTAGGGAGGCATGGTATGGAGGAAGGCGGGGTAGGCAGGGCCGGCGCAGGGCCGACAGAGTGCGTCAACCGCAACATTATCGTTTAACACATTTTCCAAAATTTGCGAAACCCTGCTGTGACACAAGGACCTGGAGGCGGGACCCTGTCGCATGCATCACGGAATAGAGGTTAAGATGGCCACCTGTTTGGAACCCCGGATTTGAAAACGCGGAGTGACATACAACTGGACTCGTCCTGTACGGCGCAGAGCTCCTTGTCTGCCGTGCCCACATACCGGCTGCTGCACACGCCATACATCAAGTGCACCGACTGCACAGGCATGGCCGTGGCCCGGCCGTGGCCCGGCCGTGGCCCCGCGGTTCGGTTTTCCCTCATCAGCGACCTTATCTGCTCGTGGGCGTATAACTCAAAGAGTCCTACTTGCGCACGTCCAGGGGGCCTCGGGGCCTCGTGAAGGCCTGCGGCCGCCGGGCCAAGCCTGGCAGTGCAGCCTCTGCCTTGGCGCTGGTGTGGCAACGGCGCTGCACTGCCAGCCCGGCTCATTAGCCGCCGCCGTCATGGCAGAATCACTACGAATCAAGCTCCAGCTTTAAATCAAACCTCATTGGCAAACGGTGCGGTCTCATGGACGCCGTCGCCTACACGCATGCAGCGTCGTACCAGCCGTACCAACAGTCCTCGGCGTATGATGTATTTAGGTGTTTATGGTGACAAATAAACCACGCATAAAACACTGGCCTGTGTGTGTGTGTGTGTGTGAGGTCAGCGGCACACACACATGCAGCAGTGGCTCCACACTCACATGTTCACACGCCCGCGGGTCTCCGGACCGGCTGCTGCTGCATCCGCAACCGCACCGCGGGGCGGCGACAGACACGGAACCAAAGTCAACACGCTGCCGCCTCGTATTTTCCTCTAAAGTAAATTTTCCGCCGCACCCACCACTGAGATGGCGCCTGCGAACTGCGGGATAGGCAACACCGCACAGCGCCCCTGCGCGGCGGGACGGCCTATCCGGCACGCCTGCAGGCGCTCGGAGGGCCGCGCCGGGATTCGAACCCGCGGAGTAGAGTAATCCTGCGGCAGCGATGGCGGGCGCCGATAGCGGCAGACAAACAGCGCAAAGCGTTACGTGGGTGACCAGCACGCGGGCACGTCCACGTGCGCCGGGCGCGCCGCGATCCGCGCGCTCTGATTTCGCAGTGACACATCGGCAGCGGGCGGGGACCGAACCCGCGCAACTGTGCGCGACGGAGGTAAGGCTGCACGGCGCTGCCCACACACACACACACACACACACACACACACACACACACACACACACACACTTGTGATGCAAGTTTGATGACGGAGCACGCGGAAGCGCATCATACACTCCATGGAGGGCACGAAGGAGGTATCGGTCCGCGAACGGCAATACATCGTTGGAGTCGGCGGACAGCTGGGTGGTCCGAAGGGCACTATAAAGCAATCGATACAGACGATTGTGAGGCTGGATAGGCCTATGGATTTCGATACGGCGTAAAACGAAACAGGCGCGATACGTCAATACTGATGCCGGCCTATAACTCTTCGGTGTTCGGCAGGACACGGCCTGGCCCCGATAAGCCCCGCAATCTAATCACCGCTGGGCTGCGCCCGTGGCGGCGGTGGCGCGTCGGGCGTGCGGATGTGGGGGGGGGGGGGGGGGGGGCTGCCCGGAGGCACCGGAGGCGGCCTCCCGTCCGGACGGCTGCCGAACTCCCGCGCGGCTTTCGTATGGAAATGCCGACCGCTGCCGCCCTGTCGCCCTGCTGTCATTCAGCCCTCCGAAAATGTCACCCAGAGAAAGCTCTACCGGGCCGGGCCGGGGAGGGACAAGACGCAGATCGGAGGCTTCTCGCGGCAGCCGGCCGGAGCACCGCGGAGTCCGCCGCCAGCATTACCCGGGGGACGACCTTCGGGCTGTCCACCCTGGCCCCAAGGGCCGGCAGGTCCTGCCGCCGGGAAAGGAAAAGTAAATCGTCTCGGGATCCGGAACCGTCGCTGTGACAGGCACTGCATGATGGGTGGGCTGGCGGTGGGCATCTGGCTGCTGGCGGTAGCCTGGCGGATGCATCGCCGTCCTCCGGGGTTCCTCTGGCGAGGCGTCGATGAAGAGGCCCCGACACGTCAGGCGCCATGCACGCCTGCCGGAGGCGTGGGGCGGCGGGCAGCGGCGGGCAGCGGCGGGCACCGGCGGGCACCGGCCGACCCGACAACTCATTGAGAGTCCATTTCCGGCCGGTGCAGCGGGGTAACGAGCGGGAACACAGCGGAGCCCAGAGAAGCCCAGCAAAGCCGCGCGGGCTGGCGCTGTGTGTAATTTGCAGCAGTGTGTAAGGGAACCGGTTAGGTACACACGTGAGGCAGAGCGCCTCCTGTACCGTTGTTGTTTGAAGTAAAAGGGCCGTTCTGCATATTTACGAGTAGAGGGCGGCGGGCCGGCCGATGGCCCTGCAGGGCCGGAGGGCGGTGGGCGGAGGGCGGAGGGCGGAGGGCGGAGGGCGGAGGGGCGTCGTGTCCATCCACATCTCTGTTCCCACCGCGGGATCCATAGCCGACGCTCAGTAAAGCCATACCGCGCCGGTGATTAGCGTGCGCAGGAACAAAGGGCCGAGGCGGGGGCCGCCGGGGGCCGCCGGGGGCCGCTGAGGGCCCCACAGTGTCTCACTGCAGATGCAATCTCGTCATGTCCATCACTGATCCGTCCTCACGCCGCGCTGCTGCAGAAATCCAATCAAGTCAAGCGAGGTATTCGAGATGACTAATTTTTCGACGCAGTCATCCCGATCTTTTTTCTTCGTATATTACTTTTCTCTCGGTGCAATCCACCCTATACACGCCACCCAGCCCCACGCAGCCTACAGGCGAAGAGTCCCGTCCCTTGCAGTGTTAATGTGACAGAGTGTAGCAGCCGACAGCCGTCAGCTCAGCGCCCCGGGGCCGGGGTCTCACCGGGGTCTCCCCTCCCTGTTCTCCCACGGCGGGCCGCACAGGGCCACACCCACCGACACACACGGCGCGGTGACACATTCCGCCGCTACCGCCGCGGGGCAGCCACTAACCGCCTCACCTAACCTAACAGCACGGGGTACGCTACCACGACTTGTGCCTGCACGAGCTGCACGGGTGTCGCGCGGGCTGGCATACCCCGGCTCCCCGGCTCCCACAGGCCCTCGGCGGTAGGTCCTGGCGGCCGCGGACGGGACTCGAACCCGGGACCCACGGCCCACACGTTAGAGCGACGCGGCCGTGCGCTGCGAACTCACCAATGCTCACCTCCTATCCGGGGAACAGCAGCCAAACCTCCTCACTTGTAATCCAAGAGACACGCACGGCACACGCGCACGGGCACGCGCACGACACGCGCGCAGCAGACAGAGGGAAACCGCTACCCTCTGCGATCGACACGACCTAACCTCAAAATGAATGGCGGGCCGGGAGGGCGCCGGGCGGGGCGTGGGGCGTCCACGTGGTGTAGTGTTCGGCGGCGGCAAGTGGCCGGGCCGGACTGGCTGAGGGAGAGGAGAGGAACAGGCGGCGGCGGCGCGGCGGCGGCCGGCGTGAGTCAGGAGCGGCACTTCCCCGCCCGCCCCGCCCGCCCCCCCCCCCCCCCGGGGGGCCTGGGAGGACGATCACCGCGCAAGCATTAGCATTTTTAGCCGAGGCCGCGCGAGGGGAGCCGGGAGGAGCCGGGAGGGGCCGGGAGGGGCCAGGAGGGCCCGGGAGGGGCCGGGAGGAGCCGGGAGGGGCCGGGAGGCTAGATTTAGGACACTTGTGAAGTTCAACATTTCTTACAAAGTCAGTAGGCAAGGGTGGATCAGGTTCAAACGATTCCCCAACCACGACCCAGAGTCGGCTGTACGCTCCCAAGGGGGCAGAAGAAAGAAGCACACGGCTTATACGAAGACAATGACGCTCCAATGTGCACAATGCCAGAAGAAAAACAAAACAGGAGAGCACTACTGAATCTCATATCGATGCGAGCCGATGCGGACTTTGCGCCCTGTTGCCGGTGTTGCCGACTGCGATCCGGCAGAGCTCGAGGCCCGAGGCACAGCCCGAGGCACAGCCCGAGGCGGCCGCGTGTGCTGGCCCGGCACGTCACCAAATTACAACACATCCTGCATAGAAATCTGCTGCTGATCCTAGCTCGATACCCCCTGAACACATTCGGAATCTGTGTTACAAAACGTGTCACCGTGAGGCGGATACTCAGTATGATCACTCCGTATTACTGTCCCACATGTGATGCAATTCGCTTTGCAGGAAAAATAAAGTGCACGTCCTTATCATCCGCATCAACAGCGCACCGAGCCGTCCGCAGCCCCCGCATCCAGTGCATGTGCGAGCCGCGCCATCGGCCGTCATCCCGGACTGGTTCTCATCTCATGCCGGGGGCTCGCATGGCTCGCATGGCTCGCACGGCTCAGCACGGCTCAGCACGGCTCAGCACGGCTCAGCACGGCTCGGCACGGCTCATGCCGCGAGGCCTTGTTGCCATGTGAGGTTCGGCGCCAAACGCGTTGCGGCCCCCCGCGTACCGAGCGGCAGGCCGCAGCCCGCAGGGGGGCTGGGCTCCTTGAACCTGCCAAGGCCTCGCTGCGCGCCGTCGGCGGAATCACAAACAGCACGACAGTTTTCGTTATTTTTCTCGTGTCGTCGTCGCTGCCCGGCAGCGTGTGGGAGAGACAGAGAGAGAGAAACATGCCTGGAATTCCTCGTCGCCACCTCCCCGATCCATGATTCACAAATTTTTCACGCTCCAATTTCTCCCCGGGCACACGCGGTCCAGTCGCTCCAAGGCCCCTATTTTTAAACGCCCCGGTGCGTGGCAATAGTGCTCCGGCGGCATGATGGATGGCCGTCGTCGGCCAGGTGCCGTTCGACGACTTATTCCGGCGCTGGACAAATAGCCGCGCGTGGTGGTGTCACTGCGGCCCGTGGCGGCCCACGGCGGCCCCCGCAGGCCAACCGGCTGGGCCAACACCGTGTGGGCCTCAGCGGGAGCAAACGAAACCATCAGTTGGATTTTGGTGTGGGGCTTCTGACGCGAGTTGGGACCAACAGCCAGCGGTAGTGGTTCTGCCGAGTCCTGCGACAGGGTTACCCGCACGCACAGCTGACCCCACGGCGCGCCGGAGTCCGGGTAGTGACCTTGCGAGCAGTCACCGGTGTGGTCACTGGCCGCCGCCGGGGGCACCGCGCTGCCGGGCCTGGCGACGAGTGCCGCTGGAATAGGCTCCTGCAGCCTCCGGGCCTCCGGGCCTCCGGGCCTCCGGGCCAGGCTCACACTGCGGACGCCGCCCGGACCCGCCGCAGCCGCCGCAGCCGCCGCAGCCGCGCCCCGCCCAGACCCCCGGAGCCCGGAGGCGCCCCGGAGGTGTGAGTGAGTTGTGCGGCTCGTGGTCTACGCGGCCTCCACCCATTGTATGGCGGACTAATTGCACCCGAGCCCACGCCTAGCGTCGTTCTTTACGACCAGAAACACATTTGTTTCCCATCAGCGATACATTTTCGGCCATTTCGAGGATCGAGCCTCGAATGAGCGGCTCGGCGTTCTCGAGTGGTCACGCCGTAACACACAGAGCTCCAGGTGGAAAAGGAACGTGATATCTCCCGCCGCTATCGTCACATTGGTGCAGACAATAAACGCTTAACAGCCGCGGACCCCCACGCGTTAGTGGAGTGGTTATTAGCCTGGCGTTTGATTCACGCACCCGGCCCGGCCCGGCACCTCCCAGCGGCAGCACCGTTTTTCACACGTCCTATCTTTAGGAGTGTTGCTGGCGGTATTACAGGCGGCCGAAAGCCGTGGACGAGTTCGGAGCCATCGGCAGCCATCGGCAGCCATCGGCAGCCACCGGCCGCTCCGGGCTCGCCGTCCATCTGGCCGGGATCTGACAGCCCCTGCTGGCGGCAGTGCTAGGCAGTGCCCACGGCGGCGCCCCTACAGCCCCACAGCTCCACAGCCTCGCCGCACGGCGTGCAGCACGCACACCTGCGGCCCGGGTAGGGGCACCCACCTCAGATGGAATCAATTTGATCCGAGCGAGCGGCGGATGACAGATGCGGCTCCTGGAGGTCTGCAGCCCTGCGGCGGCCGAGCCGAGCCGAGCCGAGCCGAGCCGAGCCGAGCCGAGCCGGGCGCAACCACACCGCAGCTAACTGTGTGAAAATGGCCCGCGGTACGGCACGACGATATGGCGATGGCATCAGCGTGAATTAGCACCGGCCTCACACACACCGACAGACAGACAGACAGACTCGGGGACCGACGGGGGCCGGCGGGGAGCGGTGGCGAAAGCGCGCGCATTTCACGTCAGTACATCTGCCTCGTTCAATTTGAAACTTTCCCGCGCGGTGCAAGAGCGGCGGCGGCAGCGGCCCCGGCGACCCGGCCCTGCAGGCGCTGCCCCGGATGGAGTGCACCGCAGTGCACCGCAGGTCCGGTGCAGCGCGATGTGGACCCGTGGAGGTCGTGGGTTCGCGCCCCGGCGGCCCCCGGCGGCCCCCGGCGGCCCCGGCCCCGGCTCTGCCGCGGCGCTCCGTACAAACGGCCTTGCGAGGAAAACGCGGGGCAGCCGAGGCGACGGGGAGCGGCCCACTGGTGCCGGGCTAGTCAGCTGGACCGGCGGCCGCCGGACATCCCTAGTGACTCCGCTAAGTCCCTCCCACACACACACACACACACACACACACACACACACACACACACACAGCCCACCGCCACTGCATATTGTCCGGCTCGAGGACTCCCATCCCAACAGGATAAGCCACCTAAACCGATCCCTCATCCGCTGCTCCCACGTCCCGCGAGGTGGCAAAAGGCGCGCGGCCCCAGCCCAGATGCCGGCCAGCAGCACGGCGGCACAGATGTGCGGGGCGCCCGGACCTTGCGACACGCATCGGATTTGGAAATGAGCAGTGCTCCTGCGCATGTCTAATAAGGAGCTGATTACCCGCAGGCCCGGTATGGAATGGCATGGCTGCGTGCCAAACAATCCACGCCAAAAAAAAAAAAGAAGAAATAAGAAAAAGAGTGTTGCTGCTGAACATTTCTTGATCGGTCACAGAGAGCCCAGTCGGTCTCTGTAATCGGCAAAACCAGAGGCGTCGCTGTGCGGAACACGGCGGGAAACTGTTGTTAGCAATAATGCCCATGTCAGCACCACCCACGACTCGGCCACCAAATCCGACGCGACACGATGATGGGCCTCCCAGAGCGCGGAGGGCGCGTTGATGCTGTGGTGCCCCACACGGAATCGGCCCATGGACAGCCGTAACCGCGCGGCTTGTAGGGAAAGTGAAGATTACTCCGGTTTTATGGCGGCCACTAAGCGGAGACAAGAGCTGACTGACAGCCGTAGGGAACCGAAGGGAAACGCAGGGCGCCGTCCGAGCCTACCGAAAACGGGGGGATCACGTCTAGGGATCGGTTCCGGAGCCGTAATCCGCTACGAGAGGTCACGGCGTCGTTGCATCTCTTGGAAGCCGAACTGCAGTTCCACGCACAAAGAGTCTACAAGATTAACATGTTGTTTTAAACCCGCTTGCGTGCATCGGTCCTCGAACTCGGCGGACCGCCCCTCGCCGCCTCCAGACACCAGCTATGCCAGCGAGGCGAGCCGTCGTGGGCTTCGCAGCTTCGCAGCTTCGCCCCCGGCTAAAGTCGTGCACCTGCCAGGCAGCACAGCCGGCTTGCCGATGCACCACATAGTGCCCGCAGAGCCCGCTCGGTATCTCTTATCTCTTGTCAACGCGCGCCTGCAGCATTATTGGCCAACAACGTGATGCATGGCGGCCTGGGACAGGACCTTGGGCGGAGGCGGAAACGCCACACCATCAATCGGGGGATTATCGCACGGCACGGCAGGGCCGTTGTGGGCCCCGCGGATTAATGTTATATGGAACTTTCGATTTCTTTATCCAGGACAACGAGGCAGCACCCTGATAGTTAACATAGAAAATATAGAGGTTATTGTTGTTCCCTGCGGTTGTGTAAGTCTCCACGGTTTTCACCCCGAACGACCTCACTACTTCACGTGGAGAAAATCACAGCTCCAAACACACGAACGCTTCCGTCTGAGCGAGGTTGCCTAGGAGAGCGTCGTGCGATGACCGCAGCCATTACCCCGGGGGGCTCGGCCTGCAGCCTCTGGCCTGCAGCCTCTGGCCTGCAGCCTCTGGCCTGCAGCCTCTGGCCTGCAGCCTCTGGCCTGCAGCCTCTGGCCTGCAGCCTCTGGCCTGCAGCCTCTGGCCTGCAGCCTCTGGCATGCAGCCTCTGGCATGCAGCCTCTGGCCTGCAGCCTGCCTGCAGCCTCTGGCCTGCAGCCTCTGGCCTGCAGCCTCTGGCCTGCAGCCTCTGGCCTGCAGCCTCTGGCCTGCAGCCTCTGGCCTGCAGCCTCTGGCCTGCAGCCTCTGGCCTGCAGCCTCTGGCCTGCAGCCTCTGGCCTGCAGCCTCTGGCCTGCAGCCTCTGACCTGCAGCCTCTGGCCTGCAGCCTCTGGCCTGCAGCCTCTGGCCTGCAGCCTCTGGCCTGCAGCCTCTGGCCTGCAGCCTCTGGCCTGCAGCCTCTGGCCTGCAGCCTCTGGCCTGCAGCCTCTGGCCTGCAGCCTCTGGCCTGCAGCCTCTGGCCTGCAGCCTCTGGCCTGCAGCCTCTGGCCTGCAGCCTCTGGCCTGCAGCCTCTGGCCTGCAGCCTCTGGCCTGCAGCTGCACGCGGCGCTCCTCAGCAAATGCACTTCTAATCAGGGCCCCTAAATATGGCCCCGGCCGCGGCCTTAAGGCCGCCGGCGCCCGCCTCTTCTGCTAATTAGAGTGTCGGATTGCAGCGGCCAGGGGGCAGTGCAGCGGCCGGTGAACGAGAGCTTCGCGTCGCTTTGTTCAGCATGATCGCATGCACTTAATGCCCCGTGACTCCGTGATGCAACAGCGCCGAAGCCGGACATTTGTTTATGCGCGGTAAGCTGTGAGCTCCGCTCCGGCCCGGTCCGGGCCTCCGCTTTCTTCGGCCGCCTGCCCTGCCGCCTGCCGGGGCCCCGCCGGGCCGGGCTCTCGTCCCACCGGGCATCGAGGTCTCCGCTCCGACGGCACACCGACGCTCCCTTTCTTTGGACACCCTTTGAGTGACTCGCCTCAGGGAGGGGTCCTTCGCCGCATGTCCCTTTCTCCGTGCGTGGCCTGCTTGCATGCATGTAAACTGTTTTCCTTCCGCCTGGTCCGCTGTCTCCGGCCGCGGAAGGCGGCAGGGCAGGGCAGACGTCGTCCGCTCGCCACCACCACTCTCACTGCACTGCGGTACAGAAGTGCAACAAGCGGGGCGACACCCCCGACCCGACAGCCGGCAGCGAGGCTTCGCACGTTTCACACATAACTCTGCAGCGCCACGCCCCCCCCCCTCCCACCTCTGGGCGTGGCTCCAATGAATGGGGAGGCTCATTCATGCGTACTTTCAATTGATCACACAGCACGCGCCGGCGGCGTGGCCGGCAGCCGCGGGTACCCGGGCATCCCCAAGGCCCCAGGACTCCGCGGTGCGTCGCTTTCAGTTGGCAGCGCCACGATAACGCGGACCGCGAATCCGAGGCGCTGCCTTTCAATATTGTGCGGACGCGGAGCGGAACCCATTCAGCGTCCGAATACTCCCGCGGCATTCGGACGGCGCGGCCCTTCGGCGGCCCTCGGCACGGCCATAGATGGAATGACAAGACGCAGAAACTTTCCTTTGAATTTATATTCCCTTCGGAAGGTGCGAAAAGAGAGGCGAGCCGATAGCACCTACGTCGACGCCTGCGATCGGAGCCCGCGGCCCACAGGCGGCCCACAGGCGGCCCACAGGCGGCCCACAGGCGCCCACAGGCGGCCCACAGGCGGCCCACAGGCGGCCCACAGGCGGCCCAGGCGGCCCACAGGCGGCCCACAGGCGGCCCACAGGCGGCCCACAGGCGGCCCACAGGCGGCCCACAGGCGGCCCACAGGCGGCCCACAGGCGGCCCACAGGCGGCCCACAGGCGGCCCACAGGCGGCCCACAGGCGGCCCACAGGCGGCCCACAGGCGGCCCACAGGCGGCCCACAGGCGGCCCACAGGCGGCCCACAGGCGGGCCCACAGGCGGCCCACAGGCGGCCCACAGGCGGCCCACAGAGGGCTGCGCTGCAGAGGAGTGCGCGTCTTTTCCGCTCCACTGCGCTAACAGCCTTGTGAGCCCGAGGGGCCGGGCTGGGCGCTGGGCAGGCGGGTGGGCCGGGCCGAGGCGAGGTGCAAGGTGCACTTGTGGGAGTTCGCCGTCCGGCCGGCACCGGGGGTCCCCGGGGGTCCCGGGGGGTCCCGGGGGGTCCCGGGGGGTCCCGGGGGTGCCGGCTCCTTATGAGCGCCGCGATGACAAGGCGTGTCGCCCTAATCCGTTCCTCGGCGATCCCCGGCCCGCGGCGGGGAAAGTCAAATCGGAGCCTGTGAGGAGAGGAGCGCCGCGGCGCCCGACACACGCAGGCTCCGCAGGCTCCGCAGGCTCCGCAGGCTTCACAAAACTAATTGGAGAACACGAGGCGAGGCGGACCGCCAGGATGACGACACGCCAGCCGGCCGGCCGGGCGTGCGGGAGGATGGTTCAGGCGGCGGGCTGCACCGGACATGCGGCCCACCAGGTCCGCGAACAGTGACGACATCGGGGTGCTTTGTGGGCCACAATGATGCGGCGGCGACACTGCAGCGCTGCGGCGCATCCAGTAGCGGCCGAGTCAAGAGCCGAGCAGCCGACGGGGCGATGATTTGTCGGTAAGCGATAGACGGCAGGGGCAGGTCAGCGGCTCCCGGCCGCTGCTGTCATCGGGGGCCTTATAAGGCGCGGGGCACCGCGGCCGCTCGCCTTGCACAAGCTCCGCCAGCACCGCCAACACCCCCACAAAGCCAGTTCCTCCGGACATGGCTCAAGCACACGCCCAGTGTTGCCACGACTCGCGCTCACAATTTTCCGCAGGACGGACCAAGTTCGAGACGAATTAGGATCTGCAAGTCAAGCCGACAGACACGACCGCGTGTCATTTTTGCGTGAGGCTGTTGTCCCCTAGTTTACATACAAGACACTGCGGCCGCCGACCTGCCCGCACGAGTGCCCAGAGTGCGCGGGCGGCAGTACTCCACGTAATGACCATCACCATCATCGTCGTCAGATCACTACTTTCTTTCCCCTCCGCTGCAGAGGAGGGAGGCACGCTGAAAAGGTCGCATTGAGACTGGCAGTGAGGTAGGCAAGCCCGCCGCCCACGCTGCAGGGACGGGTGTGGGTGCACCGCTGTGCACGCGCTCCTCCACACACACACACACACACACACACACACACACAGAGTGGATTATCTCCCCGGTGTGTTCGCACGCCGAAAGTCGCATCATTTCGGACAGAGGTTACACCGTCGTCACACAATCGCTGCGTACATCATCGTGCCCACACACATTTGCGAGGCGTGCTGTCGTCATGGCGTAGGCGTCACGCGCACTACAAACAAAACATAACCCGAGGCGATTGTCTCTTTTCTTCCCTTTTAGATCAGCCACGGTTAAGTACCTTTCAACAAAGTTTTGTTGGTAAAGTTTCCTGCAGGTGTACCACGGCAGGACAAAGCCAGTGAAGGGCCGGCGGCTCCTCACGGGGTGCCGGGCCGGGCGCAGGGCTTGGCGCGCATCACCGGAGTGCAACACGATCCAAAGAGCCTTGCGGGGCAGCGGGGGCCGCGGGGGCCGCGGGGGCCGCGGGGGCCGCCCTATGTGGGGCCGCCCTGAGGCGCCGCACGGCGTTACTCGTGCATTAGGGTCACTGCGAATCGATACTTTCGGCCTAGTGAGTGAGTACCCCCCACGCGGCCAGGGCAGTGCGTGCCGAAACCGTACGGAGATTGGCCCGCCCCACCCCTCCTGCCCTGCTGTTGCCTCACTCGATGCGAATATCGTGGCAAACGGCATGGAAACGGCTCGCGGAGGACCGGAGGATCACGGACTAGAAAAACGGCCCGTGCAACAGAACGGCGCGGCGCGGCGCGTCTCGAGGTATAAACCAGCGCGGCCGCAGTGAGAGGACAAACAGGCTGGCGGCCGGAGAGCGATGGGCCGACAGGGTGGCTGCGGTGGAGGGTGGGGGTGGGGGCGAGAGGAAAGCGGACCGAGACAAACTGACCGGGCCGGGGCTGCAGCGGCTGCAGCCGGCCGCGGCTCTGGCAGCGCACAGCGGAGAGGGATGAGCGGCTGCGACACGGTAGCTGTGCGGCTGTGCGGCCAGCGGACACGCCATGCATCGAGTCGAGACGGAGCGGAGCCAAGCGGAGAGCCGCGGCGGGCGGGCGCAGGCGGACAGACGCAGGCGGACAGACGCAGGCGGACAGACGCAGGCGGACAGACGCAGGCGGACAGACGCAGGCGGACAGACGCAGGCGGACGCCAACACGTCCCGCCCCGCCCCGCCCCGCCCCGCCCCGCCCCGCCCCGCCACGCCCCGGCCGCACGCGCTCCGCCAGGCGGCCGCACAATTAGACGCTCTGATCCGCACATGGATGAGAGAGCTCGGCGCCTGTTATATCGTAGAGAGCAGCCGCGGCGCGCACCGCGTTGACAACTACATTATTGGCAGCGCGGCGGAGGCCGGAGGGCCAGGCAGGGAAACCTGCTCTCTGTGAGCCAGGAGGCCAGGCCCCGGCGCGCACTGTGGGCTGTAAGGCACGGTTCATCCTGTGAATGCTTGTCGCGGTGCCGCCAGGACGCACACACACAGTTCTGATGGATGTGCACGCTGCGGTCCCTGACCCCGCCATGACTCAAACGGCATCTGCATCCCGCCGCGGCCCCCCGCCGGGGCCCCGCCTGGACCCCCCGCTGGGGCGCGATGCACCGAGGGACCGAGGGACGCCGAAACGGTGTCAGGGAAAAGGCGACCGCTGACCACGGGCACGGGACCGCCCACGGCCCACGGGTCACAGAAATGAAATGCACACGCAGCCGCCGGGACTGGACGCAGGCGAGCGCCTGCCCGGGTAGGCCAGCCCGCACGGCTCGGGTGCGTGGCGGAGCCGAGGCTGCCTACCCTCCAGGCGGCCACTGGCCCCCGCACACGGCGGCCACACACTTCACCGCCGGTGGCCGCCGGCCGCTGTATGTTTGCGGCGCCCTTTTGTTTCCGCCCTTCGGACGCGTGAGAACGCCTCGCCAGGCACCCAGAGGGGCCCAAAAGGCTCATTCATCTCTCACGAGTGAAATAATGCAAAGAGAAGAAGACTTCGCCCTTAATATGCACCTGGAGGGGTTTTGCGTCTGCATGACGGATCTCTTTTTTTCGGCGTCTCCCCTCTCTCTCCCTCATATGCGGTGCAGCGTTGAGTGGCGGCGGTCGGTAGGAAGGGCCTTAAGTATGATGCATTTGCGGGCAGCGCGGGCAGACCGCATGAGTTTGAATACGTGTGTGTGTACGCGCTGCGTCGTCTCATTGAGGTCAGCGGTCCGGCGCGAGCAGGGCTCACCCCCGCACAAACTCGGCCGCACTCGCTGCACGGCCAAAAGCCTTCACGGCCTTTACCAGAGGAAAGCGACAGGAGGGGAGCTGGGCTGGGCGCGTCCGGGTCATGGCGAGTTCCGCATCGAGTTCTCAGGCAGTGTCCTCCGCGGTGCTTTTGTTTTATGGTCTTGATCTGTCACCCGAGCGAAGCACCTATTAGGCGTTCTATATGCACTCTCAGGCGTCACCGTATGTGTGTGTGTGTGTGTGTGTGTGTGTGTGTGTGTGTGTGTGTGTGTGTGTGTGTGTGTGTGTGTGTGTGTGTGTGTGCGTGCGACAGGCCGCGCCGGGACACGCCGCGGCCGTCCTGATGAAATCTGTCCCATGCCGAGACCGGCCGCCCGCCACGCCCCGCTAACCTGATTGCCGATCCCATGCAGAGTGAGAGAGACGGACAGCTCCTCGGCGCCGACCTCGCCCACCACCAGGGAGAGACAGAGACAGAGAGGCTGATGGCTCCCTCACGCCTCCCGCAACGGCTTCCTGATCGCATCGCCGAAAAGTGGCCGGGGCACGGCGATGAGAAGGGCAACTAACAAAATGCTGTCGGCGAGGGGAAGCGTCCTGCCGCATCCCTCTGCCTCCTCTGGGCCGGCCGCATAAGGGCCCCGCTGCCGTAACCGTGACGCAAGCAAGGGCCAAACGATATCCGATTTAGGACGGCGATTTGTGGCGTAAGGCCGGGCGCTAAGTAGGGCGCGCGCGGGGGATCTGTCCCGGACGGTCCTGGACGCCGCCGAGGTGCGTTCGGTCCATTCGTGTGTATGGAGACTCTCGGTGTGACGTCGCGGGCACACGGGCACGCACCGCGCACCGCGCACCGCGCCACTTTCATTCCGTCCGCCCGCCGCCGCTGCATGCAAATGCGGACAGAGCCGGCACCGCTTATCACACCCGGCCGCCAATCGGGCTGACTCGGGGCTGACTCGGGGCTGACTCGGGGCTGACTCGGCTGTCGCGCCTCACGCCTTTCCTCTCGCTGCCCCAGCCCCCGGCCCGGTCCGGGTTAGAAGCGGAGAAGAGAAGCCCTTTTTGCTTTCTCCTGCTTCAACCAATTGTTTTTCGAAGACTCTGATTGAGTGTATACCTTACTCCTCTACAGAATGAATCGTTTTAGAAATTTTCTAGCGATGCCAGGTAGCGACATCTAGGAGTTGCCATCACTGTTCTAGAGAGTGTCTTGGGAGGGCCATTACTGGTCCTCTCACCATACAGCGCGGCGCGGAGATGTCTCATACACCTGCCGTCTGCCGGTATTTCCCTTTTAATTAGCTGCTCAGGAGCTGTCGTCTGCTTCTCACGTCGGCTGCAGTGAGGCCCCAGCGGTGTAATCATTCACTTTTTTGTTTTGGAAATGACCGTTTCCAGGGAAACCTCTCACCGCGGCCAAGAGACATTTCACGCGTTGTCACGAGGGGCCGGGGCCGGCCGGGGCGGCTGGGGCTCGCCGCCGAGTGTTGCAGCGTTCGGGGAAGTGAAATGCACTGATATGACGGCCGGGTAATGGCCTCCTCTGCGCGGAGGGCCCGGGAGGGCCACACCGCCGCAGCACCTGACACTTGCGAGTGGGGTGAAAACCACGGGGAAACGCCGGTACCAGCGGTGTTATGTTCAAACGTTGGCATTCCTGCTGCGAGTTAATAGCCCCCGGACACTTGCACCGGCACAGCGATGCGCCCGCTGGGACTGGGACTGGGACCCCCGAGCGCCGCTCCTGAATGGCTGCCTGATTAGGACCGCGACGGGACGGCCGGGACGGGGCCGGACGGGCTGTCGGTGGGTGAATGGACTAAACAGCGGATGTTCGGCGCGCATCACGATTCAATATCCCTGCTGCTGCGGGGAGGGGAGGGGGCATGCGCGGCCCGTACGGCGCATGAAAAAGTAAAAGGCCACACCCAGCCGGCGGGGCGGGGCGGGGCTGGCGGGCGGGGCTGGCGGGCGGGGCGGGCGGGGCGGGCGCGCCAACAGCCGGCAGGGCCGGCAGCACAGCGCGGGCTCCGGCCCGGCTACGTGGGTTCGGTTCCCGCCGGCCGCCGCATGACTTTGGCCGTGGTGCCATTGTGTTCCCTCTAATTGCATGCGTCTGGCCTGTCTGGCCCGAATGCACCGCGGCAGCACCGACCGCAACCCGCGCGCCGCATCACGCGGGTTCGAGCCCCGACGGCACCGCATTATTTTTTTTCCCCGACAGCCGCCTCGCCCAGCACCGACGTGACGTCAGAGAATCTCCCCCCAGGTTTTTCGTGAGCAGCGCGCGACCCGCGGTGTTGTCTATGACAGGCAGGCAGGCAGCCAGACGCTAAACGGATGTCTTCAGTTTGACTGACGCGCGCAGAGGCCGAGTCAACACAGGAAAGCGCGGCGGGGTCTGCTGTGTCTGTCTGTGTCTGTGCGCGCGCGCGCCGAGCAAGCGTGTGCCGACGAGAGAGACCCCCGTATCTACATGTCGTGGGCTGGGCGCCGTGGGGCCGGGCCGGACGTTGCACCCGCGCCACGCCAATCCACTTTCCTGGGGGTTCGGACGCACCATGGCGTGTGGCCGCCGCGCGCCGCGCCTCCCATATAGACAAACAGCCGAGGGGAGGGGAGGGCCTCGGGTAGGGCGGCTGGGCGGTAGGGTGCCGGGGGCAGGCGGGGTGGGTGCAGCCCACAGCTCCTACGGCTTCGGTCGCACACCCCGACTTGGTGCCCTGCTCGAGTCAGGATCCCGTCCCAAGGCAGCCCCGCTCCGCGCGCCGGCTGAGAACAGGCCGAAGTGATTCCGCGCGCTGCCGTCAGCCCAGGTCAACCTCAGCGCCACACATTTGTCTGGGTGGCCGTGCCATTGCGGAGGCTGCTCACTACCCATCACTCACAGACGCGGCCTTCGCGGGGGGCGGCGCGGGGGCCGCAGTGACCGCCTTGGACTCGCAGGCGGCCGCACCAAGGACGCCATCAATGGTGTGGCTAACTAAGGAGCCGATGCGGTGGGCATGATCACCTCCGCGCCGAGCTAAACGGCCGAAGACACTGTTCGCAGAGATACTCAGGAAGCGCTGCCCGAGGCGACGACACCAACCTGGGAACAGAAAAAAAAGGGGAGACAAGCGTTAGCAGAGAAAATACGTCGGTAGGAGTGAGGGCGGCGACATTCCGCGTGGGAGTCGAACCCCCGACCCATGAGTGAGCTGCAGCAGGCCAGACGCAATTAGAGATCGCAGCGCACGTCGCAGCCGCCGCAGCCCCTCCCCCGATTCATGAGCGTATGACTTTCATATCGTGTCGGTGCAGGGGCGGGCCAGCCGGGGGGGGGGGGGGGGGGGGGGGGGGCGGGCCGGGCGGGGCCGCGGGGGAGGGCGGCCAGGCGGAGCGCGCCGCCGCCCGGAAACAATAGCACCTGCCCGCTGGGCTGGCTAGGCCCGCTGGGCCCGCTATGGGTGCGGCGCCGTGCGGCTGTCTCCGCGCTTTTGGCGCCCTTCCTACGCATTGTGGGCCTCAGCCGGCGGAGCGCGGGGACGGAGCTGCAGCAAGCTGCAGTCGGTGGCAGCGGCCAGCACGGTCGGCAGCAGAGGCACAAGGCACACTTATCTGGGAGGCCGCGGCGCCTCCACTCCAGACCTACAAGGCCCCTTTTAACCTCACGGGGGGCTTACCGCAAGCCGATAAGATTAAGGGGCGGGTGCAGCTGCACGTGTATTTATAGAGGGCGCAGCAGACGACACGGAGGCTACGGCTCGCCTCCTGGGCGGTCCCACGGCAGCCTGTGCCCTGCCGGCCCGGCAGCCTAATTAGTGGCATTAGTAAGTTATTGTCATGCTTCACTACGGACACACGGCGTCCTCGGGAGCCCGCCGGCCGCCAGGCGGAGGCTGGGCCGGCAGATGACATCCCGTGAGCCCCACCGCAGCATACGACGTCTCGTGGTGTGGATACACGGGAATTACGGGGGGTAGCAGGAAAAAAACGCAAGTGCCGTCATAAGCCACTGGTACAAGTGGTATTATCAGAGACACCTCGCCTTGCATATAGGAAGTGCAGCTTCGGTGGGTCGTGCAGGGAGATTGGATACGAAAACCCGTGCTATCGCGCCTCTGATCGAGTCGAGTGTAAATCACATGCCGTGTTTTTTCCCCACCTCCGCTACTTTTCAATGACGCTCGCGCCCGCCCGTCCACGGCGTCCGCCTGGCAAATAGCTCGGAAGTGGCCCATCAGCGATCCAATACAACAGTCATCTC
Organism: Odontothrips loti; assembly: GCA_038380765.1. Taxonomy (NCBI): domain Eukaryota; kingdom Metazoa; phylum Arthropoda; class Insecta; order Thysanoptera; family Thripidae; genus Odontothrips; species Odontothrips loti. The sequence goes on from CM076243.1 coordinate 9,444,567, forward strand.
AGAGAGACGAATGTGTTAGCCATTAGGCGGTATCGAAAATTGCGATCTATTTTAGAGCAAACCGGGTCGTACGTCTGTATAAGTGATACCACCGGGACACTGATTATATCGGTGTGGAAGACAACCTGCTGCTCGCTTTACAGCCTACCAGTCGGCCTCAAGGATGCATGGCACGGCGCTGCACGGGTCCGCAGGGCTCCGCAGGGCTCCGCAGGGCTCCGCAGGGCTCCGCAGGGCTCCGCAGGGCTCCGCAGGGCTCCGCAGGGCTCCGCAGGGCTCCGCAGGGCTCCGAAGGGCTCCGCAGGGCTCCGCAGGGCTCCGCATCGCCCCCCACAACTTTATGCGAGCACCTCTTCAAAGGGCTCCATTGCATTCTGGTACCGGACTCATTAGCTGGCACCAGTTGCTGTATGTGAGCTGGCTGAGCTAGGCTGATGTCGGCCACCTCTCATTGCAAGAGTGCTTTGACGTCCATGCGTTTCGTTTTCTTTCGCTTTTATTTTTTCCCCGCCGAGCCTATGGTGAGCACACGTTCAGGGACGCTGAGGTGACAATCGGTCGGAGGTAAAAAGGCTGTCCTCAGCCTGACGGTGCCGAAGGTACAGCGAGCGTATAGTACGAGCTGCTCCGTGCCTGGTCGTGTTTAGACAGGTGACGGTCTATCGCTCTGCACGCAGTTTGCCAGGGACCAATGACAGCAAGGCAGCCGCTTCACCAGTAAAACTTCGTAAAACTACGCACAGAATATTTAAAAAAAAAGCAAACTTTGGAAAGAAAAGGGTAAATTAGTTCTGTCAGTCCTGGGATTTTGCAACTGTCCTCTGATCGCATCGTTCGTGGGCGTGGCTGTTGTAGGTTAACGAGATGCCTGGGTTGAACGGCCTGCCAAAGACGATCCTGGAACGATCCCGACGCGATATCGGTGCCCTTTGGGCAGACAGCTAGTGCCCAAGGGGGCCCAAGGTCACAATAAGGAGGCACGACTATCGGAATCTTCTTCTCGCTGAGGGCCTCGAGGGCCGTGATATCTGCAGGAATCAGTGTACCGGTAATATTACAATTACCATACGTCTGAGCGTGGTTCCCGACTCGACCCACCCTTCAGGAGAAAAAAAAACGTTGCATCATTTACTCAGTGCTTTGGGCCATCCGAAAAAATACTACAATTTCTCGTCACATTCGCGTCACAACACGTTCTCAGTGATCAGTCACATTTGTGGTCGTCGCCTCGTTAACTTTCTGAAGCTCAAATCATAATAATAGCAAGCTTTATAGCTCATCCATTCAAGTCCTGAGAGAGGTACAGTATGTATATGACTAGTCCTCTGGAAGATGTCCCGATGTGATTCCAGCCCGAGGCCTCCCGATCCGACCGGCATCTAGGCCGAGCTAGGCTTAAGACAAGGCGAAGGGCGTCGCCCTGCTGTCAGGAGGGGAGGTAGGTGGGGAGATAAAGCTCCCGACAGCAGTCATGCCAAGCAGCAGCACTCCAATAAGTTTTCATTTCGTAGAGGGTTCGTCAAAATCCTATAGCACCTTGGAGGGGCGAGACTAGCGAATAAAATACATAACGTGCGAAGGCAAACGCGGTGGAGCGTTTGATCCCGTTATGAATAACACGTTCCGCTCTGGTGACACCGCAGCACCGCCGCAGCCGCCACCTCCCTGCAGTGTCCGAGTGGCCTTTCCCTTTCCCGAGCAAATTATCACTATGCGCCTCGACAAGTCGGCGGGTACGCCCTCTTAATAGCACGCATGAGGAGGAGGGCCTCTCCTCTCCGCACAGGAAGTTGCTTGCAATGTGGGCTTTTAGACACTGCAGCGTCCGCTTCCTTTTGGAGGCCGTAAAGGTCAACAAGGGCCACCAACACCCGACGCCCTCACGTCCGTGCGTGTTCCAGTTTAACGTTTAATGTGAGCGCAGGGCATAACCCATAATCGCGCTCGCAATCGGCGACGCCGAGCTCCTGCGAGTGCTAGGGTAGGCCAGCCCGCACGACACGCGTGCGTGCGAGAGGTCGGTGTTGCCTACCCGCCAGGCGCCATCACTGAGACCGGCCAATGAGGCACCACGGGCGCACTATGGAGAGAGACGACCCTGCGCTGCCCACGCATGGCAGCCGAAAGAGTGAAAGGTATGACGGCCGAAGCTATCGCACTGGCTCTCCTCGGCATGCAGTCCGGCCCGGCCCCGGCACGGCTCGGGGTATTTATTTTGGGTCACGGGCCTCGGAAAGTGAACAAACTCACGCCAAGCGGTGGCCGGGTCCTTCCCCGATGCTGTACGGTTGTTTAGTGTGCGCAGTCGAGTGGAGAAAGGCCCGGGGTCGGCCCGGCCCCGGTCCTCCAGCTCTAGGTGAGACAAGGTCAGGGGCTGCTGCTGCTGCTGCTGCTGCTGCTGCTGCTGCTGCTGCTGCTGCTGCTGCTGCTGCTGCTGCTGCCGCTGCTGCTGCCGCTGCTGCGTTCCCCCAGACGAGATCCCGCACTTGGCCGCCAGAAGACACGACCGAAGACGCGCCTCTTAGCCGGCCATTTTCCGAGGAGATAAATTATTACCCGCATCGTGAGGGAGCATCTCCCCTTCCGAGAAGTGGGGGAAAACTTTTACGCGGCCGTAATAGTGCGGTAGCAGGCTCGCCTCCCTCAGGTGACAAACCGTAACAACCCAACAACCATCATTAGAAGCGGGAAGTGTGTCGCATAACTGCAAGAACCTGACGACTTGGTTCATATTTTTTGAAAGAGATTCTGTGATCATGTTCAGCCTATGTCCTAAGACATTTCTTTGCAAAACACGGAGCGGCGTGCGCCGTCCGTGTCGAGTCGAACACAACCCGTATGACACCGCTGGGCAGGCAGCCGCCTTGAAGACCGTGTCCCGCTTGGTAGGTGCTAAGGGGGCCATACAGGCGCCATACAGGCTCCATAGAGGCTCGGAGAATCAAAGTGCAAATGGATGGGGCCGCTAAGCGCTATCAGCCGGCTGGGCCGGGCGGGCCGGGGGCATGGGAACTATGATGGGGGCCCTGAGCGGCTGGGCCGAGTGGCCACGGGCGCAGCGGCGTAGCGGCGCAGCGGCCTCGTTCGGCTGTTCAGGCAGTTGCGTGGCCAAACGAGCGCATGCCGCGGCATAACACTGCGGCAACGCAACGGATAGGCAAAGAAGCAGAGGTACGCGGAGCGGCCCCGCCAGCCCTCAACGCCGTCCCGATGAATATTTTAAGAGGGCCTCCCTTGCCTCCTGTCACAGCGAGCCGGCCGGGCCACAGGCCGGGCCGGCGGCGGCAGGGGAGGGCGTGGATCGCGTTCGTCTTCGTCTTGTTGGTGCGGCGACGCGTCCAAATTTAAACGGCCGTAACTGTAAGGGGGATCCCTTTGTGTGTGTGTATATGTATATATGTGTGTATATGTATATATATATATATGTGTGTGTGTGTGTGTGTGTGTGTGTGTGTGTGTGTGTAGGTGTGCGGTGAGTGCCCCGCCCAATTACTCCACAGCGAGGGTCAAGGCTCCCGGACGCCGTAAATGAAGACGGCCCCTCACCAACAATTTCACTTTTTCCCCCGACACTCCCACTACTGCCTCCCTTATCAGCCGACGGCGACGAGGTCTCGTGCGGGTGACCCGGGGCCCGGGGTGCCCCGTACGGTAAAAGTCCCGTCTCCAATTAAAGCTTCAGCAGATGATTAAAATTTAGAGGAAAAAGCTAGAAGTCCAGAGGGAAAGTCCAATGGATCCTTGAAGTAAAAGCTACGGAATTCCTAGGCTTCCTGCCTTGAGAGACAAGCAAGCTTTACCGAGTAGCACAGCACGGCGCTCTCCACTCCGGGCCGTACCGGGTCCGTGTTACGCGTCCTGGCCGCCGCCCAACCCCAATCACTGCTGGGCGTCGATGTCGTGGAAATTGTTGCACGTTAGCGCATAGTTATGGGCCGCTGCGGCGCGCGGAGGCGGCAGCAGCAGAGCGAGCAGAGGGGTGGCAGCCGGTGGCAGCACGGCCAGCGGACCCGACCCGCCGCTGTCTAGCCATGTCTAGTTTAGGGAGCTGATTTACGAGCAGCAAAATTTTTTTTTTCGATTCAAAAAAGAAATGAAAAAAAAAATTATGAAGAGCGATTTGCCTTGGCTCGATGGCTCACACACGCGCACGGAGTGCGCCGGCAAGACGTCACGGGTCAACGACTGTGATTACAAGTTAGCCCTATCCGTTTATTTCGGCTTGTCCCTCTTTTTTTGTAGCTTTCATTGTAATGAACGGTTCGCTTTTTCACGGACGGCCTGCTGCTGCTGCCGCCGCTGCCCGACAGGGGAGGCCCGCGTAGGAGCACGCACACCGCTGGCCCCATGGCTGGCCCCGCTTTGGGGGAAAAAATGTGAAAATAATGCATGCTGCGGGGCGCTAATTGAGTCCGTCCAGCGTAAACTGTCTGGGCCAGGTGACGTATGGAGCCGACACACCTGCCCGGCTGCCCGGCCCAGCGTGGGCGGCAGTCGCCGGCAGCCAGCACCGAGCTACTGCAGCGGTATCCCGTCGAATTCCAAAGGAATATAAATAGTATATAGTTGAACAAACCGCGCAGTGCCGGTGGACTTTACTCGCGGCCCGGAGAATGCATGTGTCGCCGTCGGGTAATGAGTTGGCTCGGTTATTAGGACATGATTTGGAAAGACTTTCACATTTTATCGCCCCCGTATATATCCGCGTATAAAAATAATAAAGCAAAGGATGTTGGTGGGCATACCTACATCCGAGCTTATTCGAAATAGAAAGTTATGGGATCGGGCGGGCGTCGTGGCTCGACACTTGTAAAGGGGATCCTTACTGGGGGGCCGATGTTAGGTATGGTCCCGGGTCGGCCCGGCCTGAGGTACGAATGCACCGACTGCCCGCGTGGCCCCGCGGGGGCCTCCAGGGCCGCAGGGCAGGAGCCAATTAAAACGTCACTCGCCGGAGACAGCGGACGAGTCCCGTTGGAGATGGCACTGCATATAAAATTAATACATTTCTTAAATTGTGCTGGCCTAAAGCGTAGAAATTGGTGGTAACAGCCGGGAAGATGGAGTTGAGAGGTACGTGCGTAAGGAGCAGTAAAAGTGAAGAAAGTGATCTCTACGGCAGGATCATCATCATGATAATAACATCCCAGGGAGACAATGTGAGGCGCGGCCAGCGGCGGCCAGCCCGCCGGCGCCAAGGCCACCGGGGAGATGGATCACCTCACCACCCTTTTCACTTACGGATGCCCTAATAAAAGTGTGGATGCCAACCCCCACCCCACCTCTGAGGCTTACAGCCGGACGTAGCCCGACGTGCATTTAGGTCCCCGAAACACATTCCAGATGTTCGGAACAGACACCAACTCCAGCGGAAGAGTCGTCGGTAAGTGATTCGCTATACTTTCGTGATTCCACTCAGGGTCTTTTGCAAAATCAAACGTTCGAAAGGGGACGGTCGGGACCTTCTAGCGCAACGCGGTGAGTGCACCTGCAATGAGGGAGCTGTGAGAGCGCCTTATGGCGAGCCTAGTGGCCGGCGAGCACGCCCTCCTGCCCGTGTGCGCGGTGCGCGGCCGGTGCTGCCTGCCTGCATGTCTGCCTGCCTGCCTGCCCGCTCGGCGGCCACAGAATTTATGAGCTGACATTTAATTGAGGTGACCTGGCCCAGCGCTGCAGGGGGAGGCGGCGGCCGGCGACGGCGCGGGGAAGATCTCTTTCGTGACTCGCTTTGTCCAGCGAGCTGTAACCAGGGCAGCGGCGGGCAGCAGCGGTCAGCGGCGGGCAGCAGCGGGCAGCGGCGGGCAGCGGCGGGCAGCGGCGGGCAGCAGCGGGCAGCGGCGGGCAGCAGCGGGCAGCAGCGGGCAGCGGCGGGCAGCGGCGGGCAGCAGCGGCGGGCAGCGGCGGGCAGCGGCGGGCAGCGGCGCGGCGGGCAGCGGCGGGCAGCAGCGGGCAGCAGCGGGCAGCGGCGGGCAGCAGCGGTCAGCAGCGGTCAGCGGCGGTCAGCAGCGGGCGCACGGTGCTGACGCCGAGCCGTGCAGCCGCGTACAGCGCAGCATGCAGAGAAGCGGTAGGCGACGCGAATAGAGGAGGAAGCAACGCGTTCACGCAACACGTGAAAATGAGAAATTATCCGCAGGGATGGGCGGCCGGAGACCTGCACGCTGCACGTTCATTACGTATGCACGGCGGAGAGTGCGGTGGGGCGGGCCGCGGGCGCTGGGGTGCCGGGGGCTGGGCGCTGCTGGCGCGTGGGAGTGCACTGCCGCCACCGGCCGCCACCGAAAGGGGAGGAAAAGCCGAGCCGTCAGTGTCACTTTATGACAGCCTAATGGCGGAAAAGCGTGCGGATGCGTGCGGATGCGTGCGGCCAGGAAGAGAGAGGATCGTCAGAAAGCACGGCCCCAAGAAAGTGTAGTGTGCATGCGAGCACCGCGGACCCCGCCCCGCCCTTCGGAGGGCCCTTCCCGAGGGCCCGGGCCGGCCTGGGCCCCGCGGGGGGCGTGGCTGACGCGGGCGTGCCGCGGTGGGGCCCGGCCGGGGCGCAGCCAGCCGGGCTGAGCCGGGCGCCTCGGGGCAGGTGATGCGAGATACGGCCGGCCACGCATACCGTGCACGGTATGAGATATTGGGGCTCCTCGGGTTCCTTTCCCCGTGAGTGACACCCAAGCTGCACACCAGCGAGCAGCTCCAGGCGGTGCGTCCACACTTGTGAATAAAGGTATGTGAAAAGGGGCGTCCACTCCGTGTAAACTCGGCCGCCAAACGAGCCGCGGACTGCGGTCAGCCGGCCGGCCGTTCGGTCGGAAACCTCTCCCGGACGACAGTTACTGCGGCGATTGCCGCTATTACCGACTATGGCCGAGTAAGTAGCCGGGCGAACACAGCCGAGCAAATGAAGTGCCGGCCGCACAATATTTACCTAACATGCTGCTAATTGGGTGATGGGTAATGAGGGGGCGTCTGCGCCACTACGGCCGCGGCCCCGTTTCCGCGAGACCGCCGGCCGCGGTAATTGCGCAAAGAAGTCGGAGCGAATCTTCCGATAGGGAGGCGGGGAAATGCCGGGGGTCGGATATAGTTATGCCGTGCCGATACACGCGAGCCCCGCAGCCCCGCAGCCCCGCAGCCCCGCAGCCCCGCAGCCCCAGCCCCGCAGCCCCACAGCCCCACAGCCCCGCAGCCCCGCAGCCCCGCAGCCCCACAGCCCCACAGCCCCGCAGCCCCGCAGCCCCGCAGCCCCACAGCCCCACAGCCCCACAGCCCCGCAGCCCCACAGCCCCACAGCCCCACAGCCCCGCAGCCCCACAGCCCCACAGCCCCGCAGCCCCACAGCCCCACAGCCCCGCAGCCCCACAGCCCCACAGCCCCACAGCCCCGCAGCCCCACAGCCCCACAGCAGCCCCGCAGCCCCACAGCCCCGCAGCCCCGCAGCCCCACAGCCCCGCAGCCCCGCAGCCCCGCAGCCCCGCAGCCCCGCAGCCCCAGCCCCACAGCCCCGCAGCCCCGCAGGTCCAACTGGGTCGCTCACACATGTCCGGTCCTCCGCGGAGCCCGGCCCGGCGGTGCCGCGATAGGTCAGATCAGGCGGCCGACAGCGCGGCACAGAGAAAAACGCCATTTACGACCGGCCAATAATGCGCCATTAAATTGGGCGCATCGCGGTCATTATTGATGGACGGACAATCGAATCGACGGCCGTCGCTATAAAATAACACAGGCCGGGCCACAGACAGGCCGTGTGGGCCGCGGGCTGCCATCGCAGTGCATCTCGTTGATGAAAAGCTCAAAACCCCGCAGCGACCCGTCCGCCGGCCGTGCGTGTGTGTGCGCGCCTTGTGTCACACCGGCGGCCCTTCTGCCGTCAGGACGTAAGAACTATGGGAGAGCTCGGATTGATGACTAACCGCGGGAAAAAAATAAAAATAATAATATAATAGGCATTTCCGATGAGGCACCAAAACGGAAGATAAGAACAAACCCTCCAAAAACGACCGGAAACAATTGGGACTGGGCACGCCAAGTACGGGACCTATAAGCCCAAGATCTTGTCCATATGTCTCATACGTGCCCTCGGGAAATCCTGCGGCTGCGAGGAGCTTTACAAGAACGGATTCGCCGGGCAAACGGGTTGGAGGTCACTGCGTTGGCGATGGCACGTGCGGGCGCGGCCTGGAGCGGCTGGGCGCACAGTCACCCCGACACTCATTTGTCGTCATGACTCGAGCATCGTGCCTCGTATATCCCCGTTTCGGCCCGATTAGGCGGGGCAGGGTCCGGCCCGCCCGGCTCTAAGCCCCACTTCCAGTCCGGACGGCACACTGTGGCACACAGCATACGGCGTCCACGCACGCCAGCACGGGCACAGGGCCCCGCGCCGCGGTGACGCAAAGACGGCCGCCAGCAGCTAGCCTGCTGCCGGAGCGCTATACCTGCCAGCGAAATGCCCAGAAAGGCTAGGATGTCAAAATTCCTGAACACCACGCCTAAATTTCCGAACAGTCTGTTATTACTCTAAAGATGGACAGTTATCTCTTCCGAACTTCTGCTCATTCCGCTGCACACGAGAGTAAGCACAATCCAAAGTGTTACATTGGCTGACAACGGCGGCTCATCTGAGGGACCCTAATCAAGCCGGTTACGGCAGTGAAAAGTACCGACATCTGGGGGCGTCGCCGCTGCAAAAACCACAGGGGACAGAGCGAGGTGGTGCTTCACTGCAGGGACATTACACGTCCTGGAAGATCCATAAAGCCTTTCCGGTATACGGAGTACGACTTTTCTTCACTCGGCTCGCCAAATGGAGACGCCACGAGCCCACAAAGATGCATTACGATGTTTGTATGACGCTGATGGCACAATTACAGTGAAAGAAATGTCTCCCCGGCGCCCCTCGACGCTTAGTCACATTGAATTTAAAATGAAAGAAATTCGAATGTAAAAAGGAGTTCATTTAAAAGAATGGCATGAAAAAGATGGATAGACGAAAACCGCCGGAAGCAAAGTGCCAATTTTGAACACGTCTAAATAAATATTTTCTCCGCCCAAAATTAATTTAAATAGGGAACAGTGCACGGAAAATGTTATCCGCGATCCTCCAGTACTCGTTTTTTTTCCAAAATAAGCTCCTGTTGCGAAGGTTTTGACAAAAATAGTGCAGTGAGCCAGAGTAAGCGGACAAGGGCCCATCTGGACCCCTAATCCGTGCAGTTTAATGTGACTGAACGGCTTACCTTTTCGAATTATCCGGCCACAGCTCCACCACATACACTCTTTGGAAGGTCCATTGTAAGTTTCGTGGTCCCATACGGTCCCCATGGTTCACGATTACACTTTACTACAACCTTGTAGAATTCTGATACATTCGCATCGGCTGGTCGGGCCGGGCCCTGTCATGAAAAATCTCTGCGCACACCACGTGTCGCGTCTGCTGCGATCGTCGCTTGTTTTCTCTGTTATGTTTTGATCGGCTTCGCAACGCCCCAACGCCATTCCTGATGTTACGAGTATACGAAATTCCTCCGTAAGTAAAGTCGTCTTGTAGGAAACCCCCGTTAAGCGCGTTGGTTCAGCATCGAGCACTATGTAGTGGACGACGTCCCCTCCTGTTATGGCTGCTAGAGCCGCACCGCAGCCACTCCCTGCGGAAAAGGACACTGGGTAGGAAGCCGCTTATATTCGCCCGATAGCATTCGACAGGAGGACACGCGCGCGACGAACGGTCCCGGTGTGCCACTCGCATCCGGCCGCCGCGTCGGCCGCGCCGCCTGCAGAATGGACATCCTGGAGCCGCGGCGCGCCCCCAGAGTCACGCGTGGGACACTAGTGTGCTGAGCACGGCGGAGGGAGGCAGGCCCACAGACCGGCCCGGCCCGGGACCAAAACGCACCCTTGCGAAAGTCCTATCAGAGGGCCGGTCACGCCAGACAAACGGCCAGCCTTTATGGGCGGACTGGCCGGGGCGGACGCCAAGCCGAGGGCCGCGTCAGAGATGCAGCTCTCAGCTCCGCGCTCCTCCCGCTCCGTCCCACACCCGGCAATGCCCCGAAATAGCCCGGCAGCAGCAGCAGCAGCAGCAGCAGCAGCAGCAGCAGCAGCAGCAGCAGCAGCAGCAGCAGCAGCAGCAGCAGCAGCAGCAGCAGCAGCAGCAGCAGCAGCAGCAGCGCAGCAGCAGCGCGCAGCGCCACGCGGCGCCGCAAAGACAAATCGCCCGTCCGCGCCATCGCCCCGGCCACGAGCGGCCGGCCCACGATTTCATGAGATTTTGTGTCCCGCTGTAATTCATACCCACGATAGGGCATCGGCCATCCTAGGCCGGGCCCGGCCGGGCCGGCAGTGAAAGGGAGAGGGAGCGAGCGACTCCCCCGAGCAAGCAGTGCCGCGGCCAAAGCATCCGCCCCGCCGGCCTTACGCCACAGCCCGCCACAGCGCCACAGCCGCACACTTGTCGCCCGCGGACCCCGCGGACCCCGCGGACCTCTCCCTCCCCCGCGTAGCCCGCGGGCCCCGCAGAGGCGCCGGCCGGCAGCTTCCCGCTGATAGTATGCAAATGCAATGCAAACCCCGGCGCGGCGGTCGCGTGGCGGACGCTTCCGTTTTCGCACGTTAGTTGATGAGGGCGTGGCGGGGCGTGGCGTGGCGACCTGAGGTGGATTTACCCCGGCGATGAAAGCTATCGGTTTGGCGATATGGCCGACGGTCTGGGCTCGTGTGTGTTCGGCACGGAGGGTGTCTTTGTTGGGGCTGCGCTGGCAGGAGCAGCAGCAGAGCAGCAGCAAAACAGCAGCCCTTGCTGGCACGGCCGGTGTAATTACCCGCACTATCACGGGTGTAGCGTGCGTGTTGCGTCACCTGCAGGTGTGACTCCCGCTGCCCTCGGGAGTATCACCTGCAGGTGACGCAACACGCACGCTACACCCGTGATAGTGCGGGTAATTACACCGGCCGTGCCAGCAAGGGCTGCTGTTTTGCTGCTGCTCTGCTGCTGCTCCTGCCAGCGCAGCCCCAATAAAGACACCCTCCGTGCCGAACACACACGGCCATATCGCCAAACCGATAGCTTTCATCGCCGGGGTAAATCCTTTCACCGGAGTGAGTTGGGGGACAGGTGCGGCAGGAGCCGCTGGCTGGCCGCTGGCCCCCGGTACGGCACGGGCCTCCAGGCCACCCCTAGCGGCACGCGGCGCCCACCGAACAATGCCGCGCCAATTTCGTCCCTCACGCCGCGCAGAGATGCTGCCGCCATCATTATGATAATATCAACTGGACCGCTTCATTTTCGCACACGCCTCTGCCTCACTTCCGACGTGCTGACTCAGGGCGGAGCCGGCGGGGCACCGCTGAGCGCCGAGGGGGCCACAAAACGAAAGTAAATACATGCGTGCGGGCCGGGCGGGGGTGAAAGGACAGGGAGGAGAAAGGGCGCCGTTTTGTCCCACCGCGAGATTCGAACCCGCGGCGTCCAGGTCGACTCAATCCCGACGACAAACAGCACGGCGTCCGCTTTCACGGTTAAAACATTTTCTTTTGCTCAAAAGACTTTACTCCCATAGCGCGACATGACAGTTCATTAGCAAAGAAGTAAAGTAACAGCACGGACGCTGTGGAAGTTTACTTCGCTTCCTCTTACTTGGGGCCTCAGAGGATACTCCAGATTCCCTTTCAAATAGGCTGCCGAGGCGTGGCGGGTGTGGCCTTTCGCGAAATTGCTCAGTCATTCCATTCTTCCCTCCGTTTGGGGCGGCCTCTGAGCGGCGCCTGCTCTGCCTGCTCTGCCTGCTCTGCCTGCTCTGCCTGCTCTGCCTGCTCTGCCTGCTCTGCCTGCTCTGCCTGCTCTGCCTGCTCTGCCTGCTCTGCCTGCTCTGCCTGCTCTGCCTGCTGCCTGCCTGCCTGCTCTGCCTGCTCTGCCTGCTCTGCCTGCTCTGCCTGCCTGCCTGCTCTGCCTGCTCTGCTCTGCCTGCCTGCCTGCTCTGCCTGCTCTGCCTGCCTGCCTGCCTGCCTGCCTGCCTGCCTGCCTGCCTGCCTGCCTGCCTGCTCTGCCTGCTCTGCCTGCTCTGCCTGCTCTGCCTGCTCTGCCTGCTCTGCCTGCCTGCCTGCTCTGCCTGCTCTGCCTGCCTGCCTGCCTGCCTGCCTGCCTGCCTGCCTGCCTGCCTGCTGCCTGCCTGCCTGCTCTGCTCTGCCTGCTGCCTGCCTGCTCTGCCTGCTCTGCCTGCTCTGCCTGCTCTGCCTGCTCTGCCTGCTCTGCCTGCTCTGCCTGCTCTGCCTGCCTGCCTGCTCTGCCTGCTCTGCCTGCCTGCCTGCTTCCCCCCGGAACAATATCCGATGCCGCCCGGCCCCGCCACGCCACGCCTCCCGATCAACATCTGATGATACATCAGTTACGTTGGCGTTAGAGCGCACCGTGCCGCCGTGGTGCCGCGCCCTGCAACAACAGCCACTGCCGATCCGCTACCCGACCCGACCACGCCGCGAGATATCGAAAGTGCGACCCCACGCTTCCGTGCATATCGAAGGCGGGCCCGCTCATCGAGCCGAGGTGAGGTGACGCAAGGCTCGGGCAAGCTATCCCTGTGATGGGGCGGCTGCCGCCGCTTGTTTGCCGCACGACACGACAATTCTCCCGCAGACACTCAACGAGGAACAGAGAGGGGAAGTGAACAGCGGAGGATCACCTCCGCACGAAGAAAAAAGACTAGTGGTCGCAACTAATTTTTGAGTTGATGTTCAGACAAGCAGTAAATTTTTGTTTGGAGAACTAAAATTTTGTTGTGGGAACTCTTTGTTGGTTGCCAATGGGTCCGAGGGGCCTACGGTACTACAAGACAAGACCAAAGAAACGATAGTTGCTCTAACAAAGAGATTTGTTGCGGGCACTCAACAAATTTTTTTCTGCTTTTTGCTCTGGCAAGCTAACGTTTCGTTAGTGCAACTATTTTTTTAGCAGATGATGTTTCAGCTTCAGCTAGCTTTGACTCTCGCTAGGTGAGCAGTTAGCAGGTGTGGCAAGTTAGGTTAGCAGGTTACGTTAGCGGCAGCGCAGCAGCGGCAGCGCAGCAGAGAGAGAGAGAGAGAGCATTAACTGCTATGTTACACGCTGTCCACACCGTCCACGAATGAAAGTTCACATCATCTGCTGTCACGTTAGCGTTAGCGTTAACGTTTTTTTCCCTGGAACCCGAATTATAGTTTTTAGAACCAAAATATTTTTTCTCCGTGTCGGCAGACTGCCCTCGCAGTGCGCCGATTGGAAGGAAAATAATGCAAACGATGACTGCATATGCCTGCCGGCTTCGCATACCGCTCCGGAAGGGAAGCCCCGGCGAGACTAAAGTCGGCTCTGAGCGGAGAGGGCCTCGCAAAAGCCGGTGGGGCAGGGACCTGCTGCAGGGGTGCAGGGCCCCCCGGTGCTGACAACGACCTGTCCCACTGTGGTGCGCCCGATGCATTGCCGGTTACACTGCCGACGTCTTAAGGCCATCCGACCGAAAAAAACTTTTTTCGATAAATCGACAGAGGACTATGAGTTTAGTCATTGCCCAAAACTACACCACCGTGCGTCGTTTAGTTTAGGCGCTAGAGCGCTGCAAAGTTGCTAATTTCTCAATTATTTTCGATCTCCGTGCATACACGCCGCGAAAACTAGACGTCGCAGCAAGACGGGACTTTGCAGGGTGGTAGAAAATTGTCCATACTAGCGCATGACGGGTTTCAATCGGCCCTTGAAATTCCAGGAGGATCCCTGGAACGCCTTGAACAAGGCCTTGCGAAACACGCGTTTTTTGGTGTCAAGGAGTACCTTCTTTGGGATGAAATTTATGTCATGCGCTAGATTGAACCTTCCTCTACCACACCCCATCATCAGAAAAAATCTAGAAAATTTTGCACGGCTGGCGTGTATGCACGGAGAAGTCATGTTTTGCCAGTGAGTTCATCATTAGAGAGAGACAGACGGTCGTGTTCTCTCCTTGTTGCACACCTCCCACACGACTTGAGTGGGTCTTCAGCCGCACCAGCTCACATCCCCGCTCGGCTGCCGGGGTCCGCGGGGGTCCTTTTGTCCCATCCCAGATCTCGGCGCGTGAATGACAGGGGTCGCTCATAATTTATGGCCTTCTTTCGACGTGCAAATTTAAATCCAAATATCGCATCTACATTGCACTCATCTTGTTCGCGTTAAAATGCCGTGCATAGAGGTCTAAGTACCAAGTCTGTGCGCCAATTAGGAGCTGAGGTACGAGAGATTATTTATTTTTGTGAATATTACCGTTTTATTAAATGACGAAGTGGGGTCTGACAAGATCGCCTCAAATCGGCGAAAAAAAGCGTCAATTACATCGTGTTTGGTACCATTTTAATCGCCAACTCGCAAGGATATTGAAATACAAATCCATATTTTTCCTACGTTCAAATCTCTGTTTCTAACTTTGACTCTGAAAGACTCGCACTGCCGCAGCGCACGTGCGCGACTAATGCGATGCCTGCAGTGAGTGTTGGGGGCCCATAGACTTTACAATGGGGTCAACGACATGCTGTCCGATCCCTTTGCACTTCCAAAGTTCAAATTTTGACGCGACAGTTTTTTAAATTTGAAATTGATCCCAATGTTCTTAACACCTCACGGCACTGCAGTTGCGTTTTTGAGGCGTGTTCGTACGATAATTTTGAGCCGAGTTGACACGCCCAAAATAGGAAAAGGAGGCCCCGGATCTCGGAAGACTGCGGCAGCAGGACCCGGCGGAGGCATCGGCGAGGACACCGGCGCGGCGGCGTTGCCACACTACATACAGTAACTGGCATTCTCCCCCAAAAACGATGCAGCCCAGCCCGGACCCGCGCCGCCCTCCTGCTCCAAGTGGCGAGTCGGTCGGATGGCCTTAAAAGTACAAAATGAGACATCATCTGATGCGGCGAGGAGTGGAGTTATTTTTCATTTCGTCCAAAACCACTCAAACAACAAGACTATCGTAATGTTGGCAAAATGTTGCACTGATTGGATGGGTATCTGTTCTAATCTAATAGGAAAACGCTTTCAGAAAGTTTACTTTGTATCAGGACTCGAATATACTATTCCTGATCTGTGAGGGTGCTGCTGCGCGGGCTGGGGGAGCACGGGCCAGGAAAGGGCAATCCATACACCGTGCGATTGATTTACTGTGCAGCGCGCACTCACAGACACACACACACACACACACACACACACACACACACACACACACACACACACACACACACACACGGCCCCGTGCGCACCACTTGCCGATTCACCTAGTGAGAGTGATGTCGCGGCCTCGAGGAGCAGAAGTTAGTCCACCTATTGAACTGCTATAAAATATATTGACTCACAGCTGCGCACAGCAGCATCTGCATATTTTCAAAAGGTTTAAGAAGAGGATCTCCGCTCTGGCTTGATATTTTTTTCTGTGCGTAGAAGCATTGGGTTTCTAGATTTTTTCGAGCCGCTGCACACGGGGCGCTCGCGGCGCTCGCCTTGCTCGCTGCAGTGCGCTCTGCACAGGCCGTGACTTAAGTGTGACACTAGATAGCCCCCTGTGCTCGCAGCCCCGTTGTTCTCCTGGAAGGCCTTTTAGAAGAACGAGATCTGCTTCTGCAGGACGCAGCAGTAAAAAAAGGAAGTCGGAAAAATTCAGCACAACGCAAGTGATTTGCTTTGCTCGCTCCCTTCCCGGGCGAAGCAGAGTATGCGGCGGATAACTAAAGGAGAGAACATATTGGCGATAGAGACTTCCCGTGATGCAGCGCGCGCCGCCCCGTCCGATTTGGCGCTTGATTTATGTCTTATTATCGCAGGTCGGCGGCTAGCAGCAGCGAGCTCCCTGTGCTGCTCCCGGGCCGCGGGGCGCTCCCTGCCGGGCCTCAGCACGGGCTCAGCACGGCCTCAGCACGGCCTCAGCACGGCCTCAGCACGGCACAGACTGCTTGGACACCACTGGCTCACCTTTGGCTTGGGCTGCGTGCTGGGCGACGCGTAATCCACAGTATCGGTCGGCGATGGCGCATCTTCCGGTCCTCTTGACGAATCCGACATGGTAACACACGGCGCCGCTGGCAGCGACGGACCCTAACTAGCTCTGGCACAGCCTGCTATGGCACAGCCTGCTATGGCACAGCCTGCTATGGCACAGCCTGCTATGGCACTTGCGTTGGGCGGCAGGTACTAAATCACACGCGTAAAGTAACGGGAGCGGCTCCTCCTCTAAACGAAAACTGTAGAAAGGACCAAAAGAAGAAGGGAGATTTGTTGGCGCGTAAAACTGTGCGAGGATTCGGATGAGCGCAGTGTTTATTTTCATAAGATTCAAAGCACGGCAGAGGCGTCGTATGCAGTCGGTCACACTTGTCTGGTCGGCGCGGCGGGGTCCACGGCCTAAACCGTAACGAATCCCACCTGTCGGGCCGGGTCAGTGATTTGGGGTCTCGGCGTTCGGGTCACAGCCACGGAATATCAACGACGCCGTGAATGAACGAGCCAGCGCCGTGGCGTGGCGTGGCGTGGCGTGGCGTGGCGTGGCGGGCGCTGCGTGCTCGGGGCGAGCGCGGCGGCATTAGCCGGGGCATCAGCGCGGCATCCGCCACTGCAGGGGTCACATCGGCCTGCAGGAGACAGCCAGAGGGGAGACCGGCAGAGGGAAGGGAAAAAAAGTTGATTTCGGCGGCCTGCTGACACGCTAAGGCAGGTTAGGGGGGGGGGGGGGTTAACCCCGATCCGACAACCCCCGCTGCACTGCACTGCCCCCGCGCCAATTTCCCTTTCGCGTTCCGTGCGGGAGTACAGTCCGATCGAAAAGTGCCGGCCGCCATCGGCCTCCGCCGCCCGGACCCAGCCAGGAATGTAAGGCCGGCCTTTACTGTTCTTAGAGGGCCGCACTTTTTGGCGATAAGACACGCATTAAAATTCAAATCCCCTGCGTGCGCAGACGTTGGACCCGAGTTTCGGCTGCTACCCCTTGACCCCGAGGAACGCAGAGCGCTGTGGGCACGCGACGGGGGCTTGGGGTTGGGGTGCTGGGGGTGGCGGGGGCCGCGGGGGCCGCGGGGGCGGCGCTGACAGACAGTGCGGACACTCCGCTGCACCCAAGTTTGTAACTAATTGCTGCCGTGCTGCAGAGGGCGCCGCTTGCAGTGCGGGTTCACTGCGGCCCGAGGAGCCTCCGACACATTTTTATCGCTGTACTCCACGCTGCACGCGGTAGCGGGGCCGTGCTAATCCTGCGGGCTGCGGGCACGGCTCGGCCCCGCTGCAGACAGGTGAGGTGACCCAGAGCAGCGGCAGCAGCGGCAGCAGCGGCAGCAGCGGCAGCAGCAGCAGCAGCCAGCGCCAGAGCACCACCAGCACCGCCAGCCCGTTATCTCTCCCGAGGCGCTATCCGCGTCGCATGTCGCCGGGTAATCCGGTAGACCGCTGCTACTGCTGCTGGGGCACCGCTGCACCGCTGCCTCGGGGACGGCATGCAGGGCCCTGCTACGGACGGACACATACGGCTTCGTTCGGAATTTACTCATTCAAATGCACCAGACGCGGGCGGGGCCGGGGCGGGGGCCGGGGCGTGGCCGGGGCGGGGCCGGGGCGGGGGCCAGCTGCTCAGAGCTGTGAGGTGTGGGTTCGGGGGTGACTCCGTGGGCTGCGGCTGCACCAGAACCAGCGCAGGACAGCCCAGCACAGCCAGGATGTCGTCGTCGCAGTAACCTAGTTGTCGGTCCTGTCGGGTCGTCGCTGCCAGACCGCTCTCATGATAAGGAATCGCACACGCACAGCACAGCACTCGCGCGGAGACGCACCTAACCACACGATGATAACCCTTCCCTCACTCTCTTTTCTCAAGCACAAACTTTTTTTCACTTTTCATCGGTGACATTCACACACGCACACATGCACAAACACACACACACACACGCACACACACTCGGGCGGGCGCGGCGCACGCGGCGTGCATGCCGGCGGCGAGCGGGACTACGTCGTCGGGGGTCGCGGAGGCGACGCGGGTGCGGCGCGGCGCAGCGTGCCGTCCGCGGGGAGGGCCAGCTGCTCACTGAGGCAGTCCGGCCCGGCCCGGCCCGGCGAGCCCATGCCGGCGCGGTGCGGCGCCGCGGCTGACGAGCCGAGCCCCCCCGCGTGTCGGGCCGAGCCGAGCCCGGCCGAGCCGAGCCGGCACCGCGTCGCCACAGCCCCACACGCCGACGCCGGGCGGCAGTCGGGCGGCGTCGCGGACGCCCTCTCGGTTTCCGCCTCCTCCCCCTCCCGTCCGCCCTTCCCCACGAGCACCCCCTCCCCCTCCCACCCGAAGCGAACTCCTACAGTTCCTCAGATTCCCTCACTATTCCAAGCTCCCTGACTAACGGCCCTCTCCAAAGCGACGCCTCTTTCACTCCCGGCAGGGTCACAGAGGGCCGCGGCCGGCCGACGCCCAGCAGCGCCCGACGGCGATCCGTCACCATGAGAACGGGGTGTATGTGCAGCGGCAGGAGCACTGACAAATGCCTTTCCGACTCCGACAGCACGGCGGTCATCATCTCGTGCGCGCTGCCGCTGCACCGCCTGCCTGCCAGGCAGCCGCAGGCCTCCCTGCCCACCCGTGGGTCGGGACGCGTAGCGCAGGCGTCGCTACCGGCAGCAAACGAAAGGGAAGAGGAAAGGGGCGTTCCCCTCATTATCTTGAAAAACGTCCCTGACGCCGGCCGGATCCCGAACGCTGCGGCAGCGCGCCTTCTACCGGATCCTTCCCCAACCCCAGGACGGAGCTGAAGACGAAGGCCCTGCCGCCAAGGACCTGCACGCCATGACCAGGATGACCGCAAGGCCGTCCGAGAGCCACCAGAACAATTAAGCGTCAAGATCCTATTGCCTTTAAATTGTATGGTCATTTAACAGGTTTCCTTAAGCAGCCAGCTAGTGGAGCTAGATAGCTATCTAGATAAATAGATCGATCGGTAGATACCGAGATAGATGATGTAGATGATCGGTTTGAATGGGGAGAGAGCAGCTGGGCCGCCAATGAATGGGACTGTATTGGCGCCGAGGGGTGGCGGTCGCAGCGGTCGGCATTGTAAGGGGAAAGGGGGGAGGGGGTGCTAGGGGCGCCGCCACCGCGTCTAGCACGACCTACCGCAAACCCCCTCCCCTCTCGCCCGCGGCGGCCTGCAGCGCCAGCAGCACCAGCAGCGGGCTGGCAGGCGGGGCCGGGCGGCCGGCCAGCGGTGGACAGCTCCGCCGGGGCCCAGCGGACTGTGTGGACACCGGCCACATTAATCATATCACCCGCTGCCGTTTAATGCTCAGTGATGATCGAAAGTTAAATAGAGGGAGTGAGGTGTGCGAAGTGAATGCAATGCTCTCCAAGAGGATTCTGTAATTCTGTATCAGGTCAGTGACTATCTAGATTACATCTTGGTTCTGAATATGCATCATTGGAGTATAGATCTCGCCAGCATCATGTATTCATGATTGTCAAGAATAAGAGCGGCATGACAAAATGTATTCCAAAATAATTAAGTTGGAAATTCACATCGGGACAAAAATATCTGCTCGGAAGTAACGCGAACGAGTCACGGCGTTGGGCTCAACTCGCGTCTCTCTTTGGGGTCGCTGTCCGCTTGGCCGCCCCGCCAGGTGCTAGAGAGAGACAGCGGCAGTGTCATGTCACAGTGCAGATCGATGTTCCGCGAGACTCCCCCTTGCGGTCGAGGGAGAGAGTGCGAGAGAGACAGACAGGCAAACAGCAGAGCGAGAGAGGTAAACAACTGCAGCTGCACAAACCACAAGCCAGCGAGATTGTTCTGTTTTATTAAATGACCAAGGACTGCAGTAATTGCACCTGCAACAACACTACAGCGCGCGGGTTCGTTGCGTTTTGCCTACCTGCTCCTGCAGGACGCCGACCCCAACGCAACCACCACAAACATTTTCACAGCATGTTCTTGGGGCCACGCGACGGAAATGAAGAAACTGTCTAAAAAGTGCCCACGTGCGGGGCTGGAATGTTCATGCTGGGAAAGGGGGAGTGCGTACACAGTGTTAACGGGGTCAGGAATGTCCTCTGAGACGTGGAGTATATTTTGGGGATCGACAACACCAAAGGACGAGACAGTAAAATGTGGGCGCAACTGATTAGGACACGCGATCCCCGCAGCGACTCGGCAAAACAATGCGAGGATGGTGAGCGTCGTAATGCACTGATGAGGTAAGCTGTCTGCCGGCTCACACTCTGACCGAGCTGACACACTGACTGAGCTGCCTGCCGGCTCACACACTGACCGAGCTGACACACTGACTGAGCTGCCTGCCGGCTCACACACTGACCGAGCTGACACACTGACTGAGCTGCCTGCCGGCTCACACACTGACTGAGCTGTCACACATGCCGCGCGCCGTGCAGTACCAGTCCGTGCGCCAAACCGGAATCGGCCTGTTAAGCCATCTCACTCTTTCCCCCCTTTCCGCTTTTCTTCCGGAACCGTGGCGGTAAAAAACGGATGGCAGTGTTAGGTGTTCCTTAATGCGGAAGGCGTAAGAAGCTTACCTCAGAGAGAGTTCCGCAGAGCAGAGTCAGTCATTGGGTCGCTTGTGTGCGAAGAGCATTCATCACCGCGCTGACAGAGAGAGAGGGAGAGAGAGAGGGAGAGAGCGAGAGAGAGAGAGAGAGAGAGAGAGAGAGAGAGAGAGAGAGAGAGAGAGAGAGAGAGAGAGAG
Source organism: Odontothrips loti (assembly GCA_038380765.1). Taxonomy (NCBI): domain Eukaryota; kingdom Metazoa; phylum Arthropoda; class Insecta; order Thysanoptera; family Thripidae; genus Odontothrips; species Odontothrips loti. Next base: position 9,465,267 of record CM076243.1, read on the forward strand.
AGAGAGAGAGAGAGAGAGAGAGAGAGAGAGAGAGAGATAGGCGGCCACGACTGAGACAAACTCGTTTTCAGTAACGGCCAGCACTATCATGGGGTATTTGTGTGCGCACATGCGGTGCATTCCTGTCAGATTGACGCGACGTCCTTCGCGGGTGTCACAACAGACTGACGGCGCCCACAGCCGGGAGGGGGCCGGGAGAGGGCCGGGAGGGGGCCGGGAGGGGGCCGGGAGGGGGCCGGGAGGGGCGGGATGCGCTCGCACCAACGCCCACGCGCTATCGACTTGCCGATGACTTGCAGATCGCCATTCGATCAGCACGTTTATAATTAACGATGCCCAAACTGTTCACTAGCAGGCAGGCATCGCCTGTCCCTACACCGCCTGACCGGGAGCAGCAGACGACGGGTGACATGCTGCGGACAGCCTGGGAGCAAAAGTGATTTGGGATTGTGTCATGCAAAAGAGCAAACCGCAACAGCAGCCATACTGTGACTCTGCGGCGCTCTGCGGCTGGGCTGGGCTGGCGAACCCACCCAACTGCCGCCGCGCGGCTCCTGTGGGCTCCTGCAGCAGCAGCAGCAGCAGCAGCAGCAGCAGCAGCAGCAGCAGCAGCAGCACAGCAGCAGCAGCAGCACCAGCAGCAGCAGCAGCACCAGCACCAGCACCAGCACCAGCACCAGCACCAGCACCAGCACCAGCACCAGCACCAGCAGCAGCAGCAGCAGCACCAGCAGCAGCACCAGAGCAGCACCAGCACAGCAGCAGCAGCAGCAGCAGCAGCAGCAGAGGCGGCGCCAAAGTAAAAATGCGAGTAGCGACACACCGCCAGCTGTGTGGCCACGTCAGAAACTTGAACATAAAAGAGTTTACAAGACTTTCACGAGAGAATTGGCATATTTTTCCTGGAGCTGTTTACTGAAGGGCCGGCCGCTGTGACGGGCCGCCGCTGCTGCCGCTGCTGCCGCTGCTGCTGCTGCTGCCGCTGCTGCCGCTGCTGCCGCTGCTGCCGCTGCTGCCGCTGCTGCCGCTGCTGCGCTGCTGCCGCCGCTGCTGCCGCTGCTGCCGCTGCTGCCAGAGAGGATCAATCAATCGGGTGGGCCGACCCCCCACATAATGAGGGCGGCAGCAGGCAGCCCGGCCCGGCGGCCCTTCGGAATAAACGCACACTTCCTGCCGCCGCATCCATATATCCCGCGGCTGTCCCCGCCACCGGCCCCGCCACCGGCCCCGCTACCGGCCCCGCTGCTCCCGGCCACCGCCGACTCGTCGCGAGGAAAAGCGTTTCGGAAACGGCTTGCGCGCGTGCCCTGTCCAAGTCCAGTCTGCACGCAGCGGGAAGTGGCGGCCGCCGAGCCGTGTGGTCCGGCGCGCGCACACACGCACGCACACACGCACGCACACACACACACACACACACAGCAGTAGCTACTGATGCATATGGAAGCCCACAGTTCGGAACGCCATCACTCGGCCAACGGTACCTACCAGGAAGGTCCCCACTTGGTCCCGACATGGTCCTCACCTGCGGACAGAGAATAAACATGCGTCTTTAGAGAAGAGCTCATGCCAACAAAAGCCAAATTTCATACAACGGTTGCCGTGAGCCGACAAATAACGCAAAAGGTTACCAGAGCCAGGTAAGAAGTGCACAAATCGAACACCCCCGTGGCCCAGGACGCGTCGATTGCACAAAACACATAAGTTTTGGGAGCACACGCGCAGGTATGGTCTGCCCAAAACGGGACGCTTTCGAACGAGGGGCGTGGTCAGTTGTGGTTAGTTGGGAACACACACGAGTGGGAGAAGGGAAGGGCCCATTGCGGTAGGCTGCTGGGCCTGTTGGGCGAGGATAACATGGAAGACAATAGGTTTTCGTGCCTCTCTCTCGGCCCGAACTGGTTGCGTTTGGCCATAAGGCATCACTCACTCTACCGACAAAGCGCTAGTGGGTGTTGGAAGGTGTCGGACCCTGGGCCGAGATGTCGAAGTCGACCGACCACCACTAACCAAGGCGCAGACCGACATTGGCGCCTCCTCTGACCTGGGGACTTCATTTGCGACCCTGGCACTCAGAAAAATAAAAATTGAATTGACCAAGTCAGTCGTTTCCACTAAAATTTCGTCGAAAAATCGACCAAATTGTAGTCATCTTGATTTTGTTAATCAACTTTATTTTTCTGAGGGTGGAAGAATCCACAACGTAGAAACAGCACGATTATTTTTCAAAACGAAACAATCAGTTTTCGGCTAAAAGAAAAGCGTAGATACGTTTGACTTGTTTCGGGTCGCCTTCATCGCAATTTCGAGCCCCGGATGGAAATTTACCGTTCATAGAAATAATAAAAAATGAGGAGGGCGGACGGATGAATAATAACCACACTAAGCGGCTGATTAGATAACGGCTCGCGTTGACGGCACGAAGAGTCCTCGGGGGGGGGGGGGGGGGGGCCGCGGCGACTTCAAGCTAGAGGCACGGGGAGGGGCGGGGCGAGGAGCTCAGTGCCGCCGGCGTCCGCCCGGCGTGCTCACGTGGTCCCGGCGGACAGCGCGGCACGGCGCGGGTGCGATGCGGATCGGCGCCCGCAGCCGTCTGAGCGAGGAGCCTCTCACCGCCTTCTCACCCCCATTTGTCCACAAAGCGGAAGTGTTGCAAACCACGGCAATAAAAAAAAAGGTAAGGCGATCGGCCCGCAGCTGTGGGCATAATTCGTACAGAAATGCCACGTTTTCCGCATATTTGCCCTGGGCGGCCGCCCGGTCCGCCTTATGCCATACATAACTTTCCCTTTTCAATATAAAAGTAGAGGGACGCGTGAAGGGCTGAGGGCGTCGGCTGCTAATACAATTATTACCACCAAAAGAGAGAGAAAGGGCTGCCACCGTGTTGGGCCGCGTGCCGCCGCGTGCCGCCGCGTGCCCCGGGGTGGCGTCGTGACCGTGGTGCCTCGTGACTCCGTGTCCGGGGCTGGCCTGGGCTGGCCTGGGCTGGCCGTCACCGGAGCCAACGCACACGCCGCATCGGCCAACATCATAGCATATGGAAATGCCGATAAACCAAAAAAAAAAGGGGGGGGGGGAAAGAAGAGTACGTTGCAGTGAAAGTAACCAAATTTCCCTTTCAACGACACATAAATTTAAAGCAAGTCTCCTCTTCGTCCAGCACCTGCTGTAAGGCCGCAAAGGTGGGGAGAGATTAAAGGAGGAAAAAAGAAGAACAAATCTGAGAGTAGAATTTCTTCGAATCTCAATTTGAAAGTCAAGTCGGTTCCGCGCCGCATTGTGTCGGGATGTCTGCCGTCTGCCGCTCTGCGCCGCTCTCCGACGCTCTGCAGTGGTCGCACTGCGATCGCGCCGCGCCTCCCTCTGGTCTGGGATCGATCCCCCCTGCCCGGCCCCGCCCGGCCCCGCCCGGCACCGCCATGCCGCCGCTCTACTAACAAGACCACGCTATTCGTGCCGCGCCGGTTTTCTCATAAAATTTGCACAGAAAAGAAAAGCGCCCGGCAGGCATTCTGGACAGTTTTTCGCGTTTCCGCTCTGCCTGTATTAGCTGTAAGTACATGTGTGTGGGGTTGGCTGTGGAGAGGAAGCGGTTCGACAAATAACAGACGTCCCCGCCCCCGCTGAGGGAGGGCTGTCGTGACGCACTGCACCGCCGCGACACGGGTTATTAGCAGACGGGGCCCCAGACGGGGCTGGAGATGCCCTGCCCAAGCCCTGCCCCCGGATGGGCTCGTGCCATGCCGCTCGCGCACCAGTTGGCGGTGGCGGCCGCCTCCGCCTCCGGCTGCAGGCGTGCTGCAGGCGTGCTGCACATCCCCAAAGGTCGGATGTAGCACGCCGCACACGCCGCACACGCCGCATGCGCGCGCCCGCGCTGCCGGTGGCCCCACTCGGCGCTCTCCAAACGCTTTTCGGCAGCGCGCGTCACTTTTACTTTCACTGCGCAAACTGAATAGAAATAATAAACGACGCTTGAGGAGCAGAGGTGCTCCCGGGGCTCCGGGGCTCCGGGGCTCCGGGGCTCCGGGGGTCCAGGTCCTCCAACAGAGCAGCGGCCCGGACTTCCTCCTCTCGAAGAGCAGCTCGGGTTCGGTAAGGTCAAGGAGCAGGCCGACAGAAAGGGGGCCTCTTTTGCTTTCGCCGCCGGGCAGGCCATGCAAAGTCGCATTGGCGTTACGCAATCTGGATGTAAACATTGTCAAAAATTCGGACAAGTTCTGAAAGAATTTGTCTACTGCAGCGAGAATTTTTTTTTTTTTTTGTTTTAAAGAAAGAAAAAGAAGAGTACGTCTGGATCCGTGCAGACTTTTCATTTTGTTGGAATTGGCAGGGATGCCGCACACGGTCTCGTTTTCGTTTAGCGCGCGGCCCGTCGATACGTTGTGATCGGACCAGTTCGAGAAAGGGAAGCGGCCGCGGCGGCGCGGCGTGAGAAGCAGCAGGCCGGCAGCACAACTTCTTATGGTCTGGGGAAGAATGTCGGTGCTTATTAAATTCGCAATACAGCTTTCCGTTCACCGGACAGGGCACAAATTCAGTGCACACAAGGAAATGATCCTGGACCGGCAAGCCTCATGCTGGTCATTCCGCGGCTGTAGTATGACCGGTCTCAAGGGTACTGCGGGACGCCACCAGACACTCAGCCCCATTAATAACAAGGATTAGAGGATCGTCCGGCGGGCGGGGCCTGGAGCGGAGGCGGGGTGGGGCGGGGGGGGGGGGGGGGGGGGGGGGGGGGCTGGAGCGGAGGCGGGGTGGGGCGGGGGCGGGGCGGGCGGGGCAGCAGGACACATCCCTAGCAGGCGTCGCCCCGGGAATACGCCTGCACCGCCTAACACAAAAACAACCCGACCATTTGTATTCCCGCCACTTAAAAAATTGCCACTTTGATAGCGATAAGGATGTTTGACATGGCGGACTCCCCCCCCCCCCCCCCCCCGATTCAAAAGTGAAAGGGCGCACACAAACGGCGAGCAATGAGAGAGGCCAGCGGGGCCAGCGTCCGGATCGGCCCGTTCTCGATGTCATTCCCAAACATGTCCGCCCTGCAGGGCCGCAGGGCCGCGGGGTGTGCAGGCAGCCGGGCGGGCGGCGGCGGCTGCTGCTGCTGCTGTCGCTCAGGACGTAGCCGTAACCCTTCTCTCTTTTTCTCTCTGCTCTCGTGACGTACCGACGCACTGCACTCGATGCAGTCCGATCATCTGATCGGAGCGCGGCGCATTACGTGGTATAAATCAGAGCCGCGCCTGTCGCCACGGGGGATGCGCGCGCGCGCGCGCGCACACACACACACACACACACACACCGGTATTACCATCGGCGTGCGCAGCCATTGAAAGGTAACACGAGGAATGCTCCATAATGTCCAAAACAAGAGAAAAGCCCGAAACAGCGACCCCGCGGCCACAGCAACCACGGCGGTACGGAACACTTTCCCGGCCCGCACTCGGGTAGAAAGGCGGCGCCCCGGACGGGAATCGAACCCCGGCCGTTTCACACCCTTCCATATCCGAGATGACGGGGGAAACAATTGTGGCGGCACGCGGTCCAATTGACATCAGCCGGACATGCTTCTGGGGCCCCGAGCTCCGGGCTCCGGGCTCCAGGCTCCGGGTCCCGGCCCCGGGGCACCACTCTCACTCAAGGTCTCTCACTACATGTCCACCGTCGTGTACGACACCGCTTTTGTTCCATTGTGCTCTACCGCCCGGACAAAATATGCGAAAAAAAAAAGATTCCTTGATGATTGCGCCGGCATACAAAGCTGCGTTATTCGCACAACTTCCCTGTTTTCAAGAAATTGTCGCTGCTGCTGCGCTAAAGTTTTGCTCTGAATACCTACAAAATTATCAGTGCCCCGATACACGCTGTTTAGAAGAAAGTCGGAGGACGAAAGTGGCTTTTCGATGAAGAGAGTGCGTGTGCGCCGGCCGTGGTCAATAGCGGGCACTTAGCAGGGTCAGCGCGCGCAGGCTGCACCGGCCGCACACTGCAACGCGTCGATACGGCAATAAATACCCGGCCGGCGCCGCAATCAAAATAATACGCCACTAATGGTGGGAGAAGTGGGCTCCGGGCGGCTCCGGGCGTCGGCATGGCGTCCTTTCAGCGGCAAACGGGCCGGCCTGCCAACCACGTCGACGCCGCGGGTCTGGGGCCAGGCCGGGCCGGGGGCGGTGAGGGCGAAGGACTCTGTGCACCAACGCCACACAACTATGAGGAATCCGCAAATTAATTCTCGTGTCTGGCAGGGCGTGGGCGCTGGGCACCTTTGTGTTAAAGTACCTTAAGCTTGGAATCCAAAATAAGTACGTCTATTACGATATCGCCGCAAGGACACGCCTAGCGTAGCCAGTCTTGGGTACACATGGCGCCTGCTGGGTAGGCAGCCATGGCCTCTGCACGCACGCGTGTCCTGCGGGCTAGCCTACCCTGGGACTCGCAGGCGCTCGGCGTCACGGGTCGCCGTTGAAAGTACGAGGAAATTCGGACATCCTTAAGGTATGCGAAGCCACCCGCCTCAGAAGGCAAACTCACACGCTCCCGCCGCCTTGCCCTGCCCGCCCGGACCGGAATGTTATTGCCAATTTCTGACCCCAAACTTCTCTCTCTTCCCACACTGGGCCTCACATACCTGGGGGTGCGGGAGTGGAGGTGTTCGCATCGGCAGTCACGCCTCATGGGAAGCCGTGCAAACAATGAGGGGCTGTAACTCCCCGAGCGTGTCGAGCCGGGGACCGCCGAGGACAGCCGTCAGCAGGGTAGGCAGCCCGCACGGCACGCGCGCGCACGAGCCGCGGCCCTGCGGCCTCCCCTCCGCGGCGCCTGGACACCGGACAGGACAAGCCCTCAGACAATGCTCAGAGGGGCCGCCGGCCGCAGGAGGGCCGCCTACACGACTCGAGCGCAGGCCGCCGCAGACAACGCGGCCGACTAATCGCGACACGCGATCTCACTTGCAGCGCCGGCCTCAAAGCGTATCAACAAATTTCATTCTCTAATTACGAGATGGCTCGAGATTCGGGCCCCAAGTTATAGCGGCTCGGACATCGACGGTGTGCTTTAAACGAGCACCATTTCACTCCGTTAAGTCAGAGGGGAGGGGGGGAAAGCTGCAGCGGGTGCCCCACGGAGCCCCGCGGAGCCCCGCGGAGCCCCGCCAACAGTATCAGGGGAAGGAATTCGTCGCGGTCCGGAGCGGGCGGCGGAGTGTGCAGCTCGATGGTATCAGCCGCCGAATTACAATGGCGCCAAAGCTCCCGTCCCGTCCCGGGCAGCCGGGAGCAGCCGGGGGCAGCCGGGGGTCAGGTCAGGCGGCAGCAGAAGCAGAGGCACGTGACCAACGCGACGGGAAAGCAGACACCGCTTAAGTGCGGCCGCTTTTATTTTTCGCAACAAGTCATCTGAGCCTGAGCTCGTCTCGGCTCGGCTCAGCTCAGCTCGGCTCGGGCTCGGCTCGGCTCGGCTCGGCTCGGCTGGGCCGCCGCAGCTGTGGTGCGAGAACGGGGAGACGCGGGCGGGCTGCGGAGGAGCGAATCAGCCCTGGCCCCTCTGGGACCCTGCCCCCTGCCTGCAGTAGAAGTGTTTGAAGTTAATTATTATGAAAAGACAGCCCATGCCGCAGGGTCGATTTTAAAAATAATTTAAGGGGGGGGGGCAGCAAAGCCGGCGCCGGCGCACTATCGCGCTGGCATTCCTGCATTCCACGTGGCGGCCACGGCCCGGCCCGGCCCTACGCGCCCAGCGCTCTTACCAAAAACACCCCGCAACGGCCGCAAGGACACACGCCGTACAAATTCATTACTGGGCAGCAGCGCCGCAACGGGAGCCCCGCACGCAACCCGTCCAGCGCCTGAGTGCAGCGGGCAGGACGGCGTGTGGTGTGCTGCTTCTCTCTCTCTCTCTCTCTCTCTCTCTCTCTCTCTCTCTCTCTCTCTCTCTCTCTCTCTCTCTCTCTCTCTCTCTCTCTCTCTCTCTCTCTCTCTCTCTCTCTCTCTCTCTCTCTCTCTCTCTCTCTCTCTCTCTCTCTCTCTCTCTCTCTCTCTCTCTCTCTCTCTCTCTCTCTCTCTCTCTCTCTCTCTCTCTCTCTCACCCACCCACCCCCGACCCCTCACCGCTCGGGGCCGGCCGAGGGCGCATCGCACGGAAGGCGTTCATTACGAATGCACCACGATACGGCGGACGTCGTCTCACAAAACCGTCGGCGGGAAAAGGAGGGGAGAGTGTTAAAAGTGCATATAATTTTTATAGATTTCACGAATTCCGTGCGAAGGGGCATAGAAGAAAAAAATGAAACCACACTGAAACCGGAGTCATATAAGTTAGTACAAACTGTGCACGGAGCGTGGAGTGATCCCCTCCCCTCCCTTCTCCGCGGGTCTTCGCACTCATTCGTTAAAGTTGCATTCTGGATACGAATGAAGTAATTCAATCTGGCAGCCCCTTCCCGCCGCCGGCTTCCGGCCACAACCATAGCGGCGGCCGCCTTGTTATCCCGCCCCATCCTAAACAGTGCCTGTCCCGCAGTCCATAGACCCCGGCCGGCCAGGGTCCGAGCGGGAAGGGGGTGGGGGGTGGCTGGCGTCGCGTGCAGACCGGTAGGGGTGGGCTGGGGGCGGGTGGGGGCGGCCCGGGGCGGACCTTGACCCCAAGGACTGGCCGCCGTCACGGCCGCGCCGACCCCCACGTCTTTACTGCGATACGTATAAGCCTGAGCGGCACATGCATGTCAGTTTATGGCAGTTCGCTGCTGCTCCCCGACCTGCGCATGTGCATTAAATAGTCTGCGGTTCGGCGGGGCCGGCCGGAGCCCTGAACGCCGTACTTTCTGAGGTTTCTGTCCGCGATATTCGAGGGCGGTGCCCGGAGCGGTGCCCGAAGCCGTGCCCGGAGCCTTCTGCCGAGTTTATCTCTCTCGTTAAAGCGCGGGGAGGACTCGTTATTCTCCCTGCACTGTCTTCGGCGCACATTTCCGAGCATATGGAAAAAAAGATGGCCGGCGCGCTGACAGCGCTGTAAACTGCACGCGCACTCACAGCATTCCACGCAGGCTGCGCAGGTCAGAAACAAACACTGAACCCAGAGCATTTTCGGCTTGTTATTCCCAGGGATTTTTTTAAAAACATTTTTTCATTCTTTTGTATTCACAGCGTTGGACCGTTCAGACAGAGCGGCGCAGGTCACACCTGATCCTTCCAGTGATATGGTAATGCGCTTGTTAGTGCCCCCCCTCCCCTTTAGACGAACGCTAATAACGCCGGCCTCCCTTCACTTATTCAACAACATCCCACGGCAGGGGTTGTTTCACCCACAGCGGCGCCTCCAGCGGGGCCGAAGGGTTTAAACAGTACGCCCAGTTTGACATGCTAATTTTATTACTATGGGCGGTCAAACTGAAACGGTCCGTTTATGTGATGGACAACACCTATATGGAACCGTGGCCGCAAGGCAGAGCGGGGGGAGGGAGGCACCCGAAGCACTATTACTTGTTCAGTCGGGGTTTCAGGTACACTCGGTGGCAGAACGAGTGCTAGCAGAGACACAGGAGCCGAGCCCGCCTGTGTGCCCGCCGTGTCACAATTAAATAAGCCGATAAAGCGCTGCTCCCTCCCCCAGGCGTGTCCCGGGGTGCTCGGGGTGCTCATGGTGCCTCCGGGCCGGCTGCCGCTGGCTGCTGCTGCCTGCTGCCCTGGGGAGGGCTGCGTCACGCGATACGGAGGGGAGCGTGCCGGGCCAGGCTGGAGGCATCCACGTTTGCAGGCCGCCCCCCCCCCCCCCCCCTCCGTGCGATAATGCGCATGCATGTCAACCCGAACATAAAATCATAACAAACGAATTCTCCGCAAAAAGTTATAACCGAAGAAGGGTGGTATGTGGATTTTTGCAGTAACGTTTCATGAAGTTTTTCCGTACGCTCCCCGAGACAGAAACCCAGGGTGCCCAGGGGGGCAGGCTGACCCACGCTTGATCGCCTGGGAGGTAGGCAGTCCCCGCAGCGCGCCGGCGTAGTGCGGGCTGGCCTACCCAGCGCCTGCGGCCGGGAGGGCAGGCGGCGCTAGGCGGCGCTCCGCAGTGGCACAGCGGGACTCTTGGCAGCACCCCGCGGACTTGTTGACGAAAAGCGAAAAGCTCACATCGCAAGCTGCCCCGCCATTTCGGCGGTGACCGGTCGGCCAGGCGAATGACGTTATGGCCCAGTTGACATTATACGCTGTACTTCCGCCACTCCCTGAGGCATCTTGGTTTCACCGCGTTGACAAATCAGTTCGGCTGAGGCGCCCTCTCCTGGTGAGGCGCGGAATGAACGAGGCGGAGGCGGCCCGGCTGACGACAGACAGGACAGGCCGTAAAAGCGGGGGCCAACAGCCGAGACGAGATCCCAGCCGCCGATACGAAGCGACACGAGGCGACAACCAATACAAAACGCTCTGTTCACTCTTATTTCGTATCGATTTGTCGGGCTGAGACAAACTTGAATGGATTCATTATAGACTGCTGAGGGTAGATCTGGGATCGGCGACGGTCGTAAGGTTGGTCACCCCGGCGGAAAAGCTAAGCGCATGCGCAGAACCACCTCCACGCGCTTTCCCTTTTGATAATATTTTATCAGTATCAGGCCCCCGGCTGGGTCTGATTCACGAGCTACAGGAAATTACGGATTCGAACGTTCGAACGCCTCGGCGTACGTCCCTTATTAGTCGGAGGAGGTTCCCCAGGCCAGAGGGGCGCGGAGCGGGCGCGGAGCGGGCGTGGTGAGCGAGAGGAAGGGACAAATTTACGACGAAACGCTCGGGGAAAATCTTTGCAAAGCGCCAAGTGCATTCCGCTATATACGGTGCGCGCGCGCACACACACACACACACACGCACACACACGTGCCCCGCGCGCACCGACAGACTTACTTTCCAACAAACGTAAATAAAGCCTCGAGGCACACACAAATGTGAACAAGGAATCGTTTAATAAGATGACCCCCGGGATAAAGTGTACATACATACGGCGCGCAGGATGCACAGGATGCGGGGTCCAAAAGGCATTCTGGTCCGGCCAAACGCCCCTCCTGCGCCGGTGCCTCCAGGGCCTCCAGGGCCTCCAGGGCCTCCAGGGCCTCCAGGGCCTCCAGGGCCTCCAGGGCCTCCAGGGCCTCCAGGGCCTCCAGGGCCTCCAGGGCCTCCGGGCCTCCGGGTCAGTAAGTGAAAGAAGGGGAAAGTGAGGACACGTCCGTGCGGCTGCGATAATCACGGACCCGCACTGCTTGTCATTTCGCTTCCTTTTCGGGGTCCGCGGGGGCATCGCCGCACGGGCGCCTCTCTTCGCTTCATTTCGTTTAGCGCACATTTTACAGATTCCAAAGAATTTCTTGTGACGCATAAGAAATGTATAGATATGTAAATTGTGACGCAGCTGAGCCTTACGGGCAGCCGAGCTGGAGCACAGCCCCGGCCGGGCCGAGCGGGGACCACCACACGAAGTGCATGCCCCGGCTGTATGCTAATAAACACTTACGTAATGACACTACCGGTCCGCCCTTTGTCCGCCGCCTCAGCACGCGCACGCGCACACGCACACACAGCCCGACACACTTGTGCCCTGGTTATCCCACAAGGACCACGGCGGCCTGTAGAGGCTCTGGGCTCCTGTCCGGCTCTGCACCGCCCGGGTCCCCAGCCCAGATGCGGTACAGGAAAGCACATTCGGTCACGGAGAAAGGCCGCCCCTCCCGGCCGCCCCCGCCCCCCCCCCGCCCTGCCCCTCCGGGCCCGGGGCGTTGTTTGCACTGCGTGGGACCACAATGCTCGCCGGGGTCACGGCCCGTCACGGCCCGTCCGTGAAGCGATCCCAACCACCCCCGCCTAATGAGATCCGACGCGGCCAGTTCTCCGATCGGATCGGATCAGAGGTGCGTGGGCAGATCCGGCCCGGCTGCGTGCGCGAGGATGTCGAGGAGCAAGTCACCTCGCCGCCGAAGCCCAAGTCGAACCCGCCTCGCACTGGATTGGCGACGCTGTCACCCGCTTGTCACCGGCACGCGGCTGCCCGGAGGCGGCAGGCGGGGGTCAAGTACCGGAGAGAGCCGCCCCCGCCGCGGGGGGTCCAGCAGCCGCCCAGGTGTCACTCTCATTGATCGCTAGTTGCGCCCAGCTGCGCCCAGCGCCGGGCCCGCCAGCACGGGACATAAAGGAGCCTCATTCAGCGACGCGTTTTCTAATCGGTCCGTCCCATAGGACAGCCGCTCCGCCGCACCCGAGCTCCGTGCACTCTGCGCGGCCAGTCGGCCCGTGCTGCACCACCGTGCTGCACCACCGTGCCGTGCCGGCGGTGGGAGGGCGCAGACGCACCCCGGCAGACATCTGCCCGCGCCGCGCTCGAGCCCGCCCCGCCCCGCCGCCCTCCGCCAGTCCCGTTCTCACGCCCATGCAGCGCGTGTGTGAGTGCTTTCACTGCGCGCCGACAAAGTCCCGGGCCGGGCGGTGACTGACAGACAAGCCGAGCCGAGCCGAGCCGAGCCGGGCCGGCGCTGACAGAATGCCGATCACAAAAACCGATTTCGGCGCACAACTGACGAATCAATTCGGCGAGACGGGAACCCGTCGCCCGTGTTGGCGCAGGGCCTCGACGCCCTGCACGCACAAGTGAACGCACATTCCGAACCCACACGAAGGATATCGTCCAGGATCAAAGTCCCAACCCCGGTTCATTTCTCTAATGAAAATTGCTTTCAAACGAATCAGAACACAGCTACGGGTGGGGAGAAATAGAGAGTGGGTCGGCGAGGAGCCAACATTGTTAGCAAGCTGACTGGAGGGGCCGGGAGGGGCCGGGAGGGGCCGGGAGGGGCCGGCCGCCGCCGGGCCCCGCTCAGTCATCATCGGACAACCTGCTTCACGTCGCGTAAGGCCCGGGGAGGGGAGGGGGGCGGAGGGAAGGGTGCCGCAGGGTACCAGAACAATGAGAACAGCGGCAGCAAAAGTGAAACAGCCCCCCGGAGACGCGGAGCAGCCGCGGTGACACACGCCGTGGGGCCGCACAGCCCGCAAGGGCCGCAGCCGATATGAATGTTTTCTCGCTCATCAACGGCCGGCAGTTACAAGCGGGGAGGACGCATATTTCACAGGGCGGATCGCCGCAGGCCGCGCGAAAGTTGTTGAGGACTCCACGCGCAGCGCTGCGAGCCTGTACCCAACGGACTGTACCTATCGCTGACAGGGTTGGTCGGCTACGTGCGTGGCGGTGCGTGGCGGTGCGTGGCGGTGCGTGGCGGTGCGTGGCGGTGCGTGGCGGTGCGTGGCGGTGCGTGGCGGTGCGTGGCGGTGCGTGGAGGTGCGTGGCGGTGCGTGGCGGTGCGTGGCGGTGCGGCGGTGGCGGTGCGCGGAGGTGCGTGGCGGTGCGTGGCGGTGCGTGGCGGTGCGTGGCGGTGCGTGGCGGTGCGTGGCGGTGCGTGGCGGTGCGCGGAGGTGCGTGGCGGTGCGTGGCGGTGCGCGGAGGTGCGTGGCGGTGCGTGGCGGTGCGTGGCGGTGCGTGGCGGTGCGCATATGTGCCGAGCGGGCTAAAGGTTGAGAGTCAATAACGGTCAATTTGTCAAGAAGCCGGGATGAGAGAGGAACAACAGTGCGGCGGCGGGAGGGAGAGAGTGAGGCGAGGCGGAGCGAGGGCAAGCTGATGTGGGTGTGTGGAGCAGCGAGTGCGAGTGCCCTCCTGCGGCTATAGCTCGGCCCATGGCTGCTAAGTGAAATGCTCCTGATTACAGCGCTATGCCCGTGCAGCTATGGCCGGCACACACACACACACACACACACACACACACAGGGTGCAAAGGAAGGAGTCGCCATTTACAGACGCATCTTCACCCTCCCAAGCAAAAGACAAACTTATACAAGGGAAACGGCAGCCGTCCCTGAGTGCTGGCGAGTTCTTCCGACTGTCCGAACGGGGGAGGTTTAGACCTTGATGGGCGCCGACAAATGCTCCATTACAACCTTCTTGCTAAATCTGTCGGGGCTGAGTACGAGGTTCCGACCCGGCACTTTCGGCTGCGCTTACGGTCTCAGTCCAGCCCGCCGGCCCGCCCCCGCACCGCCTTTTGCCCGCCCCCGCCGTTTCCCGTAATTCCGCAATCCCGCCCTTTCTTTTCCTTTCCCCGGCCACTCTTCCACGACTCGCAGACGTCCCGCGCCGCGCCATGAAGACATCAGCCAGGCCGTTCTCGGAGCCGTAAAGACGCGAGCGCCAGACGACAACGACCGTCGGACCGTACCGACGGGTCCTCACCGGGCTGGTGCCAAACTGTCAATTTTCTACCCGCCCAAAAAGGGCTGAAGGTCTTGTGCGGACTATAGCCTCTGCTGCGGCCAGGGTGGTCCCGGAGGGCCGCGCCGTCCTCGAGGTCGCCGACGGCCCGGCACGAGAGGCTCGGTCGTGTAGTCGTTTTAAAGGCCCATGCCGGTCGCGAACAAGGCGCGTGTCATGTCCTTTTGGCGATCCTTGTCGCGCACAAGGCGCGTGTGAGTGTCCACTCACTTTCACTTGACAAGGCGCCGCGAGGCGCGCACTCGATCCGTATTGGAAAGGTAAAAGGGCCACACAGCGCAGAGGCCGGCCTGGGGCCGAGAGGCGCAGCGGCGGAGCGGCCCACGTGCATCCTGCAGCAGGGCATGAGACCCACCCGCACATGACCCTCCTGCCTGGGGATCGCCATGGTTGAGATGACGTACGGGGCTCGCAGGCAGGGCACACCAATGCTGTGCCCATGGTGCCTGCCGGCAGTCGGCAGCCGTGTGCATTCAAGTTTTCCCGCGCGCAGCCCAGCCGGGCGCCGCGACGAGGTTTGCGGGTCCGCCACCAAACGCGGCGAAAGGAGCGCTAGCGGTGCGGCGCGTGCTGCGTCTTGGCTCAAAGGCTCGGGCCAGCCGGCCGGTGCTGCCATCTGCCGGCGCCGCCGCCAACCCGGCGCCGGCCTTGGGTACTGGTACTGCGGTACCGGAGGCGCCGCATAGGTACCGGTGCCCCTGCCGCCTGCTGCCCTCTGCAGGCGGCAGGCGGCAGGCAGCAGGCGCCCCGACACGAGCATGACATCTTACTGGCCGGGGCCGGGGCCAGGGCGATTGGCGAGATCGAGGGGGCGCTGGAACCAGGTAGGACCAGGAACGAGGCGAAGGTCAGTCACATCACCGCCGGGCTCCGCTGGGCTACGCCAGCCCGGGCCAGGCAGCGGGGCACAGCGGGGCACAGCGGGGCACAGCGGGGCACAGCGGGGCACAGCGGGGCACAGCGGGGCACAGCGGGGCCGCGGCGGCGGTAGGACCCGGGAGGACCCACGCCGCGCCACATTCAGACTAGTCATGCGCCGCGGGGCCGGGTTACATTGTGACCCGCCCTGAACCCAGAGTCATATCGGTCTGGGCCCGATGAATACAGGCTGCTTTGCCAAAATCGGGCCGCTTCCTGCCCAACGCACGGATAGTTTCGCCAGTAAATGAACAGTCTAGCAGCCGACCAAAACGTTGCGGTAAGCATCATATGCGCAAACATCGAGATCGACTCACCAGATCCAGGCCCGCTCGGACCCACTCCACTATTTAAGTCACCCGTGGGCACGGTAGCAACGTCCTGCATAAAGCACGTCCTACCGAACACCGCTAGCGGCGACGCGGAGCGCCTGCGTGTGCCAAGGTAGGCCAGCCCGCACGACGCGCGTGCACGCAGAAGTCGTCGTTTGCCTACCCAGCGGGCGCCATTCGCGAGCACGGATTAGGTTTGCCGTTGCGACAGTAATGTCGCGGACGGACTTAGTACTAAATGGATGATACCTAAGCGGCCCTGCAGGCCCCGGTGCTCCCATTCCGACGGGACATCACCGACCGGAATTGAACGTCCACGGTCAAGGCAACATGGCACGGTTGGGTTTTACGGTCGCCGGGACCGGCCGGGACCGGCGGGCAGGACAGCCTCATCTGCATGCAGCCGTGTATGTGCGCATGGCGGGCAGCGCTGGCAGCGGGCACATCCTGCTCCTGTCTACAAATAGAACCCGGTCCCGCCACTGTCACACAGATGTGCTGGCCTCAGCTGCCGCTGGGCTACGGCTGATAATGCTCAATATCATTTGTCGATCGATTGGTCTGTCCGATCCTTTTCCCAACTACTTTCGGGGCCGAAAAGTGCAGAGGCAAACTGCACGTAGAAGTGAAAGCTCTGACAATGCACCTGCCGCTGCCTCTGCCGCACCTGCCAGCGGCCCCACCGGCCCAGCCTGCGCTGCAGCCGCTGCCGAACGGGGTAGCGCCGCACCGCCGAGTCACCGCTTGCTTACGCAATACGCTGCTCCGCGGTTCGTCTTCAGCTAAGCACGCCGCCCGCGAAATAACAAGGGCGGTCGTCCGGGCATCGAAACTTCGCATTCCCATCTCGTCGTCTATCTTTTGCGGTGTGCCCACCACACGACACTGAGGAGACAAACGGGAGAACACGAGGAAGGGAGGGGGACTGGGCTCAGGGGGAATCGAAGAAGTGATCGTGAGTTTTAGGGGAATGAAGGGGGAGGGGAAAGGGCGGGAGAGGTAGGGTCGGTAGGGGAAGCAGCCAGGGGGGGGGGAAGGGTGGGAGAGGTGGGGTCGGTAGGGGAAGCAGCCAGGGGGAGGGGGGAAGGGCGGGAGAGATGGGGTCGGTAGGGGAAGCAGCCAGGGGGAGGGTGGGTGTGGAGGGGGCGGCGTGTGCTCCGCCAGCTGGTGCGGCTCCTCAGGAACCGGCTCACTTCCCAATGAATGAGCGAGGATGGATAGATGGATGGATGAGTGAGCGAGCGAGTGGTTGGATAAGAACAAATGCAGGGCGAATGAATGAACTGATGAATGAATTGACGAGTGAATTGGTGAATAAGTTGACAAATGAATTAATGAGTGAAAAACGCCGTCTGCTGATACCCACTCCCGCTATCCATAAACTTATGCAAAGCTTAGTGATAAGATCCCTATCGCTTGTCACCGAAGCTGCTCCTCCCCGCCCACGGCGCCGGGCCCCGCCGGGCCCCACCCCTGCAGTCGCTGGAGGACACGAGATTCCACCGGAACTCCCCTCATTACTGAGAGGGAGAGATAGGCCCCCTCCTTTTCTTCAGACATTTCTTAAAACTAAAAAGCAAAAAGCACCTCACCGCCACACTATTACAGCATGACGGCGGCACTCAGAACTGAGGAGTTTCAACAAAAGTGTCGGTAAAGATGTTGGTCATCGTCAACGAGGCCGTTTGGGCCGTATGAGGCTACAACGGCTGTGCGTGCTCATGGCGTTGCCCCGCACTGCCCTGCATGTCTCCGTTGAGCTCGGCCCGCATTCCTGCGGCTCGGATTCTGCAAACTCTAAGACCAACCCGACCTGGTGGCGCCCCCTAACGCACAGCAGGCTGAGCAGAGGGCGGGTAGCAGGCCCGGAGGCCCGGAGGCCCGGCAGTCCCGGCAGTGACCAAACAAGACCGGTCCCCGCCGGTCCCGGGAAGCCGTCCGCTCCACATGATTCGGTCCCAGAGCTGAGGCTGCTGCAGGGCTGCTGCTGGGCTGCTGCTGGGCTGCTGCTGGGCTGCTGCTGGGCTGCTGCTGCTGGGCTGCTGCTGGGCTGCTGCTGGGCTGCTGCTGCGCTGCTGCTGGGCTGCTGCTGGGCTGCTGCTGGGCTGCTGCTGCTGGGCTGCCCTCTGGCGATGGCTGTAACCTGCAGACCACTTTCGATGAGGACGCCTCACTGTTGCAGAAATGAAATGCGACCCTATCGTGTGACTCAACAGCAGAGGACGGGTTTCCATACCTCGATATGATGGCGTAATATTCAATGGATTGGAGAGAATGGACTGAGTCAGCAGTAAAATTTGTCTGAATATAAATATCACAGCTAGCAGCGACACTCTGCGCGGCTTCGGAAATTTCTCATCGTCATTCGGCCCGGGCGCAGCCGCTATTGGGACTCTGCGAGGACTTAACGTGCACACCGCACCAAACACGCGGGGAAAGGCAGGGAGATCCTTGATGGGTTCTTAATGATCATGGAGGTCCTAGAGACGGAGTGATTGCGGGAGAATAGCGCCCCCAGCGACAGGCCCGTCTGATTTTGAGGTTACGGATGCCAATTCTCTCCGGGACGGATTTTGTGTTGTGTACGAGGATACCATGCTTCCTGAGAGTCCGCGCAATATGCAAGGTGCAGGTGAGCGACGCACGCGGTCAGTCGGAACCGAACACGGCCCGCATGCAGCAGGCGAGGTGTCGAAGCAACCCTTCCCCCCCCCCCCCTCGGCCCACCAAGCCACGAAGTACAGAAGAACCAGAGGGTCAGGTCTCACGGGGCCCTCCCAGGCTTGGGGTGCATTGTGTAGGCTCTTCTTTTTCATTGAGTCTTTTGGTTCTCCAACATAATTCTCACCCAGGAGATAAAATAGTTATAAAAGAATTTGTCGTGAAATAAATATTTATTTGCATATTTGAGGACATAAATAGCTGCAACAATTTCCTCTTTCTTTCAATGTTTTCTAACACGTATTATCTGTACTCTGTGCACCAAGCCTTCGTCCGCCCTCGGCTCGCATCAGATGGCCGTTTACTCAAATTACGTCATGTCCCTTCCGAGCTGAGCGCAGCCCGGCCGTCCGCACCTACAGCAAGGGCCGGGGGCGGGCGGACAGAGCCGGGCGGAGGGAAGGGCAAGGACCTCTCACCACACGAGGGCCTCGGCAGGGCCTCGGCAGGGCCTCGGCAGGGCCCCGGCAGGCAGACGGAGTGCACCTGATGCGCACCACCGGCGGCGCCCGCCCGCAGGGCCCGCGGCCCGAGTACACTGCCGGACGTACGACTGCAGCATTACTATTCGGAGGCGGATCAATACGTCATCCCGGTAGGGCGGCCGGCAGGGCCCAAGTGCCCGAAGGACGCTGGCCCTTTTGTTGTTCCCACGTCGGTACGGGCCGGGACCGGACCTGGGCCAACACAGCATGACGATGCAGCCGTGATTACACGCCTTCCTGCCCGCTGCTGCTGCTGCGTTTCGTGAGTTCAAAGACCGACTCGGAGGTGTTTTTGTTCTTTCGTCGTACATTTTTACGTTTCCCGTACGTTTCCTGGGCCGATGTCCGGACGAAACGCGCTATCTCAGCTAATGAGGATGAGGGTCGCTATCGCTGCTCTGGGAACGGTGTCCCGGTGTCCCCCGTGTCCCCGCCCCGAGCCCGCAAGGCGCGGCCGGCAGGCGTCACAGAAAAATGTAACGCAGGCTCCGGGTGTCCAACATCCCGTTCTCTTGTCATTTACTCTCACATCCTGCGCCAACGTACTCCTGCATCCTTCAGGACATTGATCAACGACGAACACAGATCCGACAGATCCACGGCTCGGCCACGGCTTCACGACGGTCCACGTAATGCCGTGGCAGGGAGGACCCGACTCGGAGCTCCCGGGCGGCCTTCGGGACGGCAGGCCCGGCAGGCCCGGCAGGCCCGGCAGGTCCGGCAGGCCCCCCGGCCCCAACCGAGGCCCCAGCACCACCGCCCAGGCCGTTAACCCGAACCGTCAGTCCCTCCTCGCGTCAATCGTGACCAGACCTACGCGACGTACGTTCGCCACACACACACGACAGGGAGAAATTGCATCTATCGGCACAAAACGGCGTGCACACTCCCGCACTCCAAGTGAAAGGGCCGAATAAACCTTTCACTGTGTGCGCTGCCCCACGCCGCCAGGCCACAATGTGGCACGACGAGGGGATTCATTAAATCCGTGATATGCCGAGAATCGAGCTAGGAGACACAGCGGCACGGATCCCGGCAGAAGCCGCGGCCAGCCCCAGGCCTGTACGAGTACCGGGGCCGCTCTTGGTATTCCGCCGGGTCTCTTTGATTCCTCTGGCAGAGATTCAAAAAGCTTGCCCTCTGTCGGAATGTGGCCTCTGCCCGCACGGTGCGGGAGCTTGGCTCGAGGGGCCCCAAGGACACGTAACCAGGGTGCCAAGCAGGCCGGACAAAGTGCACTTCTTGCATTACACATCTCCCTGGGCAGAGCTGGCAGAGCTGGCTGAGCCTGAGCCACGGGCAGCAAGGCGATGCACACCGCAATGGAAGGGGGAAAAAAGATG
This sequence comes from Odontothrips loti, assembly GCA_038380765.1. Taxonomy (NCBI): domain Eukaryota; kingdom Metazoa; phylum Arthropoda; class Insecta; order Thysanoptera; family Thripidae; genus Odontothrips; species Odontothrips loti. Next base: position 9,485,376 of record CM076243.1, read on the forward strand.
CAACGAAAGTGAAATTACATCTCTCTGGACCGCGGCAAAAGGCCCTGCCCCGTGCGCACTCCGAACAGCGGCAGCGCCCGGAGGGTCCCGGAGGGTCCCGGAGGTCCAGGAGGGGAGGCCCCACCAGGCTCCACCGGGCCTCACGCGAGCACGGGCTGCGTATGGGCAGACTGAGGCCCGATTCTTATCGAGACCGTGTTGCAATATAACGTGCTCTGCCTGACCGTACCACGCGCCCATCTAGCACTCCCAGTACCACCCAAAATCATAAGAACTCGTAAGAACTGGTGTGTAACATTTTGTGAGCCCTGCGGCACGGAGGCCTGACGCCAAGACCATCCGGCACTCGCTCCGGGGCCATCCGCCTCAACAAGACAGGCATGGGGAACGCTTTAGCGTCCTAGGACAGACTCGTTCTTTGAGTTTTGAGGGAAAATAAGGTTTTTCGAGATTTTCATAATTTAATGTTTTTGATTCTCATATTTACGAACAATTTCTGCACAATCAGTATTTGTGATTTTTTTTCATTCTGTGTTTTTCTCGCATCTTAACTGGACTTAGCCACTGATCTACTCCGAGACCTGCAGAGTACGCGAAAAGTGATTGTTGACTGCGGGCGACGGATAGTCCTAAGACAAACTTCCACCGATCTGTGGTCACTAAAAACGAGAATTCTTGTTCCTTGTTTTTCAGAAATCCAATATGTCATTTTCGAAACTACATCAACGCCCAACCAAAACGCCCCCAAAACAGAATCCCTCCGTTACGCAGTTTTCGAGATGAATCGGGGTCTTGACTGCCAGGGCGAGCGCAATACTCGTTCTGTTTTTGCTTCTACGTTATAGTCGTAGTAGAGGAAGCATAGAAAAAGTTAAAAGGGTAAACAACTATAGAAGCTGGGCAGGGTGCGGTGCGTTTTTGGTGTCCTTTGGTGGGCGGAGCCTTGATGGGTGCGGTTCGCATGCGGTTGGGTTCCACTTCACGGGGACCGCTACGACAGAAGCACAGTCGATTTCATGCCCGAAAAAGAGAGATTCGAAAATTTGGATGAAAAACTTAGCATTCTTCTCCAACGCTGACGCTGAACAGTGCCCAAATCTCAGTGCCGTGTCTTACAGGTGTGCGCCGAGCCTCAGCGACCCTGCCCGCACATCAACTGCATCACAAGGTACTTTGTGGTGACGATAGTGAGCCATCTCATCCCGTCACGGCCACCTTGAGGCGTTACATCCCGGGAACGATCAAAGGGGCCGTGATGAGTCCAGACCTTCCGACCCACCCCGGAGCCGTCGTTATGGTACATTCACCACGGATCACGGTGGCATCCGATCAATCCCCTCTGTCCCGCATCGTCTGATACCACGGAACTGACCAACCTCACTAACAAACTCACTAACACCTCAATGCACTGTATCGAGTACGATTGTTTAATTCTCAAGGCGAAGTTCCTGCCTCAAAACATGGTGACAGTTCTTTACACAGTTAGTCTGCCGTGCAGCGCAGAGCAGTCAGCTCGCTGGAATCCGCTACCACCAGCCCAAACCGCAGCGTAGACAGTGCACCGGTGTTGATTAAAAACGAAGTCTAGCAGTGACAATTATGACAGCCTGACTTCTCTGCCCGCGCGTTCTCTGGGAGTGATGAAGACTAATTGTGCAGCTGGTTCCAAGATAACTTCATGAATCTTCATTCACTGCTCGTCCGAAATTGTGTGGGACCGATGCTCGGTCCGGTCGGTTCAAACTACCACAACACTAGGTACACAGAAGTACACTCTGACAACACGTGCGGGAAGCACACGTTGTCAACAGCCGGTGATGCAAGTGATGCGCTGCGGAGCCTGCTGAGCGGGGCCTGCGGGGGCTGCGGGGCCTGCGGGGGCTGCGGGGGCTGCGGGGCCTGCGGGAGCCTGCGGGGCCTGCGGGGCCTGCGGGGGCTGCGGGGCCTGCGGCAGCCTGCGGGGCCTGCGGGAGCCTGCGGGGCCTGCGGCAGCTGCGGGGCCTGCGGCGCCTGCGGCAGCCTGCCTATGCGGTCGAGTCGTGGGTGCGGTTGGCTGCGGTGCCGGTGACCTGCGGTGACCCATCAGGCTCGGGCGCCGCACCGCCATTTGGGAGCTCCTCGAGGAAGAGTTGGAAGCAGAACAGACACGAGTCCTGTTGCAAAGAGAAAATAAGAAAAACCCTCCCCACGGCAAAGGAGCTCACAGCAGTATCGCGCTCCCAAAATCTGAATGCAAACGAGGCAGTCTCAGCGGAACAACAATGAAAATATCAAGGCTAAAGAGTTCAAGGCACCCTGCATACGCTGCATGCGACACGACCTCACAGAAACGTCTCATTGAGCGCAAAGTAACACAAACAGTTTGCAAATCGTACCGCTGTCTGTTCTGTTGGCTCTCATGTCATGTGCCTGCTCCCACAGGCAGAAACTGGGCCGCATTTAACTCGTAAAGCTACTCTCCCCGCCGATATGCAGACAAGTGCTGGTGCGAGAGGGCAATGCGAAAATTTCACCTGGCTAGCAAGCGTGCATTTTTCATGGCCCTAAAAGTATTTGGTTCGCACACATAGTCATAGTAAAACTAAATATTCTGCAACAGCGAGGCGTAAGGTGGCTAATTAGGGGCGAAAGCCCGGTCTAAACCCGGCCCAACGAGGTCACTAAGGGCTGATCTATTGAGTGATTTATCGAGACAGGTCGGTCAGGCCTGGCACGGCGGGCGTGGCGGTCAGGGTACGGGCGTGCTCATCTGCAGCTAATTACCCGCGAGCCCGTCAGCACGGCGAGGGTGAGGAGGCTACGGCCTCAGGAAGTCCCACAAGCTCCCCCAGGACAACCCGGGCCGGACCCTTTGGGTGGACGGCGGCGGACGGCCATGACACTGAGCACGCCCTGCAGACAGAGGCCGGGGGCCGGGGGCCGGAGGAAAGTGAGAGCGAATCAATCGTGTCACTCGGAGCGGCTCGACAGTGCTCGACAGCGACAAGCGGACCCTGCCCCGGCCAACAGGAGGCCCGCCGGGACCCGCCCGGGACCCGCCCGGGACCGGCCCTCGGCCAACAGCAGAGCCTCCCCGAGCGCGCGCACGTCCATCGGGGTGCTGAGACGAAAACAGATCGATGGATGAGGTTCCTCAACCCTACCGTTTTGCCGTTTTCGGGACAGACTACCAGCCCCGCCCCGCCGCGCCCCGCGAGCCCAGGTGCACGCCTCTCGTCCCTCGGCGGCCTGGCGCCGGTCACGCACTTGACTCCGACTCCCGTTGTACTGTACACCGCGCCGCGGCGGCACTGCCACGGGATGAGGGCAAAGGGCGGCTAGGCTAGCCTACGCGCCGCGGCAGTAAAAGCAGACGACACGCTTTGAAAGAGTTTGCTAGTGAGTGTGTGTGCGCTGTCACGTGGGGCGCCCACCGTCACGCAGAGGGTGACACGGCCGTCCGGGGGAGCGGGGTGGGCCCTGGCGGGAACCCCAGTGAGCGCCTGCTAGGTAGGCAGCCAGGACTTCTGCACGCACGCGTGTCGTGCGGGCTGGCCTGACCCGGCGCTGGCAGGCGCTAGGCGTCACCGTGTTCGCGCGGACGTGCTTCATGGGGCTGCTGTAGCCAAACCGGATACCGCCGTGGGGGACGGCGTGGAGCGAGCGTGTTCGCATGTGTTCCGTCCGCGGGTACATGCGTGTGACACTTGACTTGGTGGTCTTAAAACCCAGATCACTACCACTCCTGGCGCACTCACGGGAACGGGTTCCTAGAGCACAGCAACAAAAAGAAACAACAGCAAAGGGCAGCCACGGCCAGCCAGGAAGGGCCCCGACAGAAGTAGTCCTGCCCGCTCTTCCGCGGCAGGTGTGTGATTGCGTTTGCAGCCAACGACTACCACTACCGCGGAGCAGCAGCCCGACTTCCTCCAGACCTCTCTCTCTCTCTCTCTCTCTCTCTCTCTCTCTCTCTCTCTCTCTCTCTCTCTCTCTCTCTCTCTTCTCTTGCTCTCTCCCTCCCTCTCTCGCACGCTAGTGCTCTCACACACGTGGGCACGATCACCACTGATATTCTCCCGCACACACACATGTGACCCGCTTTGGGGATGCAGCCTCTAAGCTATGAAGCTGGCCGGGTCCGGCAGCTCCGCGGCGGCATGGCCCTGGGCCCTGGCCCTGCCTGCCCTGCCCCAGTCAGTCAGCCGCGGCGCCCTGCTTGGACTGCCTTGGCCGACGCGCGGTTTTATTTCTGCGCTGAAAGTGAAACTTACTCGATTGGCCGACACTGACGGTCGTGGCCGTGGCGTGGCGCGGCCGTGGCAAGCAGACGTGGTCGGATGGGAATGACACGGTAAATGTAATTACTCATTTCTCTTTGGTTCCCCCGATCAAAAGCGCCGCATCGTCGTAGATAGGTGGTCCGCGTTGAGGAAGAGGCGTCGCCGGAAATTGAAGGGTGTGCGAGGCAGGCCTTGATCCTGCAGAGGCAGGCCGGGCCGTGCCGGGCCGTGCCGGGCCGTGCCGCGGGCGTGGCGTGCTGCCCGAGAGCAAATCACAGCACCGGCCACCTGGCCATATGGGAGGGGAGGCCGGGAGGGGCCGCGGGCGACGCCTTTGGCGCCACCACGGCGACGGCGCGACAGACCGAGACCGCATCGGTGGCGGAGACCACGCCCCAAAGGCGGGACGGACGAATGGATAAATGAATTCAAAATGAATGCATGAATGAATGGCGGGAATGGGTTAAATAAACAGAATTAATTAATCGGCTAGATTTATTGAATGAATCGAATGAATCGTACCCTACCTGTCCACAATCCCTTCATCCAGTCCAAGTATAAGAACAACAGTGCTACCGTCCAGTCCGATATTCCTTGCATTCTGATGCTGCGCCGCGCGTGTGTAGGTAGGTTTGTCGCTTCCTGCCCCCTCACCCAGTATACTTTTCACGCACCGCATACATTGGGGGCAACGAACGGCCCCAGGAGGGCCGGGGCTGGCCGGGGCTGGCCGGGGCCCCCAGGCAGGCAGGCAGGCTGGCTGGCGCGATGACCGAGCAGCAGTCTGCCGTCGCCTCACCTCTTCTCACACGCAACGCACACATGCAGAGCACGCGTACTCCGGGTTCTCGCGTGCACGCCAGCGGCGCCCACGGACCTCCGGTACGAGGTATGACTCATGTGTCGTCTGCTGTGGCACTCACGGGGACAGACCAGAAGCCAGGCGCACTGCGCCGCGTGCTACTGGTATACTAACTGGTACTGGTGTGAGGCAGGCAAACACAGGCAAACGTTCAACGCAGCCACTTGGGTTCTCCAACGACAATAAGATGTTTCGCGCTCTACGGTTGGCCCGCCTGCTTTCATTTCGTGCGGCCCACTGCCGGGACCGGGACAACAGACAGCACTCACTGGACACAGGCGCGTAGACAGACTTTGCTTGCTTATGAGGGGGATATGTCGCACTCATTGCCTACATTCAGGGGTTTTGCCATGCGGGCTGCCTGGCTGCCTACCCCTGGGGGGAGGGGGAAGAGAGGTTTCCAATAAGACTTTAGAAACGGAAGCTGAAGAACAAAAACACTTCCAGACCGGAAACTCTCCAGAGCAGTTATGAAAAATATCGATGTACAAGGGCCTCGCCAAATATGGGAACTGACCACCAGAATTCACTCAGAACACCATTCAAGTTTCTCATATCTGCCCTAGGGAGTTTCCGGTCTGGAAGTGTTTTTGTGCTTCAGCTTCCGTTTCCAAGTCTCCATTGGAAACCTCTATTGCCTCCACCCCCGTGGCTACGCCGTGGCTACGCCCCTGGCTGGGGCTGGACAGCACTGCGCTAGCCTGGCCAGCCTGGCGCTGCAGCGTGTGGCTCTGTCTGTGCTATCGGTGTCGGCGCGGTTGTCGGCCCAGCGACAGCGGCGGCTCAGACTCATCATCGGTACCGGGCCGGGCCGGGCATGTAAACACTGAGGAGCAACGCAGCCTGCAACCTCTTCTGTTGAACTGAGCTACCGAGCCGAGCAGTCAGCCGCCTGCGCCCCTGTGCGTTGTGTTGTGGTGGGACGGCTGTGCAGTGGATTACCTTCTCTACTTGAAGTGTCGCGGTGAGTTGCGTTTAGCGAGCACCCTTGTCAAACTTTCGCGTATTACTTACCGTGAACAGCTCCACTGGACATGTGTTGTCTATTGGCTGTCCTCCGGCCCCGCGCGCCGCCGCCGGTCACGACCAGGGCCAACCGGCCAAATAACAAACGATCCCGGCGAAAGGGTATGATGCGGTAATGACGATGCGTCGTTAATAATGACAAATGAGCGAGGCGACTAAAAACAAACCCGGGCCGCCCATCACAGCAGCGCCTTCGCCTCTTGCTTTCCCGTTAGAGAGATCGCGAAAAATTTGGCACACGCCATCATCATCATCATCATTGCCATCGCCTTGAAGGTGTGGATGGACCCGATGGGACCCGGTGGGACCCGATGGGACACGGTGGGAGTGGCGCCTGCGATCCGGAACACATCCTCCAGCCGGCTGGACACCATGGGGGCCCCGGGCGGACATGGCCCCGGGCGTCGGCCAGCTGCGAAATAGGCACCAGCATGGGGAACAAGCGGTTGACGAGGTTGGACCAGGCTGGACTCTCTCCCTCCACTTCGGTGCCGGCCGCGGTGGGGTGCCTCCCCTATCCCAACATGTCCCGCAGAACTGACGCAGTGACCCCAGCCACATTGTGCCCGTCAAATTACAAATAATTAAAATCGCGAACCGCGTCTGGAGAGAAAACAGCTGCATCCATCCTCTTTAGTCACACCTCCCAGCAGCACTCCTTTCCACTAGGCAATGCTACACACGCACACAAACACAGCCAATCCATGTGCGAGGCTTTAATATATTTTTATTTTTGAACCGGTTCGATGCCGGGCTACAAACGCTGCGGGGGATCCGATTACCGCCCCGCCGCGCACAGTTACGCGGGTTCGATCCCCGGCGGCCGCTAAATCCAATCAACACCAAGCAAGAGTGGGACAGGTCGTTCGGAGGAGCCTCGATCGCAGTGCTAGAGCGAGGTTTAGACGGACGACTTTCCCTTATTAGTATAGCAGTCGGTACGAGGAGGTTGTGCCGCCGTCCCGGGTTCAAATACCGAACGCTTCCAGCTTTCCGACTCCGCCAAAGGGATTTTATTCGCCTTGGCCGCTCCCGAGGTCGCTCCCTTGCGCAGACGCCGCGGAGAGTGGATCCGGCGGGACATCACCGACCGACCCACTTTGGCGCCAAAATCAATGCACAGCACGTAATCCGCGCGAAAACGGCGCGCGGCGAGCAGCGCAGGTGCCGGCGCGGCCCAAGCCCGGCCCAAACGGGTCCTTTCTCACACAAAACCGATTAGGCACAATGGGGGGAGCTGAGAGGAGAGCAGAGGTCCGACGGGCAATTTCGAGGCGAAAACGCGGCCGCCAATCACCCGCCCGTCGTCCCGTCATCGCGGACTCTGAATAAATAAACGGACTCGCAAGCGTGCGCCAACGGTGCCGCCAGTGCGGTCCCGCCACACACACACACACACACACTCGTTTAGGACACCACGAATATCTTCTTCAGCTTGTTTCCGCGGACGCTGGTGGACGCCGCGGTTTGGCGGGCCCCTCGAACCACAGCGGGGGAGCGAGGTCAACGCCCCTCACCATCTTACACAACGCTCACAGGTTCGAAATCCCACTGAAGGCCGAGTACCTCTAGTTATTTTTAGTTTTTTTTTAAGATTTTTTTCTCGTGCCGTCTTTACGGGCGGCCCCGCCCCTCCTGGGGCCGGCCGAGCGGGCCGAGTGAGTAGCTGCAGAGACATGAGCTGGCCGCCGGGCGTGCTGCTGGGTGTGAGTGAAGTACATTCCAGCGGACGAGACGGGACGGGACGGACGTGGGGGGGGGGGGGGGGCACTGGGGGTACCACCAGTGCACTACATGGCATCCCCATGGGCATCCCCACCGATCCGATCCAATGGGTCTGGGCTAGCCTCTTGCCCCACCCTGCTGTCATGCTGCCGTGCCGTGCCCAGCGGTGCCTGCACCGGCGCACGCGCACACGCACGCGCACACGCACGCCGGCGACAGATGGCGACAGATAAGCATGACGCCGGCCGGACAAGGAGGAAGGGAGGGCCCCGTGCCACTCCCCTGCGTAGCCGTGCCACCCTTGCCCACCCTCGCTTTTCAGACATTTGCCAGCATGCGAAAAAGCATTCTCAATCGCTCAATGTAACTTTTCCTATGTGCGTTCGGGCTCCTTCACATGGCTTTCCCTGACCTAACTTCCACCTTGCCAAACTTCTTTCCTCCTGTGTTGTGTAATGCTTAGTAATTTTCAGACAGGGTACGGGGTAAGATGATGCACTTGGACATGACTAATGCCTTAAGATTTTTCGCTACTAAACTTCAAAAAGAGTTCTTCCATTAATTAAAACCCTTTTCTCAAATTTATTGTAAGTGCATCCAAACTGTAAACTGTAAACTATCGTTGCACTATCCTTAAATTCCAAACCACTGCCGTGCAGGAACAAACCAGCAGACCATATCAACTATGAGCTACAGCCCAGCCCCTTCTTCTCCAGTCAGCTGCTGGAGAAGTAAGGTTAAGATACACAACTAGAGAAACAGCACTGTTTTAAAAAGAAAAAATTACATCAACAGCCAAAGTATAGTAAGGAAGTTCGTTGCCGTATCAGCTAGATTTTTAAGCTTGAAATTTATATGGAAATTTGAAGCCTTGTGAAGCATTTAGAGTATCATAGAGAAAGCCAGAATAATATAATTAAGTGGAAATGTCAGGCACATTGTCTCATACACGTAAAAATACTAAGAGGAATAAATTTTCATAAAACAACCATGAGAGATAAACACACTTCTATGGAAGTTCACACTCCATATCACAGCAATTTACAACAGGTCTTGACATTTCAGAAGACCTTAATAAAATCCCATATTCGAATGACATTCATTCTCCTAACAGTGATTCCCTATCCGGTCATTTTCCGAAGGTTTACCGGTGGAACACCTGTCAAACGGTGGTATATTTCTTCACCTGATCCCCTCCACATCACTGTCTGGTAACTGGCCTGCTGTAGACTACTTACCTTGAAACCTTCTTACATGTCGGTAATCCAAAAGGCGAGTTATTCCATAAGAGCACCAAATCACACAATATCACGCACAGGCACAGACACTTCACAAACACTGGTCAATCATAGCAGACGCACAAAACACTGCTTGCAAAACAAAAACACCACACAAATTTTTCACCGCTGGAGCTCCAGACGGAGACGGCCACACAGCGGCCAGTCGCTACGCCGCCGTCTGGCTGAGACCCTTCCCCGGTTGTATTCCCCCGCCACTCCTGCTGCCCCCGCCAGGCGCAGAGAAGGAACCGGAACTGAATGGAAGCCCGCTCTAAGCAATGGGCGCGGAATTTAAATATTTCACAGCTTAACGGCAAAGCCCGCTCTCAGATAACAGAACCAAATCTATGACATGACCCACGTTGAGCTGCCGATTGGTGCTTCAATGCTTCTGTTCCCTGTTTTCATATTTTTTAATAACTTTTTTGTTGATTGATTTTCAGTTCTTGTTCAAAGAGCAGGATTAAAAGAAATACTCAAAAAGTCACAAATTCACTTGGAAAGTCATTTATTTTCATCATCTTAATTCACTTCAAGATCCTTGTAGGGAAAAATATCAGCCATCCTTCAGAACAAGTTCATCATAACAATTCATCTATAACTTACAAGAAAATAAATAATTTCATTGTTGAATATGGTATATGTATACTGATGTTCATTCAATAACATGATAAATCTTTGTACGGAGAATAATACATTCATTTTATGTAGTAAATCACCTCTCTAAAACATTAAAATAAAACAAAGATAAAATGAATCTGTAGAAATAAAGAGCCTACAAGAAATGTGTCACTAGCTTAAAATTACAGTTCATTGCTATCACATAGATTAATATCACTATTTGTTGACTAAACAATGACTGCAGATGATACACAGGAGCAGACAATACCATTCCCGGTCCATTGTTATTTCATTATCTACAAATATACATCAAGACAGTGATTTGGTTGGAGAAATTGTTTCATGGAAGTACACATTGAGGGGAAATGAAAGTAAAAATTATTCACAGCTCTAATGAATGTCATTCCACTGGGAAGCACAGAAAACACAGAAAAAGGGAGTGCACAATGGAGTCCAGTGGGAAGATCTACAGAGTCTATAAATACAATTAATCTACAAATAATTTAGCAAGGGTAAAAGAAATTTGGTTTTTGATATGAAGACCACTTAGAGCCAACCCACAGAACCACACAAAATACACTTTCATTTATTGCCAAATCAGGCTGTAAAATTGCTGAAATCAGTCTTAAGCTTAATAGTTGGAGTCTGTGAAGCTAATGGCTTCACTGATGTCCCATCAACTTTCATTCTTTGCTGTGCTTGCTGACTTGTCCTAATAGCAGATTCCAACTTGGTCCTCATCTCTGTTGATTGTGCCATCAAAGATTTGAACTCCTGAAAGAGAAGAATAATGATATTGTTAATACTTCTCTCTAGAAAATGTTATTTCTCAGAACCTGCAGATATTGTTCTGTTTAGTCTCACCTGAGGGTACTGAGGTCCAATCTTCATGAGCCACTGAAGAGAGCGTTCATGCAGAGTCTGGCAAGGCTTGCTGGCATCCTTCAAAGCAGGCCCCTCAAGGAGGAAGCTGATCAGAACCGGAACTAAGAGTGCAAGCATCTGAACACCTGTAAAATAGCAATATAAACTGAGTGAGACACCACTTAAAGTGGAAACACTACACACTCACATAGCATAGTACTAGTAGTAGAAGTTCTGTTTTTTAAATTTTGGGAATCATGATTAATTTAGTTTAACAGAGTTTAACAAAGTTGAACAACTTGCCTTGCATGATACCTCCTTGTAAGCATAAATAGTAAAGAAAGCAACAAGGTTAAGATTTAATGGCAATAGAAAATAATAAAATAAGACCCAACCAGGATGTAGTTTTACACTTACGGTTTTTAGTTTCTGTCAAGGCGATTAGTGTATCGACAATTTGAATACTTTCTAAAACAATAGCCAATTGCACATCAGATCTAGGAGTCTTGCTTTCTTCCGCATATAAGTGTTCCATTACACGAGGTGCTAACATATGAATATAAGGAGTTGCTACACTACGCTCTGGATGAGCAAAAAGAGACCGAAGAGTTTGCAAGCATTTCAAACGAACCTGTAAAGGAAAATAGAAAAAGAAATACAGTGGTAAGAAAATACTGTACATTTCAAAAAACATATAGAAGAATCACGCAATGACCTACACCTACCATTAGATCTTGGCTTTGCATGCAATGCCTGAACTGATTAATACAAGGGTACAAAAGGTTTGGTGCACAAACAACTGGTACTGGTGCATGTAGCACAAATACAGCAATTGCAAGTAGCATAGTCACTTCATCCAGTTTTGTATCTTCTGGACCTGAAACAACAAAATTGATCATAAATTTTTTTTCAGAATAGAGAATTGTCGTAAAAGTTGATGTGTGACATGAAGAGATAAAATTACCTGTCTTAGCTAAATCAATGACCTTTGCCAATGCACTTGTAAGAAGCTTCTGCCACTCATGCTGAGAGCGCTCATCTTTACAGTAGCGGTTGGTGCACAGTGTGCGCAAGCAGTGCAGAGAGGCTAAAACTGGAGTTCCACCAGCCACTATTGTGCTGTCAGACACATTTTTAGTGGCCCATTCCCTCATGACACCAGTGGTCAGGTACAAAACAGTTGGCAATATTGCCACAGCCCCTGCAATGATAGATATTTTTACAGGGTAACAATCACTACTCAATATGCAAGAAATACGTATACTACCCGTATTTTCATAAAGGATATAAAATGACACTCACCCTTTGGAGAGCACAGACTTGGCAGTTCCTCCATAATGCACAGAGCAGATGCCACCAACTGTCCACATTCTGCTGAATGAGGTTGCCCAGGACGGGCCAAGGACACCGGAGAAACTATTGGTGTAGGGTTCAGAGCAGGGAGGGCTCTCACCAGCAAACAAAGACACACTTCAAGAGCTGCAAAGACCAGAGACTGGCCTGGTGTGATATTCCCAGAAGTGCTACCTTCACCAAGCAAATCAACTTCAGCTTGTACAGTTTCTCCTTGATTTGCAGGTGCTATTTCTATCAATGTGAAGAAAGTTCACAAAAATTTAATTTCATAGGCTTCATTGGGTCTGATAATTTAAAAAATACTTCTTCGAAGTTGTAAGTTTACCTCGGAGTTTTTTCTTTCTCTTCGCTTCTAAGCTTTCTTGCGCAGCTTTGATAACCTGCTTTAAGATATCCATCACCACTAACTGGGCAGGGAAGCTCTCTCTTGTAAGAAGAGACCTGTTGTAGAAATATTAAGCAAGTTACACTTACACTGACTGATTACTAATTAACAATAACACTGAAATATTCGAGCATTATCCTTACCTGTGCAAAACATTGCACAACTCAATTGGTAAGGTTGAGTCTGTCATCAGAATTTCCCGTGCCCAAGATGCATCTAACAAAGTGTAAAGGGCACGGAGACAGGTCAAGATGCTTTCTTGAGACTCAGAGGACCGGGGACAACAGAGTGCCTCCATACAAATTCCTGAAATTAAAACAATATTATATTTAACTAAAAATGTCTGTATTTAAAAATATTATGGGAAAAAGAAGAAACAACCAACCAAATAGAAGATGAAATCTGTCTGACCCTGAATCAACAGTACATTTTCCTACATTTGAATTATTAGTGCTGTTTTTGGCATCATTATTTGCTTTGTGCGAGTCATTTGTTTTGTGTCCTCCAGCAGTAAGCCACAATGCTGCGGCATGGAGAATAGGAGGCCAAGATGCAGAGTAGTGTGGGCGAGATGATTCAGTTGTATCTGTGGTGTAGAAGGCACCACCATCATGGGGAAGTTGACTGGAAAATTCTGTAGAAGAATGAAGAGTTTACATTGAAAACTCTTGATAACCACACAGTACTATTAACATTTCCTGGCAATAGTGTAACACAAACCTGGCGGTAAAGAAAGAAGTGCATGATCGCGCAGCGCCGCCAACCAATGTCGAGACAAGCTGACCAACTCAGGCTGAACTAATGTTAAAAGACTTTCACCTTGTGACTTAAACTCTCCAAAGTCACTGTCACAATCCTCATCATCAGCTTCTGATTTACTTTTTTTATTAGAGTGTCCACCTGAAGTTTCATTTCCGACCATCGCAACAATGTAGACCTACACAATTGTACACCCAACGGCCATTATCACCATGAACTTCAATTTTCAAAAAAAAAAAAATTATATTAAGTTTGAAAACAACTTACTTCAGCCCATGCCTTTAAGATCGCCAGTCGTTCAAGAGTAGCCAAACTTTCATTGTAAAGCTTGCCACTGGTAGAGCCCTTATGAAGTTTTGTGAGAGATGATACTAGAAGCTGATGGACTCTGCGCAAATCATTAAGGTCCCTTGCGACACCACTTCCAATCCACGCACTGCACACTTGGCATGCCATGGCTGTGACATGAGAAGGAGTTTCGGGGGAAAATGCTGGACGCAGCGCAGCCCCAACCTGGAACATAAATATCCATTTTAAAAAAATGCTTGTTGTGAATGAGTGAAAACTACCAACTCAAACAAACTGTACCTGAGCCTGGAATTGCTCCAGCAGTAGGTGGCCTGGAAACTCAGGTTCCGGCACTGAAGCGAACTTGTCAATCACTTCCTGAAGAGTTTTCAACCCCTCCAAGCGCAAAGGATCAGAGTCGCTGGTGGCTGCCATGAAAGCCATGCGGACTAGGTCTGACAGGTGCAGGACTAGGAAGTCTCCTATGATCAAATTAATGTCGAATAAAACAAAAAATTTACTATACATTTCGTAAGAGCACAGTAAAAATTCCAAGGCAATACATTGTATTTTAATTATTTTAATTTTTTTAAATATATGTATTTGAGTGCGTTCTATTTTGTTTCATATTTGATATTATCCCAGCCTACCTCTGCTCTTAGTGAGCTGCTGCTCCTTAGCCAGAGACAGGTCAAAGTGCGCCCCCTTGGTACCGTGGCAGGACATGATGATCCTGCGTACGCACTCGGCGGCGAAGACGCGCGTCGGCCAGCGCGGCTGCACCGTCAGATGCGACTGCTCCTCTGCAGCGTGGAACTCCTCCTGATCGTCGTCCTCATCCTCGTCTCCACGATCTCCCTCAGCGGCCGACTCCCCGGACCCGCCCAGCGTAGTGCCCGGCATGGGTTCGTCGATTCCCCCGCTCGACTCTGCAGTGGAGGGAAAGGAAACGATTTGTTTCTAGTGTGTTTAGCGACATAATGTGCGCTCCTTGTGTTTCTCCAACCCCTACCAGTGGACACTGTGAGAACATCCTTGCACAGCCCCAGCCACTGGCTGAGGTTGTCGGCGGCCAGCATCTGCAGCATGCTCGTCAGCGTGTCGTGGATGTCCTTCATGAGGCGGGCGTCGGTCTCCGTGTCCAGCATGCTGAATAACACCCCGGGCAGCCCGCTCTCGGTGATGACCAGCCCCTCTACCGCGCCCGGGCCTGCCCCTGAGCCTGTGGCCGCGGCCGCCACCGGAGTGCTAGCGTCCCTGCTCTCGCTCGCCAGCGTCATGGCGTGCTCGCACACCTCCCGCGCCTCTCTCTGTGCCAGCTGCCGCAGGCAAGAGATAGCCGCCTTGCGGAGCAGGAGGTGGTTGCTGGACAAGGTCCGCTGCAGCGACAGGATGGAACGGCACGTTAGAAGGCAGTTCAGACCGTTCCCAGGTAAGAATTCTCTTGTGTTACTTACACAAAGGGTTGGTACGAGGGATGAAAGATTCACATGCCTAGGGGCGAATAGGTGGAGCTGCTGCAAGCACCCAGTTGCTTCAGCCTGCACAAGAGGATCTTGATGGTCCTGCATAATAGCACACGCACACAAAAAGGAAGACCGAGCCATGCATATGGAAGTGGTATTCCCTGGAAAACAGAAAAAAGAACGGGAAGGTTACACAGGTCTGATTGATAAAAACAAGCCAGTGTTTCTCTTGAGTAAAATTTTTCACCTTGTAGTTCTGGTCCAACAGTGGTTATCAAAGCAGACAACACTTTTCCAATGCATTGATGCACATCAACATGAGATTGAGGTACATTCAACAAAAGTTTAAGAGCCAATGAAAGTGTTGGTTCTACATAGCCTCTGAACATGGGACCTCCAGAATCTGCTATTAGTGCTAAAGCATGTAGTGACCACACCTGTAGGAGAAAACAAAACACAGTAGTTATTGCTATGATCACATAGGAATAAAATACAAACAAAACCACAAAACAATAACGCACCTGGACCACTGGTGAGGTAGAGTCCTGTGCAAGAGCCAGTAAAATGCTAACACTAGTGTTCAAGTGCTGGCTAGAACCCATGCCACCCACATATCTGTGAAGGCAACCTAAGGCCAGAGAGTGCCCAGTGCGACTAGCAACATCTCTGGCAGACTTTAGACGGTCAAAACTTGTCTGGGCCAGTTCAGCAGTAAAGCGAGGATCTCCTACAACCTGTGCCATTCTTCCAAGTGACTCACCGGCAGCACATCTCAGAATTGGATTGCCACTGGTAAGAGAGCTCTGAAACAATTGTTTTAACTTGGTCACAAATTAAAATAAAGAACAGATATAAAAATGATAATAATACAGTAACTAATGTATCTCAAAATAAAAAATAGAACATACAATAATTAAATTAGTGGCTGCCTTTCTCACGTCCTCCTGGCCAAAACTACTCTTGGTCTCAGCCAGACCCCGAAGACCACTCAGCACGGCCGTGAAAACATTCATTTGCACTGCCTCCTGGCGCACAGACTTGGCATGCTTCAAGCACTCCGAGAAGTGCTCCAACATTTGAAGGCGGTGTTTGTTAGCCACTCTTGGAAAGATTTGGCCAAACAGCGCAACTGACTGATCAATAACAGCTACTCCCAAGGGGAGAGGTCCAGGAACGCACTCGCCCTACAACCACAGAATAAAACTTTCAAAATTCGGAAAGTCTTTTATGGTTTCATCAATTTAAATTGATTTGCTCACACTAGGAAGAGGTCGATAAAGGCAACAGGAGTCATGTTCCAGAGCACCAGATCCTGCGGCACTATTAGGCTGCAACTGGAATAATTTAATAAATTATTCAGATGGAATCTTGGCAGTTAGACAAGACCCTAGATTTTTAAAAATACATAACATTAATTCTAGCAAAACAATAGCAGAATTTTAAGAAAATAAAAATCATGGGTTTTGAACTTAAGCATGATTGTAAAAAGCTGCAAGAAATGTAAAGTAAAACAAGCCTGTCAAACTGATTACTCTAAGCAAGCAGACCTTGAAAAATAAACATTTTGACGTGACACTACATCCAACATAAATAGTAGCAAACTAGCAAAAAAACAGAACATCAGAACACAACAAATAATCTTGGGATGATAATGCATTGCAATCATACTGTAAAACATTCTGAGAAAAATGCTATAGATAATTACAACAAAAGAAAAGCGTATGTAAGATATAAGATAAAGAAAGCCATTGAAAGTAACAAGCATCTTAAACCAAGAGACTTTGCAATTTCAGGAACATCTACAACATTTTCATAAGCCTGGATTAAACATCCACACTTACATGCTCCCCATCAGCCCTGCGATTTGGCTCCATCTAGACACAATATAAACATTTGTTTTATGAAAAATAGATATCCTTACTTATCTTGTGAATAGCTCAAGCCGATGGGACAAGACATGTTACTTAACCAGAACCAAACCAAGACCCAGAACAGGAAATTTAACCTTAAAGCACTCGCTTCAAAGGCACACAATATATCGAAGTGAATGAGAGTGTATATGAATGTTGAGTGAGAAAAAATGGGACGCCAAATCAAAAATTCTCACCTGATCTTCAATTGTGCGGTGATCAGTCTCTTGAAGCCAGGTCCCGAGAATGACAGAGTCATCAGCATGACAAACAGCACGAAGCAGGGAAGTGGTTGTGTTCGCAGGATTTTCAGTCAGTGTAAATTCTGCTACCAGCATTCTTAAAAGATGTGTGTACGACCCTGAAGACAACATAATCAGTGCAATATACAGTGACAGTAATTATAATAAGTAGTGCATACTTTGACGAGTAAAAAATGGTACTGAGGATGGCAAACCTTCAAATGCTTGAGATGGAAGAAGGGAAAGTGTTTCATAGAGACGCAACCTCACCATTGCTGAAGGAGCTTTCAAATGCTGACCATAAGTTTTTAAAACATTGGATATGCTGTAATAGTGAAAGTTGTAGTATGAAAGACATTGTTAAAATAATCGAACATACTCAGATGATGTAAACATACTTTGTTAACATGGCAAGAGCAGATTCAATAGGTGTCAACAAGCGTCGGATGATATCATCTGTCACAAGCTCAGGACAGTTTTGAACAAAGCTGTGCATTGCTGACAATGCACCTGCACGTCCTTCCAAAGTCACCTGTAGGTCAAAAAAATAATAATTTTTGATGTAGGAGGTAGGTCTCATTAAAAGAACCATCTTTTTCAGATTTCACAAACATACCTGCCAAGTAAAAGCATCCCCACGTGCTTTTTCTGACTCCAGCTCCTTGTTTGATCTTGGGAATGAGTTCCTCCATAGCAGGAGCATTCGAGGAAGGAGTCCTCGCACAACAGGCACTCCTAAACAAACAAAAGTGAAAATACTAGTACCATTTAATTTTACATAACTTATGAAAAGTATTGCAACATGTACATACCAAGAGTCATAATTGCTCCAATGAGTAACCATCCTGCTTGTGTGCGATTTAAAGAGAGGCGGCTGTTTTGACTTGCACTGCGAAGCAACTCTTCTGCCGTGTTGAATATGACCTTCCCTTTGGTGTGGGGAACACCCAGAGGTGACAGGCGCACTCCACCCAAAACAGCAGCAAGAGCTGCGCTGTAGCCTCCAATAGCTTCGGGAGAAGTTCTCATGTTCTCTATTCCCTCCACACATTTGTCAATGAGAGGGGTGATCTGACTTGGAACTGCCACACAAATGCATCGCAAAGACCAAGCTGCAGCCAGTCTGGCGGCTTGGCATGGATGAACCAGAACAGCCATGGTAGCATCAATCAGGTTCAGAGACTGATCAGTCAACAAAACAATTGCAGTGGTTCCCAGACCAAGAACTAAGGCACCAATTTCTTGAAGTGCACATACAAGCAGATGCTGACCAAATAATGTTTCTTGGTTGCAATCTTTTGCATTTTCCGGATTGAAATCAATTGAATTCATTTGTTTAACAATGATTTGTGCAATTTCCTTGGCAGCCGATGCCTGAGCTTTTTCTCCCAGCATGCGACCAAGTACAGATCTCAGAATGAAACTGATGCACTTTCGGGAATAGACAGCATCCACATGTGAAGATGCAGCCTTGGGATTTGCAACAAGGTCAAGAACATGACTCAGAAATACACCAAGGTTGCGCTCTAGCCAGACACCACCAAGGATCTGAACAAATACCACATAGGCATGAGTGACGCCAACACGAACTTCTCTGTTAACTCCTGAACTGCCCTTGATCATCTCTCCAGTTCCCTTCAAAAACCCAGTTCCCCCTCTCAAGAATCCAGTCATTAATACTCCAAGAGCTTCATCCAGAGAAATTGATTTGACAGCTTTGTTGGGTGGTCCTGAAAAAGAGCAGTGCCATTAAAATCCAAACACCAAGGCAGTCTCAGATTATGCAAAGTATGTATGAATGAATACCTGATGGGTTCCCCTTCTGAGGCTGCTGAGTGGTTGCTACTAGGGCACCCAAAAGTTTTGCAACAGAGCATCGAACTTCATAATTGGAACCATCAAAAGCTCGAAAGCAGAGTGTGGCTAGACTTTCCAGCTCAGTGAGGTATAGAAATGGAGCATGGTTCAACATTTCCAGTAAACACTACAATAAATTTAAAAAAAAAAAAAAAATGATGCAAAAATTTGTTACAATCATACGCTTCCTAAGATCAATTTGACGAGTCACATTTATACACTTCTCATTTATACCTTTGCTGCAGCACAACGCACAGCCATGACACGATCTGTCAAGCAATGTTTGGCAGCCTTATAAATTTCCTTGTGCACATTTGATATGGCAGTCCCCATGCCACAGCAGACCTAAGACATGCAACCAATCAAATTAAAGTTTGATCATGACACCTTAAACTTACACATTCTTACCGCATCATTAAACAACGTACCTTCTCCAAGGTAATCATAATTTCGATGCGAGTTTGTGATTCTGCATTTCGCAGAGACTTGACCAGGATCTGTACTGTTTCCTCATATGATCGGCCCATCATGCGACCCAGCTTCTCATACATGTAGCCCACACAGCAAATGGCAGCCCTGCACAACAAAGTTCCAATAGGCTTATTGTATCACTCTTGAAATGAAAAAAATAATAATATCGGTAAAATAAACTGAACTCACAACCGGGTAGGTAGGAAGCTGGGCGAGTCATCTTTGTTCTTGAGGATGTCGTTGCACTTGTTGACCGTGTCGAACAGCAAGAAGGTGTCGCCCACGCTGAACAGCGTCGCCAGGCACCGACCAATCAGCTTCCTCGTCGGCGGCCCTGGGCACTCCTGCACGTGCTGCGTCAGCTGCTCCACCAGCTTCTTCTGGCATCCCTTGATGTCCGACTGGAAAACGGCGGCCGCAAAGGATAAGCATATAGTAATTACTTAACGCCCGCGAACCCCGGGGTAGGCCACACGCACAACAGCCGTGCCCACCAGCCAGGATCTTGCCTACCCTGCGCCGCCACAGCGCCTGCGAACCCCGGGGTAGGCCACACGCACAACAGCCGTGCGCACCAGCCAGGATCTTGCCTACCCTGCGCCCGCCAATCCCAAGGGAAGCCCACGGCTGCGCTAGCCGTTCCTTTCGGCCCACGGCAAGTACTGCACTGTGAATAATTGAGAGCGAGACAATTTTGCACATTGCGGGAAAGACGGACTGGGATTGCCTGTGGGGATTGCCTGTGCCTGGCCACAGAGTCACGATTTCCCCGGCTGCTCATCGGCGGTCAGGGGGGCCCCTCTTCCCTACTCTCACCCCATCTCATTTTGTTCACTATGTCCTCTGTTTTCTGATCAAGAATTAATGAGATTGGGAACGCGACCACCAAGCGCAGGAGCCGCCGGAGCGCAGACTTGTCCTCGCGCGCTGAAATATTCACCCACTAAAACCCGCAGGGCGGAGGTGGAAACATTTTCAATTTGTGCGGCGGCGGCAACGGTTGCCGCCACATACAGAATACTGGTAACAGCACCGCAACGTTATTCCTCTTACATTATCGCTCAAGAGATGCCGCATCGCTCGAGCCTCAGGTCGTATGCAGTTTGGTAGTGCAATGCAGCCCGCCGTGACACAAGAAACGAACAGAGAGAGGGGCGCTGCAGAATTCATTCGAGAGAGAGAGAGAGAGAGAGAGAGAGAGAGAGAGAGAGAGAGAGAGAGAGAGAGAGAGAGAGAGAGAGAGAGAGAGAGAGAGGAGGGGAAGAGAAGGCAAAAGAAACACGACCGCAACTGCCCTCTGAAATTCGCATCAGGTGGGAAAAGATTACTGCCGCTGGGGGTGCGGGGCGGCCTGGGGGCGGCATGGGTTGCAGCGGCTGCAGCTCACGGCGCGGTGTGGCGGACAGGAGGGGTTCGAACCCCCGCCTGTGCCGTGAGCAGGAAAAGAGGTCGGTAGGGCAGCTGTCGGTACTTGAACTCACCTTCTGCGCAGCGACGAGAACCTTGTCGAGGAAGCGCAGCCACTCGAAGACGAAGACGGGCCGCTTGGCCTCGGGGATCTGGCGCAGGGCCTCCTCGTTGAGAGTTAGGCTGTGGCTGAGCTCCATCATGGCGGCGGCCACCGCGTCCGACCTGGAACAGCAGCAGGGCTTCCAATACCTTTCAACACTCTCCTCGTGCAGACATGCGTGTCACTTCGCACGACGAAAAATCTGCAAGGGGAACAGCGGCATGAACAGATGAGTCCCGAGAAGACCGACCAAAACGACCCTAAAGGGGCCTTGGCGGGGTCCTAAAGGGGGTCCGACGGCGCCTGTCGGGCATCGAGGGACCCCGGTTCCCTCGTTGCGCCGCGTTGTTTGTCCTCTGTGCTCTATTCTTCACCTGGGCGAGACCAAACATCCAACATGTGTCTTGTCTAGCGAGTTATGGCCCTTCCACGCCTGAGCCGGCACACACACACACGCGCGCGCACACACACACACACTTTACTCCGTGGGCACACTGTCGACAGCAGCGCTCGTACGGGGGAGGGGGTGGGGCGAGTTAGAAAGACTTCGGCGCGAGCTAAACACGCCTCCCCGTATGAGTGCATGGGGGCGCCGGGGCCTTGGCCGGGGCCGCCAAGGCGGGCAGCGCTCCAGTGCGGCCCCAACTCAGCAGCGACAGTCCCATATCTAGGTCTCCCGGGATCCCTGCTAAGCCCCCGCATCAGCCGTCCGACAGTTCCTATGAGCAGGGTGCGAGGACTTGCGGGGACCAACCAATAACTTGTCACTCGGCTCATGAACTGGACCGCCAAACCGGGCGCCGCCTGCGTGTTCCACCCGCAGAGACACTCTCGGAGACACCACACCCTCCAGTGCTTCCTCCTCTTCTCACGCGCCGCCTGCGTGTTCCACCCGCAGAGACACTCTCGAAGACACCACGCCCTCCAGTGCCTCCCATTTTCACGCAGCGCCTTTGCAACTCCATCGCCATAAGTAAAGGCGGGCACAATTTCGCGGCGCCAGTCCAAACTTTTTGCAGGCGACGTGTAAACTTTGTGATCGACCAGGGCCGGGCCGGACTGGGGCGGTCCGTCTCGTCCCTTCGACACCCTCCCGAACAGCATAAGCACCGGACCCGCCGGCGGCTGTAAATGCGAGGGGCTGAGCGTGTGAGCTAGAGAGAGAGGAAGTGAAGCGCCCCTTTAAAAATTCAGGCCGCATTAGCGCCGCAAGCGAGATTAAGTTTGCCAAAGTGGCATATCCCGAGACCGCCAGCAGCAGCGGCACCTTCGCAATATTCGCTGATAGTGTACGTAAGTAAGACTGCAGGGAGGAGTAAGGCTCCGTTATTACTTGCCACCTCTGGCTCGGCCTCCCCCGCCCTCCCGGCTTAGCGCACCTATGCAGGCAGAACTCGCTCCCACCTTGGAACCTCTGTAAGCCCCCCCCCTCTCCCAAAAATCGGATGCAAGCAACCTTTCCAAAAATGCCGCGCGCGTCGCAAACTCTCCTTTGGCCGTGTGGGCGTGGTGACCTTATGCGGCCGGCTCGGAGGTGCCGTAGGAGAGCCTTGTTCCGATCTTCTTGTTTTCCTCCCCCCCCCCCCCCCCCCACCGCGCTTATGGACCTCTGCGGGCCCTACCTGCGGGCAGCCAGGCGGACAGGACTCGGAGGTGCGCCGCGGGCGCTATGGCGGTCTTGTTTCGGATTTGTGGCTCCGCCCGGTAAATCCAGCCGGCTGGAGCCCCCGCGGCCCCCCCGCGCCGCGTCCACGCTACGACCCTCTACGTTGGCAGAGATTGGGGGGCGGGACCCGGCAGACCCTGCCCGGCCTGGGGCACGCGGGCGGAGGGGAAAAGAAAGAAGGGAGTGGCAAATGGCAGTCACTTTTTGGTGAACAAAAATCGAGGTGTTAGCGGTTTGGGCCAATAATGCCTCGTTACAAAAAGAAAACAGCCAGATTCATTATTAGCTGTTTTGTTTCGTAATTCCAAGTATTTTCATCCCCAAGGGATCGTTTTAGGCAGGTGTATACCATTACCCGGGCCAGCGCCAGCCTGACATTTCTCGGCGATGACACTGGAAAGGTTACTAGGGCTGGCCTAGGCTGGCCAACGCGCGCGGACTCTCCGGGGTGGGGCCTCAGGCAGCCTTTGGGCGGCCTGCCAAGGCTCGGCCAAGGCCCATTCGCGGCCTAAATGACAGGGCAGATACTGCGTTGTCT
Organism: Odontothrips loti; assembly: GCA_038380765.1. NCBI lineage: Eukaryota > Metazoa > Arthropoda > Insecta > Thysanoptera > Thripidae > Odontothrips > Odontothrips loti. Next base: position 9,508,461 of record CM076243.1, read on the forward strand.
GACATACCCCGAATATTTTAGGAGTTTCCGCGTGTTGCCGGGGTAGCAGCGCAATAGGGATCATACATTAAGTACGTCCACGGTTTTGTCGCTAGGGCAGACCTAATTTAGGCAGTCTGGAAAGTCTGGGTACCAAGCGGGCCTGCTGGATAGGCATCCACAACTTCGGTATGCACGCGTGTCGTGCGGGCTGGCCAACCCTGGCACTCGCAAGCGCTCGGCGTCGCCATTAGCGGTTTAGGGTACGAGGAAATTCGGACGTACTTAATGGACGACGCTCTAGGGGAGGCGTCAGCCCGGCGTCGGATCGGGTGCGGCGGCCCCTGTGGCCCCTTCCCCTGAGTCACGACCCTGTACTACATGACGTCACCGCACGGACTCCTCCCCTTCATCTCGGCCTCTTTTCACTCCAGGTCTAACAGTTTTAATCCGACGGCCAGGACTTACCGGGTTTCATGGCATGACAGCAAACAGAGATACGGGCACGAGAACATAAGAATCACGGAGGAACGCACGCCACTGTATGATGTGACATATCCTCTATGATGGAATGGACCCGTAATTGCAAAATTAGCCTGTATCGCAAGAAGTTTGTAATAAAATTTATTGTAAACCGTTTGCGATTACGGGCCCATTACGCCTGATGGGGAGTGTCTCACTGTTCCTTGAAATACATTTTTGTAAACTGCAATTGGAAATACAGTGCCGTGCCAAAGGGGTCTCCAGCGAGGGACTCCCCGGAGGGACCGAGCCGGACCTATCTGACATGAGGTAAAGCTTTAACATGTTGTGCGGCCCCAGAAGACTTCCGGGCCGATAACGCTACGCTGCACCGTGCTGCCGTGCCGCACCGACACCTCCACACGTCTCCGCGCGGAGCCTCACCTGCGGCCGGACGCGTGCTGGCGGTACCCCGCCGGGATCCTGGACGGGGGATCCTGGGAGGCCTCCACGTTCATGTTCTCGTCGACGAGCATCTCGCCTAGGAGCGGCCGCGGTATGCGCCACAGAGCACGTGACCGCCACGGCGGCGGCGAGGACGGCGACGGGACGGTGCGCGAGGCGGTGCGCGTGCATGCCCCGCGGCGACACCCCCACGACTGCGGCCAGGCGCGGCTGGCGGCGCACCGCACCACACTGGGCAGGGCCGGCAGGGCCGGCAGGGGGAGGGAGGCAGGGCTCGAGATGAGTCGGGCAGCGCACCCTACACGCTTGCTGCCCCCAAATGCACAGGGGACTGCCATTAAATCGCAGGACACGTCTCGCTTAGCTACGTTGCGTTGTCAGTGCCCAGGAGGGCAAGGCCCGGCCGGGGGCCAGCCAAGGCGACCGCCAGTGGCCTCGCCACAGGGTACAGAAAAACTTCTGTATACTTTGTGGCCTCGCGCTGTCGCGCGGACCAGGCGTCAAGGTGGCCGGCTGCCGTTGGATGCGATGCGGCCCGGGGACGCGTCAATATTGACCGATTTCATACAAACTGACCGCTTTGCGGAACCGCTATCAATTCTTTCTGCTTTTGGGATGGATAGACGAATAACAGAGCTGACAAAGATGGGGTCGTCGACGTCGGAAGGGTGCAGCTTCATCCATCTCGGGGCCTTGGTATCGATATAAATTTTCACGGCGATGACAAAGTAGACGCAGCCCCTCCCAGCAGCACCACCAGGAGCCCGAGCCGAGCCGAGCCGTGGGCCGTGGGCTGCCGCCGCGTGGCCCCGAGGGCAACCGTCCAAATCAGACTGGGCAGGTGGTAAGGAGTGGGGCGGGGCCGGGGGTGGCAGTGGGGTGGGTGGGGCTGGTCCTCAACTCCCAGGGTGGTTGCCCCGGTCAGGCCCGGCTTAAGCCAGCAGCGGGCTCCAGCTCGCTCCAGCCCCAACACGGCCGGGCGCGGCCCCAGCTGGGCTGGGATGCGCGCGAGGGATTGTCCCAGAGCGAACACATTTCTTGCTTTTCTATAACTCCTCCGCCCCTGGCCGCCCCTGGCCTACTGGGTGAGCCAGCGCCAGCCCCCGTGGACCCAAGGTCGGAGGTCGGGCTCCTGGAATTCTGCACACTGGCCTGCAGTCGTGCCTGCATTTCCACCCGGTCACATGAGGGTCCAGTTCTAAAGCACCTCCGTCATCACTGCACTTTTTCCTGGCCCCTGTTACTCTCAAAGATGCAAACAGCGACCTACCAACTCTTGCACAGTTGTGAACAAATACTCTGAAACAATATCATTTGAAGCATTGGTAGAGGCACAATCCTTGGGATGTTGTGGAAATGAAATATGTCTAATTATGTTACACCATTACAGTTCGAATCCTCATGTAGGTAACAAGAGATAAAAAATAGAAATATGAATGCTATATGAAATATTTTGAGAAAAAGATCAGTTGAAAACAAAAACTGTTTCTACTGAGTGAGGATAGGGCAGCCAAAGTGTCGATGCCAATTGATAGCTGCTTCTCTAAACTGACAAGGACGGCATGAGATTTCTAGGAAAATACAGCCAGTAATAGCTATCTGCTGCACCTTTCTATTGCCCCAATATTCATCATTCTTAATTTCACGAAGAGTGGTCAAACATTGAGCACTGTGCAGCATCAAAACGCAAAGAATACCATATGGACGTAAAGTAACACGAGGGAACACGAAAACAGATTTCCACACACAAGGGCTGATGCCGAATTCGTAAATGTAAACATCCGTCTGAAAATTTACTCCACCCAACAAAAGTCAAAATATCATAACCTTCTCCTGCCTTTCTGCCTCAACAGACATAGAGGGGTTTCTATCACAGAGAGGGTCAAAGGCAACAAATGTATAGTAAGTCACGTCAAACTACAATTTAATTTAGTCTCCTGTGGTTGACGAGATCTAGGACGATGTTAACAATAACTTACTAAGTAGTCTGCTACCTGTTTTGACGTTAGAAAAGTAGGCTAAATCACAACCGCTCTCATCTGCCAGAAAGAAAAGAACTTTTCAAGATTTATTGGTGACTTACCTCCCTTAAAATACGACTTACAGAGTGCAAGTAAGTCGCAGTATGCAAATCACTCCAAAAACATTGATGAAAACACGTTCCGAAAAGAAATAATCACTTCATTTTCAAGCAAAACTTGCTTCCAAATTTGTCTTCATGAATGAAACACCGCCTTAGATTAATGACGTCACAACTTCCCCGGATTTATCCATATTCAGATTGCAATTGAGATCCGGTGCCAACTCCCACACTTGCTTTCTGCTTCTCGTGTGTAAACACTGTCCCTCACTTCCAATGAATCTACAATTTTAGTTTGAATTTATCTCAAATATCTACATCCTAGAATATCTGAGGTTTCCACTAATTCCTGCTCTATCCGTCGTCTTCTTCCTAACCTCAAGCAAGACTTCCAGCCATAAAGTTTGTCCAAACGTGACGTGACGTGATTCAAACGCATAGGTATGCAATATTTACGTTCTTTTAACTTTTCTGGATCTTGAACCTCAATTCTGGCTACTCGTCCCGTACAAATGTTGCCTCGGGCGTAACTGTTATTTTTCCCCCGGACAGTATGTGGGTGTTCGGGTATGGATCACTCGTGTGGAAAGTTGGTTTTCCCCACCGACGAAAACTGAATGGGTACATCATGGGTTATGTCAGAAGGTTTTATCAGTCTAGCGAGGATCACAGAGGTGTGCCAGGCAAGGTAAGGATATAGTTCACCCTGTCTTTGACCCCTTACACATTTTTATTAGCTCTTGTCATATGACAGCATAAGCATTCTGTTTCCTTTAGCCTGGTTTGGTTGTGACTCTGCTCCCATCTTCAAATCCCAAGGTGAGTTGTATCTGAAGATGTGTTCTCAGTCTGATAGTTAAAGAAGAATTTGCTCCTAACTTATACCCTCCTCATTATTCAGGATCGAGTTTGGGGTGTTGCCTACGAAATAGCCAAGGAAGATGAAGAAATGGTAACAGTTCAGCTTGATCACAGAGAAAAGGATGGATATAACAAGCTTTTAGTGACATTTTATCCTGCCAACAATGGTTTAATTGATGCAGAAAATAATAAGCCTCCAAAGTCAGGTGAGATGTTGATATTTTTGGCACCATGTTTTATGTATAATGCCAAAACCAGACTCTCTTTCTCTTAATACTTTCAATATTCCAATGTCATTTTTTATTTTTATTTTCAGGTGATCATGATCCTTTTAAACTTGTAATCTATGTTGGGCTGGATACAAACCCATGGTATGTAGGACCCCTGAGCACAGAAGAGATGGCTCGTCGCATTGTCAATGCCCGTGGAAACAGTGGTCCAAATCGAGAATATTTGTACAACTTGGCAAACTCCATGAGAGATATTGCTCCAGATGAAGAAGATGAGCACCTCTTTTCTTTAGAGGCTGCAGTCAAAGATCTAGAGTGTTCCTATCAAAATGTTGACACACATTCAAGGAACACAGCTTAAATTTGGGAGCAGATTTGGACTGTAAACTTACTGTTCTGATCTGCTTTTGAAATCGGCATCAAGACTGGCTTGTGCCTAGATATTGGAGTCCCCTTCCAGCTTTAATATTTAAATTGCAAAGGTGCACCGTCCAAAATCCCTTTAAAATAGACACTTCTCATAATTTAATTTAATTTATATTTTTAAAGTGAAACCTGACTGCCAAAATTATGAGTGTGCTTCTTTTTGCTTTTATAACTTAAGCATTCCTATCATAATTCCTATTATTTTGTACATTGCAGACCTTCTGTGTGGGAACTTTTACTTTATTGAGGGTATGCTTTAATTTTTGAAGTACAATTATAATAGAATTGAGCAATGACTAGTCAATGTGCTTAATGTGAAGAGTTGTACTGCTTGTATCTTCATTGTGATCCACTTGGATATATGTCTGTGATACTGTGACAACAACAAATAAAATTTGACAGAAAAGCTTAAATGTCTTGGCCTTTAAAAGTCATTTTAAGGAACCTGAAATCTGTGGACAATCTGGGAACAATTGACTAGGATTTTGTAAAACATGAAGAGCCATTCACCAGACTCCAGACTGGGGTTGGAAGTGAATGCCCCCATCTTCGTAATTCCTAGTGTCCGTCGCACCCATGGGTATCAACCCCCCCCCCCCCCACCTCCTTTTCCCCCTGTCTTCTTTCCCGTTCTAGCGTCCATGGGTTGTGCATGGGCAGGAGAGAGGAGAGAGCAAGGCAAGGCACCCGCGCCCCTCCCCCTCCTCTCTATGGATCAATACTTTGGTCCTGCCAGCCGAGAAGCAGAAGGCCCTCTAAACTCGAAGTTTGCACCCACGTCTTTGTTCGTCGGAAACATTGCAATTTAGCGCTCCGGCTGTAGAAACTCCCATGGTCAACATCAACATGCCTGATCTCCAGATGCCAAAAGATCAAGCAGGTAGGTGAAAGAAACCAAGACGCACAAGTCGGTTCATCGAGATCGTAATTAGCGCGTAGGTAAACGTCCTAACCAGTCTGGGTAAGCCAAACCACTCGCGAGAACGCGTTGCGCCCGGAGCGCCCGGACGGTAGGCAGCCCAACGTACGCCGCATTCCCTCTTCCCGCTAAATTCCTCAGATCGGGAATGAGAATTCTCTTTGTGAGGACGTACCATACCGGGTGAAAGTATTTTCATTTGATGACATTCGTCAAAACTATGTCTAAAAGCTTAATGGAACGGCCAATGGCCGTGTCGTGATAATGTTTGTTCAACAAAAAATTAGCATTCGCTTTGATTTTTTTTTCTCAGAGTGGACCGAGGAGGACAGGCAGTCGGTGAAGGAGCTACGCGACCATCTCCGGCACATGCGCGAGGTGATGGATGAGAGTGAGTACGCCGAGGTGTTGGCCGCCATGGGCAACGCGCCTCCGGGCAAGAAACCCCGCGTGCCCAACCGCGCCAGTGTCATCGACGGCAGCTTCATGAGCTTTGTGTTCATCTTCGTTTTCACTGTCATCGTAATCGTCAGCTACTACGCGTTCCAAAACCTGTACTACGCCGTCCTCAAGAAGTTCCCCACGGTCCAGCACACTGAGCTGTAGATATGCAGGTGCAACAGTGCCGGGTATATGGACATGGACAATACCTTGTTTCTTCCCAATTTTATCTGAGGTTTTCTGATGGGTAATTTTCTTGAGTTGTGAGATTTCACTATTTCTCAAAATTATTAATAGTTCAGCGATATGCATTTTTTCTCTTTGAATCATAAATGTTCAGTTGTGTAAAGCTTATGGAGAGAAAAGTTAATTTCAGAGCTGGGAAGGCTCCTTGCAGCTCCATGGTAGGCTGAAATGTCTGCAGGGAGTCTCCCCTGTTCAAAACTTTGTGTTGTGAACCAACAATTAAAATTAGAGTGGAAATTAATGACTAACGAAGTCTGAATTAATAAAAGACTAATTTTAATCTTATGTAGGCATGTGATGTTCCATTTATCTTGCTGTTCATTTCTTCAGAGGAAGACTGACAATGACATTCCATGGATAGGCACTAGCCCCAAATTGTGCTGTTGCTAATCCATGCTGAACAGTATAAATTTCAATCTAAAGCCCTGGTGGGCATTAATTGAATATGTAGAATCTCAATAAATGAAGAGTATTGTTTTGTTATTTGTTTTGTATTGTACCAATAAAAAATAATTGTAAACCAATAATGAGTTGGAATTTGTCAACCCCTCATTGTTTATGGTAAGTTTGTGAGAAACAGTTCAGAATACAATGTGAAGGTCGAAATTAGAACAGCGTTTCCAGGCCAAATGTGTATTTTTCATAACCGGCTGGGACTATACATTGTATCCATTTTGATTGTGCAACTTCTAATAAAACTGACGTTCTTAGTGTAGTAAAGGTGAGACAACAAAATTGGGCCAGCCTTGATATATGGTAAAGGCAGGACTAGTTACAATTAAAGATATGGGCCATCTTACAAAATAGCCATAACACAAACAAAACATAAATTTTAGAAATAAAGATCAACAATGTAATATTTATTTACAGACTGTAAGTTACATATAATCTCCAGTTTAGTGGAGATAAAATCTGAGCCCTTTCCAGAAAAGGCAAGGCAAATTACTCATAATTACAAAGAAAATAAATTAAAAGCTGGTGATCATTAAGGTCTCAGACATACAGATCACCTCTACAAGATGAACATTTCCTAAATTTATATCAGCGTTTCTTGCATACAATCATGACTCAATACACATTCATGTTAAAAATCCTACCAAATTTTGTGGCTTGTTTGGGTATCACTATAAAAATGTGAGGCAGTATGAATTTTGCACAGAAGTTCATATCTCTTTTGAGCACATCACATTTATTGATGATGTCAATCCTTCCTCGACATTTAACTGCACACTAAGCATCTACAAGTGAAATATTTAGAGAAGGAGGAACAATGCACTCATCACATCTACATTACTTCACATATATTACTTACAAAAAGTATATCACAAAACAGAAAGAAATTACCATAGCATGGATGACTCCTGAACAACTGACCACAAGCACAAAAGAATGCAGCTACCAGTAAGGAGAGGCTACATAGAACAGCTTATCATAATGCTACCATAAAAAATGTAAAAACTTAGATGTTGTAGATATAAACTGTAACATTCATAAGGAAACAAAGTGAGTGGAATATTAAGCAAGGATTAATAATCTAAATTTAATGTTTGAATGATAGCCAACAAATACCATTAACAATAAATGTGGAGCACTTACAACCAAAGAAGGTAGAGTCCTTCCCTAAAGCCACATTGACTGACAGAATATGCTAACAGATATGGTCTAAAGTTCTGCAAGTCATATCAGTGAATGCATGGTGCACCATGCATCACACTGTCATGTTAGGATTAAACAATAAATGTACATAGCAACCACACCTCACTTAACACCAAAAGTTAAAGAGAAAAGCCATCTCATTTGAGATACAAACATGTGGATTGTCTCTCATGCAAAGAACTCAAAAAAGTGTGTCCAAAGTATAAAGATCACAAATTTTTTAAGCAACATTAATTTAAGTTGACCAAAAATAACAATGACCTTTTTTCCAAAAGTTTTCCACATGTTTGTTATTCCAAAATATAAACCTCCCAAAAACAAACACGTTTCAGAATAAGTTGAAAGGACTTCTCTCTGTACAGAGAACACAAACAAGAAAAAAAAATTGACCATCATAGAGCAAACATAAAGGTACCATAATACCCTAAACAATTAGGAAAGTGTTTTCATTTTCTTCAAAACAATCAGGAAGGAATCTCATACAAAAAGAGACAAAGTGCTTCAAAAATGAATGGTAACATAGGCCTTAAAATCCAAATCAGTGCCCAGGCCTCATTTCATCAATCTCATACCAAGACCTAGACATCCACAGAATTATGAAATTTGTAAGTCAGGCTAATGATTTATCATGACCTAAACCTATAAGATAAATGAGTGGAATGTTCACTCATCAGAATCAAGACAGTTAGCTCATACTGAGATCTGAATGCATACTTGAATTCCACTTTTTTAAATTCAGGAAAAGAAAACTAACAAAAATATAAGAACAGAATTAAATAGAACATAGAATAAGCAGCATGCGGATTTTATCAGATTACTGAACTTGATAAAACTTAACAAAAAAGGCGAGAGACACACACATACCAAGAAAAGAATTAACCTTTTCAGCGGAGGTCAGGATTGTCGTTGACCTGTTTCTTAATGCGTAGCAGAATTGACGTGTACCACTGATCTAGCCGCGATATCGAATCGTAGTCTCTTACTGCATCCGTGAAGCCATCTGCATTCTGTTCTTCCATGTGCTCAATCAGCGTCTGCAAACACAATGAAGTGAGAATCATCTGATGCTTTCAAATATAGAGATAAAAACATGCTGTGCAACAACAGAAAGAATTTAGTTTTTATCTGAATACCTTGATGAACTTGTATTCTCGGGAATCTTGGAATGCAGGATACAGCCCAACATAGCGTTCCAGAGCTTGTTGAGCATTTAAAATATCAATACACAAATGACAAAGTGATGCCTTGAAGAAATACTCTTTGACACCATATTTCAACAGGGACTTGTTCAAAGATGATGAAGCCACCTGAAAATAACAGAAAATTAGCAGCATTCCAGAACAGGACGAGAAAGAAAAGTAATCAACTGTATAATGAGGACTCACATACCTGCTCATATATCTGAATTGCTTTTTCATAATGTTCAAGTTGAGCAGCATATTGAGCCACTTTCAGAATGCACTTGTTGGCAGATGAACTGCTTTCTTCACCCTGGAAGAAGTCAGCTGCTTGCTCATAATGCTTCACAGCTTTTTCTAGGTCAATAGCTTCCACTTCATAAATTTCAGCAATAGACTGATGATGCCTTGCTGCCATTGTGAATCGACCCATGTCAGTATAGATCTCGATAGCTTTCATCAAACAGGAAGCAGCCTCTGCAGAAAGAATATTACGATTTGGTTCAAACTTGCACCAGAAAATTTAGAATTGAACTGCATTCGTACGAAGTTGGTATACCATTGGGGTCTGATTTCCTGAAACAGTTAGATGCATCCACGTAATTTGTGGCTGCATCATGTCGGCTTCCAGCTTTGAAATGGAGATTAGCTGCCTGACAAAATGCATTTCCAGCAGAGCTCCAGTTTTTAGCCATCTTGAAAAGATTGGCGGCCCGTTGATAGCAGTCCACAGCATCCTCCACTTTAGACGAGCCACTGAGGAAAAGCAACAAAATTAAGTACATACATTTTTTTTGACAGAATTTAAGTTTCTTAAAAACTTGGCCCATAACAAGAATTGAATGACCGAAGAATTCAAAAGATAAATTCAAAAAATTAAGAATCGACCACAAATTTTAAAGATAAAATGTCTTAACAGAATATATATGTCTATCTATATACCCTTTTTTTGGTAGGGCTATGGTGAGTGACTCATAACCCTCTAGTTTGACCTAGTGCTTCATTTCAGAACACCACTCAAAACATCCCACAACAGACTCTACTAATATGGTAGAGTCATATCAGACATAGTATTGGGGAGACCAAATTACCCAACACACATGACTCATTCCAGCACAAAATGTACCTCATCATAAGAAAAGTGTTGTCAAACCACTTGGGTTCCAGCCTGCTCCCATGAGAGAACATACATAACAGCTAAAACAGACTTAAGTTTACGAGTAAATGTTATAAGGCAGTATCAAATGTGTTAAATCTACCATCAGAAACTGCAGAGGAATTGAACTAAAATTAAACATGCGTGAAGGCTGATGTCAAACATTGGCTCTTTGTATGCAAGTCACACAGGCGTCTGCTAGAAGGAACGAAGTTACTCACCCAAATAAGTTCCCCAGGAATCCTTTGGATGAATTCAATTTCTTCTCGGCTTCTGCCATCAAGGCATTAGCCTTAGATTCGTTGTCAGACATTCTAACAGACTTTTTGACACGTAATTTTTTAGAACTTCAGGGACACTTCCTCCCCCTCCCTTATTGACAATTTGCTTCCTATCGATGCCAAGAGAGGGCTCTGCTGCTGACCACGCAAAATGGGGCAGGTTCGTTCAGAAAACAAAACCAAGGTTTCGATGTAATCGTGTTCAACTTTCCCACGTGTCTTGTGACACACTTCAATGCCAGCTACAAAAATGAACGATTAGTAAGAATCCTCTAGATGCTATGAACCAATTTCCAAATTTTGTAAATTCTTTCGATATTTTTGAAAATGAGAAATTTAGGGGATGCTCTATCGATGACCTCGAGCTCTCGAGCGCCTGTCGAGAGTATGACAAGTGTCGAGCGGTGTCGAGTTGTGGGTTGTTGTGGGTTGTTTATTCATGTGTTTACTGCAGATTCAAACAAATCAGATCTGACATCTCATAAGCATGGAGTCTGAGAAAGGCATAAACAGTCTACCCGATGGCCCGAAGGATCTATGTTTTAGCAAATATGATTTCATGAAAGTAAGTTGTTAGATTCGTTTGCACACATTATTTATCGTAAGTAGTGACGTACCTAACGTAACCTTTATGTTCCTGAGTTGGACAATTTCTCTGCTGTCATCAGCAACACTATTTTGTCGTGCGGTTGTTAATTGAATGTCTGTAGTGACACAAAAAATGGATTATTTTGTGTTTTTAGAGCATACATCACATAATAGCAGATTCAGTTATATTCATTTTTTGATTTCAGACTCCCTTTTCTGTTGATGAATTTCTTCAAAACCAGAGGAAGAATGCCAACCTGGAGACAATGAGAGATGACCTAGGTATATACCTCAAAGTTTTGCGCTCTGCCATGATAGAACTTATAAACAAGGATTATGCAGACTTTGTCAACCTGTCAAGTAATCTTATTGGTTTGGACAAGGCAATTATTAAAATTCAAGTTCCGCTCGGGCAGTTGAAAGAAGAAGTTTGGGTATGGATCTCTCATTTAATTTATAGAGTTTAATTAAACTGAGATGAACTGTTATGGTGAATGGATTATTTTGCATTGCAGCAAGTGAAATCAAATCTTGACGAGGCTATTGCAGAAGTTTCTAACTGCCTGGAGAAGCAGCGTTTTCTTCAGAGAACTAAAAGAAGTTTGCATAGTCTAAGCTATGTCCAGCAATCTCTTCTCAATCTAAGTTCTTTGCTTAAACTTCCGTCCATCGAGTCTTCTAACTCCGGTTAGTGTCCTCCAGTTTAGATTGAAATCTTTTTAAAGATGCTGCTGTCCTACTCTTTCCTTTTTTTGGTCCCCCCCCCCCCCATCCATTTCCAGATGAAGAGGATAAAAATGAGAATGAAATGGCTGCACAGAAAAATGCTGATGATCTTTTGGGGGCTGACCTAGTTGAGCGGATATCATCAGAACTTAATCAGTTACATTTCAGAATGGGTCACTGTGAAGATCTGGTTGCTGAAGAGTTCAAAGAGGTGAAGAATATATCAACCTTAAAATTCCATGATACTTCGTACTCATAATAGTACTTACTCTGTTTTATAACTTAAAATTTATCAATTGCAGCGTCTAATATTGGTAAAGTCAGTTTTGATGAAAAGCTTGGACAAGTTATTCCTGGAGAGCATCAATAATTCTGACATTGTAACTATTAAAAGATGTTTATGTATTTATGAAAGTCTTAACATGGAGAGGGAAGCTGAAGAGCTCTTTAGAAAGCAGGTGGTTGCCAAGCAACTTCATCAAGTGATAAGTGAAGTATCTTTGCAGTCTCATCCTGAAGGGCTAAAGGTGTGTTATTTCTATTTTCAAGCAACCACAGAAAGGAGTTGGTTTGATAAAGTAACTGACACTCATTGTGTTGTTTTTCTTTCTTCTTTTTTATTTCTAGGGGATTTACCGAGAAGTTCTCAATTTTGTAGATCAACACATGAAAGACTTATTAGAATTCACCACTCACAAGGACAGGTAATGAATGCACTGCACAGTGTTCATTTTTCTCTTGAATGAATATGGTCTGTTTTGGGAGCAATATCCTTAACTCTCTTGGAATTTTCCAGACCTCCAGCAATTTCAGGATTCTTTTTCTTGGTAAATAGCTATTGGCCGGAGGTTGAACAGCGCCTGGAGCTTCATATGGCTTCAATATTTGCTCCAGGAAACCCTGATAACTTCTTTCAGGTATCTAGTGCTCCATCAGATCAGATGTGTGTGCTTAATATGAAATGGTCCTCTACCTGATTGTAACAATTAAACCCTTTCAGAACTTTTCAGAGACACAGAACTTCTTAACTGAGCTAGAGCAGAAATGTGGGTCTCAGGCTGATGTAAAGCGACTACATCAGCACCGCCAATATTTGGCCTTTCTGCAGCTGTGGAATTTGCCTGTTTACTTCCAAATTAGGTTCCAAGAAATTGGAGGGCGACTGGAAACTTCGTTATTCCAGTGGTTACAGAATGTGAAATCAAACGATGATGAATTCCAGTTGACCCCAACTGTTTCTGCTTGGTCTGCTGCTCAGACGTGTTGGGGCACCAGCATTTTTATTCTTCAGTTAGCTCATAGGTATACTCCTTCCTCCAGCTTAGACTGATTTTGCTATTGTAATTTTTCTGATATGATAATACAAACTTATAATTCCATTGTTTTTGTTGTATTTAAGGTTTTGGAAACTCACTTTGCAAATATTTGCTCGTTATTACTCTTGGACTGGGGAGGCTATAAGAGAGGTTCTGATTGTCCTTGTTTCTCTACTTAGATTCCATAAAATTGTTGCTTATAATAACATTGTTTCTTACTTTCATAGAAGTGGCCATCAGACAGCATTATAAGCAGATTGTGTTTCCTGGTGTGGTTGTTTTGTGATATAAAATCACTTGTAGCTCGCTTGCCTAAAATCTTGGATTGTGCATCAGAAAGACTCCAAGCTTTATCTAGATTTAATCTAGAAAATTGTAAAGGTATAACAAACTGTACACAACTGTCTTGTAATCTTATTATTGGTTAACCATTCCACTCAATGAACCATTTGTTTTTATAACAGGAAGTTTGCAAGAGACAGCAGACCAACTAGTATCAAGACTTCCAGCTGTCACAGAACAGATTGTCTCTGAAGTGACTGCTGTTAGTGGTGCCTCTTTGCGCCAAGTTAGTGATATCCCCAGGCTTTTTCGGCGTACAAACCGTGAAGTCCCAACTAGATCTTGTTCTTATGTCAGTGCAATGTTAGCTCCCCTTCTGGACTTCTCAAAGTCCTACAGCAGCATAGTCAATCCATCCCAACTTCAAGAGTGGCTAACATTGATTTGCTCTTCAATTACTTGTCAGTAAGTAGCAAAAATATTTGTTTTCTTTGTACAAAAAGATTTGTTTTACAGCTAGGAACATGATTATTTGTTATGTTCTAAATAGGTTTTACATTTGTGTCTCTGATGTCCTCACTTCTGTGCAAAAGACAGAAGAAAGCCTGCGTCGCTTGAAGAAAATGAGAGAAAAGGGCACTCAAGCTACTACAGCTGAAGGTCGTGGACTTACTGATGATGACAAAATTCGAATGCAGCTTGCCATTGATGTCAAAAGCTTCATTCAAGAGGTTAATATAATGCCACTGTTAATTTTAAGATCCTTTTAAAACTTCAATTTATTGGTGAATTTTAAAATTTCCTTGCAGATTGAAAAGCTTGGGGTCATGCGAGATGATGTTGAACGGCTGAAAGATCTAACAGTTCTTGTTGAGAATGCTGTACAAAGCCAGCAGCAATTTCAAAATTAATTAGCATACACACTAATGTTAAATTCAGGGGCCAAAAGTATCTACACATCCTGTACTGTAATGTACTCAGTATTTCCTAGACTAGTTGTTAAAATTTTTAATTCTATTTATGTTACTTATTATGTTTTATTGATAAATTTGTTTTACCAAAGATGTTATGGTGTCATTCTTTAATTAAACTAAACATTGTTTTCTCTCGGATCAGTTTGCTTTTTTTTTCTTTTATATTAGCGAAAAGATTGTAGGAAACATATGTATGGATACATACACTTGGCGTATATTTTGGATTTTTGTGAGGTCTTTAATTCATCTTAAATTTACATCACAAAAATAAAGTTGGACTCTGAAAGTGCAGTGATTCCACATAGTATTTCTCAAAACCTTCCCTTATTCCATGTGAAGAAAGCCTTTGAAAAACTCGGAAAAAATCATTACAACCCCATGAGATCAGGATGCCATATGAGATCATTTAGGTGTGGCCCGTGCGTCCGATCAGGGTCCGATCCTGGTCCGATACTGATTTCAAAAAGTACGAAAAAACAGAGTAATTATATATATCCATGACCAGAAACCTTTGAACTGATGTTGACGGCTGCGCGAGGTTTCCCCAAGCAACCACAATAGAAACTATATCCCTCTATCAAAAGTAAATTATTTCTGTCACTATCTTAACTTCACACATGATAGCACTACCCATCTGACATAAGTTAACGTTCATAAAATGAGGTCCTGGTTGGTGCATGGTTGGTCATGCTGGTTTTTGCAGCTCAATTTCTCATAAGTTGTAGGGAGCAAGGGGGGGGAGGGGGGGGGGGGGGGAGGAGTGACGCGAAAGGGAAGAGGGGGAGTGGCCGCGGGGGGAGGGGAAGTGAAAACCCGCCGCCGCGCCGGTCCGTTATTTCTTGTTGTAACGATCTTCCTGGATTCAAATTTTTAGAATGGGTTGGGATAGGCCCAGTTTATTTTACCATATTTTATGACTTGATGTTGTGTAGGGGTGCGTGAGGATGGTGTGTTCTCAATCATAACTTTATTGATAATTTTATTGTTTTAACGACTAGTGTTTAGAGATAACTTTTTATTGTGAACCTGACGTGTTGACATATTACTGGAGCCAAGGTGAGTGCTTAAAGGTTACCCTGTTTTCTTTCTTTGCAACTGAATTGTCATTGAAACAAATGTCAGTTTTCTCTGTGTGATATGTTCGGCTGAGCAATTTATGTGCTAATCATCTTCGCGTGGTAATTATGGTGTTGACATGCCCGTTTCCATAACCATTGAGCACTCGTTCATGTTATTTCTCATGACTTCTGAAGTCTCCCATTTTTTGTGCCGTCGACCTTGCCCTGTTTTAAGTCGTGGGCTTGTTCTTGTCGTGCCTTGTGATGTACTTTGTGTTGGAGTTTTGCTATCCTTTCAGATCAGCTGTCACATTGCTGTGCTTTGTTTCAGATGGATTATCAGGAAATGGATTGTGATGGGCACTTAGGAGAGCACCTTGGGGAATCGTCAAGAAATGCAGTGTTTAAAACCCCTATGACCATTGATCGCAACAAGCTGCACCCCTACACTATAAATGAAAGCAGTGGCTACCACTCGTCTCCAGACCTCAATTCCACCGCTGGCAGTTTGCCTTTTCACACGAGAATGAATGGCAGACAGTCTAGTTTCCAAAATGGATTATTTACTCCAGATGTCTTCTCAAATGAATCCCAGTTATCAGTTAGTCCAGATTCTGGAATTGGCTGTGAAAGTTCTTGTAGTTCTGTAAAGGATTCCCTTTTGGGAGATTTTGAAGATCTTGCCTCCAGCAGATCAGCAACCACGTTGACTTCTCCAAGTTTGTTGGAAGTTGGAGACCATTCAGTCTCGGATCACAAGCTGTGGCAAAGTACTCCAGTTGTTCCAGAGGCGAGAAACATTCAGCAAGGTTTTACTGATGGTTATGGCTTTGAACCCAGCCCCACCAAAAGGAGAAGACAGTCACACAAGAAGCCAACCAGAGACATCTTCAAGAGCAGCAGGAAGAGAACTCTTCCTGTTTTTCCTGATCATTTGCTTGATATGCCATCCACCAGTGCAGTAGAGCAATCACAATTTCTTGGCCGTGAGAAAGTGGACTTTCTGCTTTATCTCGGAAAGGAATCAAATTATCAACCTGCTTTAGATACTATCCTGGGTTACCTAGAACCTGCTGATCTATGCCGAGCCAGTATTGTGTCCAGTACTTGGAAGAAAGTCATTGATGATGTTCCTAAGGCTTGCCAACGAAAAAGGAATTACGTCGATGACTGCCTCCAAATAAAGGAAAATTTACATCAGGTATGTTTGTTTTCAAAATGAAGATTTAACAGCAATAAAGTATCTGGTTTACTGAATTCTGTGGTTTTCTTCTGTCGTAGTCAACAAAGAAAACTGAGGGGGTTCTTCCTTTTCGAGGTCAGCTAATTGCTATACAAAACCTAAACAGGACTGAGGAAAATGCTAGCCCAAACCCTCGTAGCCCACCTGTCAGCCCCAGCAAAGTCAGATTCAATCTGTATCTGAAGGTTGGTTGCGATGTTTTGTCTTATTCTGTGAATACATGCTATTAATTTTATGCTAATACACCAAAATTTTGTTATAGGAAGGGCGCAAGCTTGAAAGTGGACAAACGTTAATACAGTGTCCTCGCTGCCAATTGCCATCAAGGAGAGAAGCCGAACGTTCTGCAATATGCACACGGCGAGGGTGTCAATTTAATTTCTGTATCTTATGCTTGTGCAAATTTCATGACCAGAAGCCATGTCCTGTATCAAGTGTAAGACATCGCAAGCGCCCAACCCCCAAAATAGGAAGTCGTGAATGCCGCAGAAATCTGCAACGCCTCTAAAGTCTAATGGTCATTTATCTCTCATTTTAGTATTACCTGTTCTTTAAGACTAGTTGGCTGATATATTCCTCAGAGTTCAATGTCTTGATTGTATAAGCAATATCAAATAGACATCTTGTTTTTTCAGCCATGGTGTTCAATTTTAGGGCAGTTTTAATTGTGATAGCAGCTTTTGCCTGGCCATGTGATGTTTTTTATTAGCTGTATATATGTGTATATTTTTAAAGTCGACCTATGTTTCGGTCATCAAATTTCATCTGTTGAACATAAGGCTCATTCTTAGACTGATTGGTAGGACTCTCTCATTCCACAAGTTGTCAATTATAAACCCTACCATAACTTATGGGGTTACGGTTTGTCAAATTATTAATTAAAACTTAGCAATCACAGGTATGTAGTTTGATAAGGCGTTTCATAGTAACATTTCTTTCCTCGGATATTTCAACTTCTTGTGGTCAAGATCTGATTTTCATTACCCTATCCTAGTGCCTAAGAAAATGTAATGTGGAGAAGCAGTCCAATGGTTCAATGTGATGATTAAGTTATGATTGTTATCAAGATTTAGTACAAATAAATGTTTTATATTTATAGGATGAAATAATTTAAGAAGCAGTGTTATGGAATTGAATTATTTTAAATTTGTAATTTAAAATGAAGTCAGTAAGATCAGAGTGAAGTTGTTTCACTGGAGCACTTTTAAAATTTCAACACCAATGTTTATTTGGCTTTAAAATAGTGGTTAGGTCAAGTTTATGTTTGAATTCATCATAAATCAATGTTCACGTTCTTTCCAGTGAATACTTGTTGCAAGTATTGGAAGCGTATCTTTTGCATCAGTTTTCAGTTCACGTCAAGGTTTATATATGCTCTACCCTCTTCATTTTGTTAGAATATTTTGTAAACCATGCACAAGTTCGAGTACCTGAAAATGATTTTCTACTTTATGTTGTGAATTGTATTTTTGTGTACTTTGTACTTACAATATAGAAAGATATATATATAAAAGTATTAATGAAAGTTGATGAATGTGTCCTTGTTGGTTCCGGCCTAGCATTTGACATTCAGCCTACCATGCTTCTGCAATTCATTTTAAGCTTGTGTATCATTGGTAGCATTTGCTATCAACTGTGATCAAAGCCTTACATGAGATCAGGAGAGAACTGGGAAAGCAACTATTGAGGATTCGTAATGTGTCTACTGAAATCAATTTATTGCGTAGACACATGTATGACCTGCAAACGTCAGTGACTGTTCTGAAAACTTAATGATCAATAAATATCTTTGGGTCCAAACCAGACAATTAGAACTCTAATGCTTGCACCTTAATGGCCACACATTTGATAACTATCAGCATTCAGGTGTGGAAATACACAACTTGGCATAACATAACCGGAGTATTCAATTCTTACTTTCTCACTTTATAATGTAGAATTTGAGTCTTGTATGATGTGAATCCAGTTCAAGCCATTGAGTCTACCTAAAACTTCATCACATTGGTAATCAATATTGATTAAATGACTTATCTATTACTGACATTTTGAATCTTAAAGCTAACAAATTTCAAGTTCTGGTTGTCATCTTTCCAATGCATTCTACTTGAGTTTTTTTAAGCACTCTAGCACCTTTGCCTCAGAAAAGAAATTTTGTTCTGGACATTACCTGATTAACTCAATACTACACAGCTCTTTGATCACATGTACAACCCCATCTCAATACCAACTCAGTTCCCCACAAAAACTTCAAGAAGTTAAGGGATTTAGTGTCCAAACATTGTTTACTACACTGTACAAAAGTTGTATACGAAATATTTACATATTTTCAATCATACCCTATCACAAACTCAATACCTGTTAGTGGATTTTATGTACTCCCTGAGGTTTGCTTTGACACTTATTGACTTAGCAGAAGAGCAAAGACAGATAATGAAGAGAAAATAAATAGCTACAAGGACTTGAATGAGAGAAAACATTACATTTGAACATAAAGTATAAAATTGTTGCTGCACTTTCATGATGAAAAACATTTCTTGGGTATAACATGCACCGTAATTACAAATAAAAGATTAAGTTTGTAACATAAAAAAGGACTGGACAGTACTGGGGGAAAAGAAAAACCTGCTTCTTTTTGGTTTTACTCACAGAGTCATGAGTTAAATTTTTACAGCAGTCAACAATTGGTGCAATCATGCTTTTCTTATTGTTCCTTAAAAGATAAAATTGACAGTCAGAATAAGGAAGCATGACTCCACAAATTTCCCTCCAAATACTTGACAGTATTTTTGTCTTAAAAAAACATCAACAATATGTACATGTTTTGATTGAGCATTATATTGTGCAGTAATAGAGAGACATCACACGCTGAGCGCAAGAAGCAAATGAATTGCTCTTTTTCTTTTTTTCCCAGTTTTTGGTTAAGCCATTATTCATTTACACAAACTGAGAAAGCTGGACTTGAAAGCAAATTTCTCAGATCTATTTATGAAATTATATAATGTAAATGTTTAAAAATAAAAAAATAAATTAAAAAAAACATAGATTGTATGGATCATCACAGCCTGTGTTAACACTTATTCCTCATTCTGTCAAAATGAAATGACATTTTGATGAGTCTTTTCTCTTGAACAGGCTTCTGCAAGCAGGAATTATGCAAGGATCATAAAGTCTGATTCGTAGCACAATCTTGCATGACATGGCACATGCAATTTGTTATAAGCACTGTAGTCTAGATGGTTGCGACAAATTAACACATCTAGGAATGGTGAAATACCCAATCTAGAAGCACTTTGGGTTCCATTTCAATGCAGGAAAGATCTTGAGTCCTCTAAATTGAAATGCCATTCGGTTAATTCTTCTTTCAAATTGACATTCAAAACAATTCTGTGCCCATCCACCTGCCACAAACACATGACTGATGCATTTCAATATTAGCTCCGCAACTTGATGTGAGGAAAATTATCCTAGGCCAAACACATATTTTGGTATTTGATATGTAAAAGATGGAATTGCCATAATCATAGACATCCTGAAAAAAAAAAGAAAAAAGTCTTAATCAGAATTAGGATAGTATGAGGTGCTGCTGAATGTTCAAATTTCATTTGCTTGAAGAAATTGTTGGCATTCGACGCAGAAGATTCTTACCAACTTGCACAGTTGTTTGGTACGTAAAGTCCATCACCAATCAGTGCTAATAAGAATAAGAATAACCCAACACCATAAATAAATATAGCACCATCACCCCGATAAAAAAAATTATTCAATGTCAACTTAATGAAACACCTACACCTGACAAAGTTAGTTCAGTGCTTTTTGGAATCAAAATAGACATATATTTCTAATCTACTGACATGCAAAAATGCAAAACAATAATTGGTTGTACGTTCTACATAAATCGTGAACTAAGAGATATGGAAGATAGCTTCAACTACTCAGGTCACCGATGTGTTAAGATAACGCTAAAAGCTCTTAGAATAACATGCCCAATCCAGAAAAATGAAACATACGAAAGAGCTAAGCCATTGTAGATCCATGCTCTCCATCCTATTCTTGTATTAGCATCAATTCGGCTTTCAATTTCCTGACATAGAACTTTGCGATCATGAGACTTTCCTGATCTCAAGTCACAGACCATTCTCTTTTTACATTCACCATCACAAGGAGGTCGAACTGGGGAATTTTTCCAATAATGCCTGCACACAAAAAAAACAAAATTGCAATTCGTTTAAAAAAACCTATGAAAGTTCTTTGGTAAAACTTTCAGGTAAATTCTTACTTGTAATAGATGTCAAACATGGGTCCATCTTGTGCAACTTTATTAATGAGAGTGTCCCACTCTTGTGGGAGAAGAGAGGGCAGCTGGTAAGCAGCTCTGGCAGAATACAATTTATACCAAATTGGATAATCATACAGATTTGCTTCTTTAAGGTTCATAACCCAGGTTTCATGATCTACAACCGCCTGTAAAAATGAAATGTAAAGAAGAAATCGTCATTAACACGGAGACAAAAATCCCTGTAAATAACATTACAGCAATGTCTTACTCTAGTAGTATCCTTATGATCTCCATCAACATAATATATCCTATATCCCGGATTGAGATCATAATAAGGGGTCACAGATGGCCCAATATATGCGATACCAACTGCTCTACCTAAGTCTTCGGTGTCATAAAATAACTCGAATTCATCATAATGAGTGTGGCCAAAAAATAGTGACACTATAGTGCTCTCATACCTGAAAATTAATTTCTTAATAGATACTGACACAAGAAAGAGAAACAAGAAACAAGGACTTTTGGCATACCTATTTATAATGCGATAAAAATTTCTACTCCATACTTTTAGGCAGTCAGAGTGCCCTGGTGGAATATGACCAATCACATGTACTTTTTCTTCATTGAATTCAGCACTTTGTAGTTCGTATATAAACCATTGTAGTTCCTTAGCTGGATCAGTGCTGTTTAATAAAAGCCACCTGAAAATGAAAACAAGCACCAAAGTAAATAAGTTAGAGACTTTATCAAAATACTTAAGATGAGTGATAGCTGTTTGTCTCTTACCAGTTTTTATTGTTACAATAATTCATATTTAAAGAAATTACTCTGAAGCCTGGTCGAACAAGAACACTATAAAATGCACCTCTCCGAACTGTGCGAGAAACACTAGATGGTAGCCATTGCCTCCATTGTGCGTCAAGTTCATCATAGAGCCATGTAATGGAATAGTCATTTTGCACAAATGGTGGAGGAAAACTGAAAGTAAAAAAACAAAAACAAGGACAGAATTATTTAAAAAATTTAAAACTGCATTAAAGTTCTTTATTCAAAAACTTTTTTTTTTGTCTTCTCTAAAGTACCTGTTAACAGGAGCAGCTTCATGATTTCCAAGAGCAGGAAATATTGGTATGCCTGGGAAGAGTTGGGCCATTTGAGCAACGGTTTCTTTCAGGACCGAGAGGTTCTCTTCTCTTGTTTGATTCCACACATCATGTGGAGGGAGATCACCAGTCCAAATTATATAATCTATGTCCTATGAGTGAAGAAGGGACGAAAAGTCCAATTAATAGTCCATATTAGACATGTAGGATACCAGGATAAAAAAAATTCTGATTGAGTAAAATAGAAAAATAAGGAAAAATGACAAAGTACGCACGGGATGAGTGCTGGCTATGTGCTGGAGCATGTGATCTACTGTTCGTTTTGGAGTATCACACTTTCTGTAATCACCCCACCGACCAGCAGCTGTTTGAGGGGACAATGCTGGTCCATTAGTCAGCCTACAACAAAGTGGTTCATTGCAGTCTGCGTTTGTCCCCTCTTGGTAGTAGGGATCAAAGTGGGTATCCGACAGGTGAAGAACTTTAAACGTTGGAGCCCCCTCCTGTGAATAAAAAAAAGTAATCTTTGATACTGCAACTAATAGGTGACAGAAAACTACCTAACAGAATATATAAGACAACAAACCGTTGGCACTTTCAGTTCAGGAACTTCCGGTTTCGGTACTGGAGGGAAGACCACTTTCCACTCATGGAATGGGTTATACACATCTCCGCAAGCATCTCCAATCACGAAAGAACATACTTCTTCCGGGCCCAGAGAAACACGTTTTAGTACATGCACAACTTCTCCCTGCAAGATACACAACAAATCATTAACTGTTTCAATCCGAGAGCAAATAATGGAGCAGAAGCCATCACAACATACCCCAAACAGCTCTGTCAGCCCTTCGCACACTCGAGGCGACTGAATTTTCAGGCTAACGCAGAACTGGTACACAATTTTATTGATGTCGTCCCTGCTCTTGCCTCCGCGAATGTAGTGCTGAATAAGACCAACACCTGGGAAAAGTAGTGGAAAATAATTCTTGTAGAATCTTCGACAGAATCTATGCACGGTCATCCAATCCGTCTTAAACTACTCACCGGCTTTGCACGCAGTGCACGACACCTTGGACATGACGCTGGTCTCGATCTCCTGCACAACCTGCTTGAGGTCGAACAGCCATAAGGCCTTGTCGACGATGCGGGGCAGGCCTCGGCCAGCGCGCACGTCCTCGGACCAACCCCCGACCGCGTCCAGATCCGCTAACAGGCTGCTGTAGTTGACGCGCAGCAGCTGGAACTGGCGGGCCGTCTCCACGTCCAGCTGGCGGACGTCGGCGTCGGGGCTGGTGCCACCATTGGATGCCGTCAGGGACTCGACGGCCGGCAGCGGCAGCACGTGCGTCCGGTTGCGCGGCTGCAGCACAGCGCTCTGCACGGAAGTGACGATGGCCACGTCGTTGGCGTCATCACCGTCGCCGTCGCCTTCCAGCACCTGGTAGCGCTCGCCCTTGGCGACCCCGACCCCCGCAACGTCCCAGTCATCGGTGTCGTCCACGAGCCACTCGGCGGGGTTTGGCGGCGGCGGGGGCGACGTTTGCTCCACCTCAGGGTCGGCGTCGGCCTCCGCCGCCCCCACCCCAGTCCCCGCGCCCAGCCCCTTGCCTCGCTCCTCGGACCGTGCAGTCTGCCTCGCCACGGGCCCTCCTGGATCAGAAGGAAATGAATGAGTGAATGGAACAACGAATGAATGAATGAATGAATGAATGAATGAATGAATGAATGAATGAATGAATGAATGAATGAATGAATGAATGAATGAATGAATGAATGAATGAATGAATGGGCGGGTGAGTGAGTGGGTAGGTGGGTGGGTGGGTGGGTGAGTGAGTGAGTGAGTGAGTCAAGGGCGGATTTAGGGGGCGGGGGGCAACAGGCCTTCTGCCCCCTCCCCCTCCCCCTTGGTGCCGGAAGGGCGCCGGAAATGTAGGCAACCGGCATAACTTTTCCGCCTGTAAGTAGGCAAAAAGCGGGACATTGCCCCCCCCCCCTTTAGAGCCGCCCCTAGATCCGCCCCTGGAGTGAGTGAGTGTGTGAGTAAATCAATGGAGGGAAAAAATTCCTGGCGTGGTGTACTTACCCGAGACGCAGGCGACCAGCAGCAGCAATAGAGCGACGAAGGTGGCGGCTGGCGGCGGCAGGCTCATGGTGTGGTCCGGACCAGTGGTCGGCGGGCGGCGGCGGCGGGTGGGGGCGGTTCGAGAGCGAGGGCCGGTGGTCGCAGCCGCTAGTCACACTCCTGCCAACAAGATACGATGGGTTGGCGGGGGTTGCGCACGCACATATAACACCCGGGTCGGGGGGGTTGGAGGGTGAGTGGGGGGCGGTAGTTGAGCCCGCGGGTTAGGGCGATGACCCCGCCCGGGCCGAGCAGGCTGAAGAGGCCGCAGCGGAGTGCATCGCACTTGGTTACATGCTCACACATCACCTCGCACACGCACACCAATTACTTCACCACACAACAACAAGCCAGTCAGGGGGAAAAGGAAAAGACCATACGCTATCCTTCCTTCACTTTCACTGAGAGCCCCCTAGTCCTAGTCTGGTCCCATCGCCAACGCGTACCCTACCGCTGTGCGGGCCATGCCACGCCACGCCACGCGCCACGACACGCCAGCCCGACTGAGGGCAATGGATGGATTCCACAGTGTCATGGCCATACGAAAGTGTGTTTTCTCTCGCCGACAACAAGGACTTAAGCATGCCGCAGTGGCGACGACGCAGTGGAGTAATGTACCGCGCGGCCTACGCGAGGCGCGGCGCGGCGCGAGACCCACGACCCACCCCCGGTCCGGAGCTGCTGGCCGCGGCTGGGGTGAACCAGGACTCACCGACGCTGACGCGCGCTGACGCTGCTGACAGAGTACTTTCACTGGGGCTTTCCCTCACTATCTCAGGGTCAAGGTCAAAGTGAGGTTGAGGTGCCGACCCGAAGTCCCGTCCCGTTCCACCTGCACCGCGCGCCTGCACCGCGGAGCACGGGCACGGGCACTGCAACCGCTACCGCTGCAGCTGCAGCCGGACCAGGACCAGACCAGACACACCGCACGGACCGGTGTCGGTGCGGGCACAGGTGGCGGTGGAAGCAGCAGTAGCAGTGGCAGTCGCGGTGGCGGTGGCACTCGCTGTGTTCAACTCGCCAATTGGCCGCAGTTGGGCGGCTGTGGCGGGGCAGTGGCCGGGGCCGGGCGGCGGCGACCACAAGAGAACGCCAGGCACCGCCAGGCAAAGCTCCAGTGAAAGTGAAGCGGTGCGGAGCAAGGCGCACGGACCGTACGTGCGCCAAGCAGAAATGATAGTGCGCCCAAGGGGCCCACACGGCAGGGCAGTCGGGATCAGGATCCAGGCCGAGTGACCCCCCGACCCCGGCTCCAGCACCGGCCCCAGCCCAGACCCCGGCGTCACCACACCCTGGCACGCCAGAGGGCAGCACTAGCCCCTGTCCAGAAAGCATCCTCCGTCCTCCCCTCCGCGCAGCAGACGGCGCAGCACGGTGGATGACGCCGTCCCAACGCAAACAAGTGACGACGCGACATCGGCTACTCTCACCGGTAACGAACAGGATTAGGAGGGGAAGGGGGAGAGGATATTATCGTCCGGCGATGAGCTCAGAGGCTGTCGCCAGCAGCATCCGAATAACCCCAGCACCAGCCCAGCACCGAGCACCAGCCAACGGAGGGGGCGTTGGCGTTTTCGTTCTCTCTCGTATTTCCGGACACGCGGTGCACCACGCGAAAGCGCCGTGACGTCACGGCAGTGGGGGCCGGCGGGTGCGCGCACGCCAGCGCACGCCGAGCGCACGCGCGTGACCAGCCACGGCCCCGTGGGGCCCTGCCTCCCGCCTCCGAGGCCCCTGTCATCGTGGAATAATGAGAATCTTTCGAACAGGCGTGAAAATCTCAGCTAACGCAGCGGAGAGGGCACCGGCTGGTGCGCACCGGGCCGCACCCGGCCTGCACTTCTTGCTTCGGGTAGGCAAACCCGCTCCACACCACCGAGTGTTGGCGGCCTACCTCGCAGGCGGCCCTTAGTAGACCTCAGACTATCCACGATCTGCGTGGATTTTATCCCAGTGTGGGAGACCCAGGATCCGATTCTCCTCCCCAGGTCCTCTCCAAGTTGACTTCCAGGACTAGGCTCCCGCTGCTCCCGCTGCTCGCGCTGCTCCCACTGCTCGCGCTGCTCGCGCTGCTCCCGCTGCGCTGCTCCCGCTGCTCCCGCTGCTCGCGCTGCTCCCGCTGCTCCCGCTGCTCGCGCTGCTCCCGCTGCTCCCGCTGCTCGCGCTGCTCCCGCTGCTCCCGCTGCTCCCGCTGCTCCCGCTGCTCCGCTGCTCCGCTGCTCCCGCTGCTCCCGCTGCTCCCGCTGCTCCGCGCTCCGCTGCTCTCCGCTGCTCCGCTGCTCCCTGCTCCGCTGCTCCTGCGCTGCTCCTGCTGCTCGCGCTGCTCCCGCTGCTCGCGCTGCTCCCGCTGCTCGCGCTGCTCCCGCTGCTCGCGCTGCTCCCGCTGCTCCCGCTGTTCCCGCTGCTCCCGCTCAGCCCGCGGTGGAACGGAGCGGGTTCGGCAGACTCCCCGTCAGCCGCGATGCCGCGGTGCCCTCACCTCAGGTACACACCCGGAACAGTTACACTCCCATACGGCGAGCTTTGGGTCCGACAGGTATGGTCCGGGAAACAGGGTCAGGGTTAGCGGGCTTCAATAAGAACCCGCTGCACACGGCAAGGCAGACGTGGCGGGGCGGGGCGGCCCAGGGTGAATCTCTCATGCGCCTCCGTACTCCGGTGCGGACGCGTGCAGACGCACCTCTTGGCTCAGTCAGAGCACCCAGCCCAGCCCAGGCTCAGCTCACCTCACTACTGAGCTGCACACAGCTGAGGAAGAAAACACCCCGGCGGTATCCGGGCAGCCCCGAGTCCCTCCATGAAATCGTTTCCCGCAGCCGTGTGACGGCGTGAAACAACCCGGACACACAAAAAGGCCAGGGTGCGGCGCGGCGCGAACAAAACTGAACGGGGTGGGGCCGGGCGGGGCTGGGCGGGGCCGGGCGGGGCCGGGCGGGGGCCGCCGCTGACGCGTTCGCTGCCCTGGCTGCGCTGGACTCGAGGCGACCAAAGCGTCCCGTACACGGGAAGTGTGAAAGCAAGTGTACGACTCTGTTGGGGCGGGACGGGATGGGGCGGGATGGCACGGGACGCCACGTTCGCGCATGAGAAACCTACGTGCTGGTGCGAGGATGCGGGGCAGCGGCGGGGCGGCGGCGGAGGGGCGGAGGTGAGGAATGCGTTCGGGTATGCCCGACGATTCCTGCTGAAAGTAACAATCTTGCCGTCCGTATCTTTATGGCCGTGTACATTGGATCGACACGATTGTCACGACAGCCCCCCCCCCCCCGCCACGGCGCGGCAGAGGTCACTGACCCCCCGTCAACCTCACCGACTGACCCCGATGACAACAGAATGAAGGCAGAGGGAGTGAGTGGTGCATTTTGTGAAGCGGTACTTTGATGGGGCAGGGGGCGGGGGGTATATCGAGTGCAGCGGCGTGGCTGCCGAGAGTCCATTGGACTAGAAGTCATCAGACGTGACGTAGATATGTATTTTCTCCAGCCAGCTCGCAGCCGATAACACGTCCAGGCCGGAGGCCGGGGGGAGGGCGGCGCTGGGCAGCACCTGTTGGCGCCCGGGGACGATTGGGCTGCCACGGGGTCCACGGGCCTCACGGGCTACACCCGGGCGCCAACGAAGACACTAACATAATATTGTCCGCAATAATCATCTACTCATGAAGGGACTTTCACCACCACCGAAACCCTCCTACCCTCCCGCAATGGTAATCACCTCTGGCACACCGTTATTTTCCAGCAGCAGTGCTGCCCAGTCCAGGCTCCAGAAGGCCGGCTCCAGACACACGTTCCAGGAACGCTCAGGCCCCAGCCCAGGCTCCAGCCCCGACTCCAGGGCAGGTCCAGGCTCCAGCGGCTTCCTGATGATAACTTTCGACTGGTCCACACTAGCGGCCGGCGACTGGGCGCCACGCGATGCCACTCCCGGCGGAGGACACCCGAACCTGAGCCCGAACCCGAATCCGAACCCGTACACTGCTACAATTATTTTCTTCCAAATGGATGTTACTTGCAGAGGGGGCCCCGCCTCTGCCTATCCCCAGCCCGCTCCGCTCTGGGCAGCGGCACTTTCGTCCCGTGCGCCACTGACTGCAACCCGCGGCGCGGCTCGAGATCCACGGAAGGGCGGATGGCGGCTGATGCCCCCGCCCGCCACAGCCACAGCCACACAGCGCACCGCCGCACCGCGTTGCACTTTCTTGCCAAATCTGGTTCCAGGACGTGTATTTTCGGCCGCATTACTTTCCAAAGCCGGCTGCAAATAAGCGGACGGCGCTGCCGATGACGCCTGGGGGTGCTATAAAAAAGCACGTCCCTGGCCGCCGCCGGCAGCGGCAGCTGCGGCAGTGCCTGGCGCCGGGCCGGGGGCAGGGGGCCGCGGGGACGGGGGTTCGATACCCGGCGGGGCCGGCGGGCGCCAGGCCGCGTTTTCAGCGTTGTCAAACTGGACCACGAGCCGGAGGAGTGTCTTCCCAAGTCCCGAGCCCACGCAGGGCCCTTTAAATCAAACGGGGCGACAGGGGACGAGCCGGGGCCGTGGCCGCAGCCGTTGGCGCTGGCAGAAGGCTCTGCTGCTGCTGCTGCTGCTGCTGCTGCTGCTGCTGCTGCTGCTGCTGCTGCTGCTGCTGCTGCTGCTGCTGCTGCTGCTGCTGCTGCTGCTGCTGCTGCTGCTGCTGCTGCTGCTGCTGCTGCTGCTGCTGCTGCTGCTGCTGCTGCTGCTGCTGCTGCTGCTGCTGCTGCGGCTGCTCAGTACTGCCTGCGGTCGCGGCCCGGCCCGGCCCGGCAGCACGGGGATGTGAGAGCGCTGCCGCCGCCGCCTGATGCCGCCCCGAGCAATCAGCAAGTCACCGCGCGCGTCCTTTCTCCTCGCGCCGTCGGCGGCGCGGCGAAAATAACAATAAATAAAAACCACGCGTGGTATAACAAGATTGGCGCGCCCAGTGGCACTCGAACCTAACCGGCCGACGGCGCAACAAACACGCCGCGAACGCGGGCCCAGTCCGGTGAGGGGAGCGCCTGTGACGTGCCGGGTAGGCAGCACGCCCGCCACCGGAGCACCCACTACCCACTGCCCGAGTGTTGCCCAGCTGACCCCTGCCAGCGTGTTTTCACTGTCACTTTTTCCGAGAGGGCCAAACCTATCGGTCGGCTGGGCGCTGAAGCCGAAGACAACAACCCGAGCCAGCCGGAGCGCGCTGGAGTCTCCAGCAAGGGCTGGGCCTCCTCCTTCCTCCAGGCCTCCAGGCGCTCAAGGGCAACGCCCGGCAACCCCAGCCACGCACCCTGACAGCTGATCTGATAGTGACCAACCGCACCGACTCGTTTCTACGCCGTCAAAAATGAGTTCGGGGCGGGGTGACCTGCGGCCTGCCAGCGCGCCTGCGAGCACCCGGGTAGGCCGACCCGCACGACACGCGTGCATGCAAACGTCGGGATTGCCTACCCACCAGGCGTTCCGACTGCCGTCCCAACAGACAGCACGGGGTGCAGGTGCGGAGGTGCGGGTCCGCATGCGTCAGCCTGGTGACTTGATGACCGTCGTCAGCGCCAGGCAGGCAGCGACACTGTCAGGTACGATCCCCGACGCACGCACGCCGCACGCCACACGCTCCCACCCAAAACGGTCTGAGTCATCCCCGCGTTTCTCTCACAGCCGCTGCGTCCAGCGCCGCCTGGGCGGCCCCACCGGCAACACCTAATCTGCACCGCGGCCACGGCCACGCACGGCCACGCACGGCTCCGAAAGTGGCCGACACGCGACCGGAAATACGGCCTTCTCGTCCTACCGCAGCGCGCGCCGCCGCCATTGTCGCCGGGGGTGCCGCCGTCGCCGCTGTCCTCCCGTGCAGCCACCGCCCCGTGCGCAGGTGCTGTCGGCACGCGTCGTCGTCGCGTCAGGCGCCGGCGCCATTGTTCTCACCTGAGGAAGCAGCAGAAGCGGGGCATTCAGCAGCATGGCGTAATCCAGGGCGGGGCGGGCGGCCGGGGGCTCCGTGCGTACAGGGCCCTGCCAGGCTCGCCAGGCTCCGCAGTGTCACAGGGACAGGGCTCGCCACAGCAGCTCCTGGAAGCACTCCTCCGGTTAGTCAGGACTGGGGTCCAGCAGCCCACCGCCCCCAACAGCGGGGCGGGGCGAGGATGGCATTTAGGTCTCTGAGGGGTCAGCCTCCTGTCCTCGCCGACCTCGCTGCCCTATAAACCGATACTTCTATGGCGTCGCCTTGAATTGATTGGGCGCGGCAAAGAGAGGAAGTGCGCGAGGGCGGGGCGGGGCGGGGGGGGGGGGGGGGGCAGAAGACACAACAGCCGGGCGGGCGCGCGGCGCTCGCGGGTGAAAAAGGTGTAGGTGGCGGCTTTCCAGGTCAGGAGCCTCAGCGCCAGCGCAGCCAAGCCCAGCGCGGCCCCGACCCGACCGCCAGGCCCGGTGCCAGGCCCAGTGCCAGGCCCAGTGCAGGCCCTGCCGGGGGCGGGGATCGCGGGGACCGCGGGGACCACTGGGACGGGCAGCGGTGCAGGCGGGGCGCGGGACTCCGTGCCCGGCATATCGAACAGCAGCGCCAGCCCCCAGCCAGCCGCGGCCAGCAGTACCCACATCGTGGGTGTGGCCAGCACCTCTGGCCCTCAGGCACGCGCACCGCCGCACCGCCACGACATGGGAGGGTTGGGGAATGAGATGAGAAAGGGTTTTAGAAAACGTGGCTACTCCTCTGGGTCTGGGTGGGCTTCCTTTGGGCGGCACACTCCTACGGGCTCCGACACCGGCTGCCGGCAGGACAGCCACACTGCCGTGCCGTGCCCAGGTCCCCGTGGGCACTCCGTGGGCACTCCGTGGGCATTCCTGGGGCACGGCTCATTGTGGACGAACAGCATAACGGGGCCCAGGTCTGCCCAGGTCGCGGACGCTGCCCCTCCTCGCCTCGCCTCATCTTCCTCCCCTCCTTCCTCCTCCTCCTGAGTGGCTTTTTACACGATGAATTGATCCCGTATCGTCGATGGCTTTTTCCTCCCTCTGGGGAGATTGAATTAAACTGGAGCTGCTCCGTGCCGACCCGACCAGGCGCGTCACGGCGCGTCCCGGAGCGTCCCAGTCTGCTTCTGCTTCACGGTGCCTTGTCGTGCTGTCTAGTGTTTCAAAAGGTTAAGAAACGAACAAAAACACGAGGGTTTACGTTGTTTTATTTCGTTTATCCCTTATAAAATTGGCGTTCTCGCTATTTTCCGTATTTTTTTTTCTTGGTCGAAAATTTGCATTTTTATTAAAAGCCCTATGGCCTCCAAAAGGCGTGGCGTGGCCCCCGGACTCCCGGACCTGCAGGATGGAGGCCGGCGGAGGCCAGGATCCCCCAGGATCGGCAAGGGTCCTCCTGGACGCCGCAGGAGGCGTTGAGGTGGCAAGGCGCATAAGGCTGCGCGCGCATCGCAGAGCGGCAGTCCAGTCGGGGCTCACGTAGACAATAACGGTCCCCCCCGCCGGGCCCCGCTGCCCCCCCCCCCCTCCCCTCTTCTGCCTGGCAAAGCGTCTGCGCGACCACGCCGCCGCGGGGCGGGGCCTCTAAGCAAACAGCCAAATTGTCTGACAGGAGACAGCAGTGAGGGAAAAAGTGTCACGCGGTGGGTTCAATGAAACCGCGAATGAGTCAAATTATGAGGAGAAGCACATAATTTAGATTTCCGAACACGCCGGGCACAAGGGGGGGCGAGGTAGGCAAACTGTAGGCCTGCACGCACCGCTTCGCAGCGGGTTGCCTACCCGACGTTTCGCAGGTGCAACGGAATGGGTGCTGGGCTGGGTGCTGCCTCTGCCGAGCCTGAGAGCGTCAGCTTGTGGGGCGGTGTGGGATGGGTCTAAAGTCTGTGGTGCGAGTGCGGTGTGCAGTGTGCGCACGCACCAATCGATAACATTGTGTCTCGCTCTCCAGTGATAGAGCAGGTGGCTGGCTGCCCCCGCTCCGCTAGCCGCCCCCGGCCGCCCTGGCTGCGGCTGTGAGCACAGCGGCGGTCGCACTGCTACTACGGCCACGTCAACGCCGAAAAATAACCTGCCTGCGAAAGAACGCGGCCACTGCCAGTGTGATGCAAATGGAGCATAACCGGCGGGGTTGTGGCCGCTTATTCCACTGCGGGAAGTGGGCAGCGAGCAGCGAGCAGCGGGCACAAGGTGCTATGCGGTGTTTGTCCTCCGCTGGGACCCGCCTCAGCCACGGCCACGGCCACGGTCACATCGGCCCGCGGCCCGCGGGGCATCGGCCTTGGCTCCGACTCCCAGTGCGCTGAACCTGACACTGGCCCCGGCTGGACTCTACTCTGGCCCCAGATCACCCCAGACCGGCTCGGCTCCGACTCCACAGAGTAAATGTACTTTCTTCCCAAGGACCCGAGTGTCCTGTTCTGCCTCCCTCTGCCATCGTCCCGCAGCCCGGAGGTCCCGGACGGTCCCGGCCAGGCCACGAGGCGGCTTCAATCCACCCAGAAGCAATGTGATGCACATCAGAACGTTGTCAACTTTGTATTCTTTTCTAGGTTTTCCAAGACAAAGTTCGGCTCGGCAGAGTTGTGATGGCGATGTAGACGACGGGCTGGACGGTGACGTCACTCGGTGGTCCCGGTGAGGCTGTGAGCTGGTGCCGTGTGTGTGTGTGTGTGTGTGTGTGTGTGTGTGTGTGTGTGTGTGTGTGTGAACAGGTGATGAGGCCCGTCGCCGGGGTCGGGTGCCGTCAGGTCCCGTCCCGTCGGGTCGGCGCGGCGGCTGCAGGAGAGAGTAAGAGGGGGGAGACGACCGCCGCTGCCACCGCCACCGCCACCGCTGCCGCCGCCTTCAAAGTAGGTTAAGAATCTCCGTCAAGTATGTGGCCTGCGGAGCCTGCGGGGCCTGCGGGGAGGGGCTGCCGCAGGAGTCCTCCTGGAAGCAGACGGGAGGAGGGGTATCAACAAGCAACGGGGTACCGACCCGAACCGGGCTCGGGTACCGACGGGTACCGACGGGTACGGGTACCCATGCCACGCGAGTCAAGGAGTATACAGCAGCACCAGGGGCAGGGGGCGGGCACGGCGAGCTGCAGGCTGCAGGCTGCAGGCTCCACACCGCAGCGGGCCGTGCCGGGCCGGGCCGAGACAGGAACCTTGAACTTGTCCTGTCCCGGTTCTCACCAGAGTAAAGAGAGTTAATTCGATTTGCGGTAAGTGGCGGATCCCGTCCGTAGAGCAGAGGCTGTCGGGGGCAGGCAGAGCCGCTGCTGCTGCTGCCGCCTCTGCTACCGCTGCCGCCTCTGCTACCGCTGCCGCCTCTGCTACCGCTGCCGCCTCTGCTACCGCTGCCGCCACTGCTACCGCTGCCGCCACTGCTACCGCTGCCGCCTCTGCTACCGCTGCCGCCTCTGCTACCGCTGCCGCCTCTGCTACCGCTGCCGCCTCTGCTACCGCTGCCGCCTCTGCTACCGCTGCCGCCTCTGCTACCGCTGCCACGCATGCACGTCTGTCCTGTCAGATGATACGGGTCCCGGCCGGGCCGTGCCGTCGGGTGACAATGTGATCGGCCTCTGCCCCGGTTCATTCCGAACACCCACCAGTGGACAGCATCAGCGAACGGGTGAGGGTGCTTGTCTTAATCCCCCGGGGGCGGCGGTGAGGCCACAGCACACCGTGCGGCAGCAGCTGAGGCTGAGCTCATGTCGGCTCAGCACTGTGTGCGTGCGTGCGTGCGTCGTGCGTGCGTGTGCGCGTGCTCGCTGGCTGTGATGGGCCCAGGACTAGTCCGAGAGCCGGCCGGCTCCAGGAGCATCTAGGA
Organism: Odontothrips loti; assembly: GCA_038380765.1. Taxonomy (NCBI): domain Eukaryota; kingdom Metazoa; phylum Arthropoda; class Insecta; order Thysanoptera; family Thripidae; genus Odontothrips; species Odontothrips loti. The sequence continues at coordinate 9,542,312 of CM076243.1, forward strand.
ATGGACAGGATAGCAGGATTTGGAGGGGGGGGGGGACGTCACCCGCCAGTCACACAAGCGCGATCGGGGTCGGACGGTAACCCATGCGATAAAAGCTTGTTCACACACTTGGTCGGCATTCAAACCCGCGAGAGCCGACAGACCTCAGCCCGCATGGCCGGTATTCGAACCCCGTCCCCCTCGCCGGCACAGCACAGCCACACATTCGGTTCGAGCCTCGGGAGTCGCGGGCGCGGAAGCGTCACGACGTCACAGAACAGAGGTCCGGGCCGACCGTGACCCTGCATTCAAGTAAACACAAGAGCCAGGCCGCGAGCAGCGAGCATACATAGGGGCAGGGCAGGGCTGGACGGACAGGGCCGCACCACCGGACCCCGACGGCCACGGCCGGAGCCGGGAGCCGGGGACTTCCCTTGGACGTGAAAGTGGCCGTCTGGCCTGTACGCGTCCAAATCGCGCCAGTAAAAATCGATAAGCTTTGTTCGTTTTCTAAAAAGTGCGGCAAGAGAAATGAGAAATGAGAAGTGCGCGCGGCCGCGGCCGCCTCCAGCCCCGCCCCGTGCTGTGCCCGGCTGTGCCTGCGTGCAGCGTGCAGCTCACTTCTCCTCTCCGCGCCGCGAGTCCTCGATTCATACAGAGAAATCAGCTGTTGCGTCGGAGACACAAAATGTGTCAGCGGCAGCGGCGTGAGCGCCACGGCTCGCCGCCGGCCCCCGCCCCGCCCCGCCCCGCCCTCCTCCTGCCGTCTGCCATCGTGCCTCCGCCCTGCCCCTCCCATTCCCGTCGTGACGGAGCGTCGCGTCGCGGCTGTCGTCTGCTGCCGCACCGCCGCCATCACCACCACCACCACCACCACCACAACCACAGCCACCACACTCGACAGCAACAGCAACAGGCTTGTCGTAGGGTATGTAGGAGGAAACCCCATCCATGTCATCGTCGCCAGTGAGTGAGAGTAAGGACGAGAGCATCACCCCCCCCCCCCCCCCTGCGCGCGCCTCCCGCCCCGCTAATCCGCTCGAAATCAGGACATGTGGCATTGAAAAAGTACAGTCGGATATGAAAGAAAGTGCGCGGCAGCCGGCAGCACGCGGCGCGGACCTCGTGTTCCGTGTCTATGCTAGAGCCGACTCACCCAAATACAGTACTAGGCGACCGGTCGCATGCCGGCTCCTTAGCGTGCGGATGCACCACCTTATCCCCGCCCACTTGAAGAGTGATAAGGACATGTTTGTTTGGGTCCTGGCCGTGCGTGTGTGTGTGTGCACATGTGCTCGTAACGAGCTGACAAAGCCCCCCAAATAATCGCTTCGACCGATTACCCACTTCTCACGGTAATTCCCTTCCCTCGGCCGTTTCCGGTCCCAGCGCCCGGCTGCCCCCGGCTGCCCCCGGCTGCCCCCGGCTGCCCCCGGCTGCTCGGCTCGGAGCACAATGACAGTAACGCCTCCAAATTACTGCGAGCCGTCAGGTTGTCAGGTACCACTGCTGAGGCCTCGGGTCGGGGACTCGGAGTCCCTTGTCTACCGTCCGCCTTCCTCCCCGACGGCGTGGGGTGCTAACCCCGTGTCGTGTCAACCCCCGCGGGGGGGCGGGCAGGGGCGGGCCCAGCCGGGCCTTGACCGCGCCTCGACTTACCTAGCGGCACGACTGCTGTCATGTGGCGCGCGCCGGTTAGAAAATCCCAGAGGAGGACGAGACGAGGGTGTTGCTGGTATCCGTTTTTGGTTGCGGGTCGACCGCTGCTGCGGGCTGGGCTTCCTTGTAGTGTCACTGTTAGAGCCCACTCGCGAGCGTAGCGGTCGCGTCGCCACTTCACTTGACTTTCCCAGGCGCTGTGCCGCGCTGTCGGTCCTATCCTATCCGGCCACCGACTCGCACTGTCCTTCCATGCTGCCCCTCCTGAGCCGACTGACGGCACGGGACGGCGGACGGGGCTCCGGGGATGGGGGGCCTGCTGGCCTGGGTTCGAGCCGAGTCGGTAGAGTGGAAGGCCCAGCCCTGCCCTGCGCCGCGGCGGCGCCGCCGACGCCTCGCCACCACTCGCCTTCCACTGCTGCCAACACACGGGCACGAAACGGTGCGCACTGCGCAGTCCGGTCAACGTAACAGATTCGAACCCACACAGAGGCACAGCCGTCATCCTCGAGACGCCCCTCGAGGGATAAGAATGGACACGACGCGAGGGGCTATTTTCCAGACCTGACCTGCCAAGAATCCCCGTCCCCGGTTGCTGCCCTGCCTTGTCTTCCCTGCCGCGATAGTGCCACATAGCCTCTCAGTCGCCCCCGAAGTCGTCTGGATAGGCAACCCTCCGGACGTGACGGCCCCTACGCCCCTACGTGCCCGTTGCTTGTGATGCGAATGACTGGAGGCTGGTTGTGAATGTGTGTGCACTGTGCTCCATCCCTACGGTCTTCACGGGCGGGAGAAAGTACTTTCATCAGGAGTCTTAGCGACCGGGCCGGGCCGGGCCACGTCGGACCGCGGGCTGGGCGTGCGGGGCAGTGAACTCCTCATATTTATACATGTGGACAAATGTTTAATTCGCCCAATGGTGTCGGTGGACATGACTATTTCCACCCCTCCCTCCACCAGCGTTACAAAATCCCCAGTCTAGCTGAAGTACTTTTAGGCATTGGTGGATCATAGAAATCTACAAATTCCAAGTTGCGGTGTGTGCAGTGGGTGCAGGCGTGCCCATAATGTAACACGCTTTCTTGTACTCATGAATGTAAATATGGATTAGGAAATAAGAAAACAGAAAGAAAAATATTTTACTACAGCTTTAATGATGCAAAAGAAAATGGAGTTCATAGTACCATCTAGTTCAACAAGCGACCCTCTACAATATCATCAGAGAGCGTAGTGTGAACAAATGCTAAAATATTCAAGTCGTCAGTTCAAACTGAATTTTAAAACAAGCAGGCACGAAACTGGACTTTGAAAATGAGCAACATTCGATTCTTCTTTAAGAACAATGATGGTCAACTGAAAACTACTTATACAAAGTGAAGCTTCTTATTTAACTTTCCATCATGGAAAGAAGGCCATACATAAATACCCGCCAAACACATAATTTAAAAAATAATTACATCACATCTGGAAAGTTATCACTACTCAAAATCCACAGAAGCCAATAACACTACAAACCTAACTTCCTTACAGACATTTCTTCTTAGAAAGTGACAAAATATCATTTGCTTATAAGAATTTTTACATGCCACGCTACTGTGAACCACAGAGAAAATAATCTGTACAATACATTCAGTAAGTACAATAATGTGTACTTTAATTACAAACTTATAAATCAGTGCAGAGATTCCACATTCATATCTGACCAACTTACATTTTCAGATGAATCCCCAACCTCTGTCTTATAGAAGGAAACAAGACAAATACATAAATAATGAAAATATTTTACAGGAAGAATGCCTTTTCCAAAAATACATAGGCCCATCATATATTTGACTTTCATAAAAGCACCCTTTCCCTTCCTAAATTCTCCCATAAGGGTCAATACACTGAAAAGTACAACACAGACAGTGTGGGCTACAACAAGAAAGGAACTTTAAGCCAAGAGCCCAAAGAAACAAAGAAAAGGATGGGAAATTAAGTGAACTTTGTATGGACTGAAACCTAAGAAAATTATTACATTCACAGAAAAGCTATGCCAGTTGTACGGATAATGTGAATTCCTCAGGTAGTTTAATTTAAAAAACAAATGGTTTGCACTTATGATATTGGTCGGTCTTCAGGAATGGTGGGAGTTGTTGCAGTGCTGCCTTTCCTATACTCTGTTTCTCGAAGAGCTTCATCAAAGCTCTGCATGGAACTTGAGCGAGAAGTGGAAACCTTGGTCTGAAAAAAAAGATGAAGAAAATATTACAAAACATCCACAATGATGGAGGAGGGAAGAAAAGGGAATGGGACACACCAACCCAGTAAAGAAAAGAGACATTTAATTTGCATAACTGAGGATGTGGGAAATATTTAATTTGCTTAACTGAGGATGTGGGAAATTAGTAGCCAACAAAAACCGCCCTTCCCCCCCTCCAAAAAAAAAAAAGAAAAAAGGGGAAAAAATCAGATTTAAAAAAAGATTTGAGCACCACCAGTATAAAAAAAAACAACAGATAATCAAATTTCAAGGTATATATGATCATGCAGTTATGGTCATTTGCATATAAATTAATGGATGAACTGTAAGAGGGAAGGGCACATATCATGCAGTTATAGACCACACATAAACATTGACCACCTAAAGAGAAGTGAAAAAACAAGCTGCCAAATATTCCCAAAGTATGAAAAGCACGTGTTTTACAACATCCTTCCACCCCAAATAGTTTTGACTCCATATCCTGATGAAAGCAAGTATATTTTCCTTGGCAGATATGACCAAACTTCATGCACTATGTTCTCATAGCTTGTATAAACATTCTATGAAACGCTTTGGTCAACATCTAAACATGTAAGCCACTGTTGATTGGCCTAGAACTCTTTGTTAGAATATTTTTCAGATCACGTTTTCCTTGCCTCAAGCACACAGATTCCATATCATTGCCATAAGCTAAAAATTATTTCAAACAAGAATCGAACCCACAACAAAAATTGGGATCAGACGAATATAGTCAATTCTTACCCAAAACCTAATCTAATTTGTTGAACAGCACTTAAGCTATCGGGACAAGGCATTCTGAAAAAAATATTGCAATCTTTGTGAGCTGTATTTTGTATTAAAAAAATTCTTAGAATATGATACGGAGTCAAAGTCAGCATTCCCTCACAATACAGTGGAACAAGGGTCTTAAAACAAAGCAACTGCAATGGTATCATTAACTATATTATGAAACAGGAACCTCCAAATTGTATAATTACCTTGACATTCTCATACGCAGAACCAACTTTCTCCTCTAAGGAACGGAAAGATTCTGAATTCTTGAGTTGTCCTAGCTTCATAGTGATGCCACTTCCAAGACCTCCAAGAATAGAGGTTGTCTTCTCAGCTGTAGCCTTCACTACAGATTCAGTCTTTTGATACCTACAAAAGAGAAGCTTAAAGTTAATCTTACAATTTATTATTCTACAATTTACTACGGGTATAGTGACAGGGTATAATTGGCATGCAAAGTATGAAAGAAATAATAAAATTGAATGAAATGTTAAATACCACACTAAAAGCTAACTTAAAACCTCACAAGATTCACTTTAAGATGGGTTTCCAAAAGCACAAGCAATTTCTACAAAAAAATTTAATTCTATTTTAATCCTACTGAAGCAACTTTCATAAGCTTGCATGCAAACACCAACCAATGTTAAAACAGCTTTGCTATAAGTTGCAAAATATTTTGATACACAAGAAATAAAATAATGCACACTCACACAAAAGAAAGACAGAGAAATAAAAGGCAATGAATGACAAATTAATATTCTAGATGACATACATAAAGATCATAGCATGATTCCCCACTGAAAGCTTACACAAACAAACTTACACTGGCTGTTCGGAAACTGCTCTGCCAATCTGGCCAAATTTCTCCTCTACACTTTGATACCTGAAGTATTCACACAATCCATAATAAGAACAGCATTGACAAGAGGGGAACCAAGAAGTAATTTATCTACTAATGGCACACAGACTATAGAAACAGTATTGGAAAATAAAAATAACTAAACTGAAGGGCTTTGAAAGTCTAGGCTGAAGCAAATAAGTAATTTCACTACTAGAAGCAGGAAAAATGGGGATGCAGTGATACACTCTGGCATTACTTTCTACCGCAACAAACTGAAAGATACTCATTAAAGGTTAGAACCAAATGTCTTACCCAGAATCCAGCCAACCTCGCATTGAACTGCATGTTTGGGGAAAAATAATTTTGTAGCAAAGTAGCAATTTTAATTTAGATACCAGCTCATGAACAAGAAAAGGCAAGAGAAAATCCATCTCATATTGACTTGTTTAGGATAACATTGCACTCAAAAATGCAAGGGAAGGCTAGCAGGTCAAAACACAGAGAAAGCACAAAGTGACTGTGACACACTGTGTGCAATTGAAGTTAGCAGGAAGGCAATTGGTAGAAAATTAATTGTTGTTAATGTTAAGATAAGTAATACTTACACATTAGACTCCTTTACATTTTTAATGCCTTGTGAGACATCATCAGTAAGCTCTCGCCAGACGGAGATGCCCAGTTTGCGCTTCAGGTCTTGTGATTGCTTCACCTTGGAAGCGAGCACAACCCTCAATGACTGCATCTCCTCTTCAATTACAGCCAATTGCCTGCGCCATTCTTCCTTTTGTTTTTCAACCTCTTCAGGAGTCAGTCCTTGCAGCTCAGAGACACCAGAGTCTGGTGACATGTCTGTCAACGGCTCCTCTGTAATGAGACAATGGAAAATACTATTAGCGATTCACAAGCCATTATTTATCTAGAAATGCAACAAACATCTTACTAATTGTTGTGCTATTGCTACCTTATGTGAAAATTCAATGTGGAGCGTGATCAAAATTAAATAGTTTGATACCTATGACTTGTTTTCATGTTCTAAAATACACTACTCCTGATCCTGAGCTACTTTCTTATATTCACAAGACAATATGTTTGATGAAACATCAGAGATGAGGGAAGAGCAATAAAGAACCAAACGGCCAGCAGTGGCAGGTGTCCCCTCCTCCCCTCTCCCTCCATATGGCCCCGCGGCCTAGCTAGCGAGACGCCTTCCTCCCCTTCCTCCTCCCCGCCCCTCCCCTACTGCTCTGCCTTGGCTGGTCCACTTTCACTTCCAGTGTCTTGGCCGGTGGTGGCATAAGTCACCGAACAAAACCGTGGAATTTTGCGGGAGGACGATTTTTTTTAACGTCTTATAGAACGCAAAAGAGGTTTCCCTATCTGGGACACGGCAGACAGCGGCTGGGCTACAGGGACATGGAATGTTCACTGGGTGGATTGTTTGCCAATATGCCGCAGCAGTGGTACTGCGGTACAGCCCCGTCCCCGTAGCGAACCGAGGCAGAACCCAGGCCGAGGCCGATCAAGTTGGTGAAACTTGACACTCTCGCTTTCAGCTAATCAACGCTCTTCGTGGAGCCCGACGCACCGCCCGCACCTCTAACAAGCTGCAGAAATCTCCTGTAGTTGTTGGCAGAGCTCATCTTGGAGAAGTAGGGCTTGGTTAGGTCCTGGAACGTGACCCGGACCAGAGGACGACGCCTCTTCTTGCTGATAAGTCCCAAGAGGCCGCGCGCGGGCTTGACGAACTCCGTCTCCACCGAGTAGGCACCGACGTCCGCGTCCACGTCCACCATCACGTCCAGGTCGTCGAGGTCCAGGCCGTGCACGGCAGCCAGTGCTAGGCACTGGTCCACGTCCGCGTCGTCGAGGTCCTCGTCGCCGAGGAGGCGCGAGGCCAGCGCGGAAGAGGTCGCCGGCGGCATGCCGGACGGGATGCCCACCTCGGGGTCGCCGTCGTCCTCCACCACGTCGTCAAAGCTCGGGGTGGCGTGAGGATGGTGCGAGTAGTACACGTCCTCCTCGTACTCCAGGGACGGGTACTCGATCTCCTCGTCCGGGACGCCGCCGGCGACCACGTCGGGGCCATCGCCCGCCGCCAGCGCCATGACAGCTGCCTTCCTGGCACCAGCGACAGCGTCCTCGATGTTGTTGTTGGTGATCATGTCATGTCACCTCACGCTCGCGAACGTCCTCTGCGTCGCGGCCCCACGTGTACTCCGCGCCATGGGCGGCCCTGGGAGGCCCTAGGCCCCGCAGCACAGCGTGGCTTCACTTCCCTCGGCCGGCGGACACGGGTCCGGGCACGGGGAGCGCGGCGCGGAGGGACCGGGACCGGACCGGGCTCTGCGGTTGCGGTACGGGTACTGACTGACTGGACTCGCAGCCGCGGCCACGCCGCCACGCCACGCCACCAGCATCAGCACCAGCGTGAGACGAGTGGAGCACAGGTCCCGCCGTGCCGAGTCGAGCCGAGCCCAGGCACCGGTGCGCGACACGGGGCAGAGACGAGCCGGGGCTCCTGTCCGGGCTCCGGCCCTCGCCTCGCTGGCAGCGGGTGGGGGCGAGGAGGGCCGGACAGGCCTCCAGCTGGAAGCGTGCTGAGCTGGGATGGGAGCACTGGGCAACGCTTGGCTTGGCCATGGGCCCTAGAGCACCGACCTGGTTTACAGCCGAGCCGAGCGAGGCTCGCCGCCGAACCCAGCCGAGCTACATGAAAAGGAGTTGACGGCGAAGCCGAGCCGGAGCGCAGGCAGGTACGCGACGCGGGGGTGGTGGGGGTGAGCCTCAGGGACTGGGGGCCCCACTGGGGCTCGGGCGGCTCGGGCCCTGCCGGCCTGCCACACAGGCCGCTGCAGCCCCACCTCGCGGATCTTGAGCTCCGGTCCGGTATCGGCTCAGATTCTACAGATTTCCATCTCGTGCCATCCATCCATGGCTAGCCATGCCAGCCGGCCAGTTGGCAAACGCCGGGCCATAAAACAGAGCGGTCTCGCCATGTGTCGGTACCAGTGCCGGCCGGAGCCGCACTTGGGGCTCACGCACGCACAGGGGGGTTCGTACAAGACCTGTCGCGGGCTCAAATACCCACGATTTACTGCTTTCCGCACTGGAAAGTAGACTGGAAGCAGCGCCGCTACCCCCGCTGCTCCAGTTGCGTCCAGGCGGCAGAGGTTTCAGCTGCATGCGCCCTATATACAGAGACGACAGACAGTACGTCCGAATTCCCTCCTGGCCACAACCGGCGACAGTGGGCGCCTGCGAGGGTCAGGGTAGGCCAGCCCGCACGACACGCCTGCGTGCAAAGGTTGAGACTGCCTATCTACCCGGCGCTATGGGCGCCGAGGAGCCTGGCCAAAAGCGGCTGGACTAGCCAATCTTATTCTTTCGAAGGGCGAGAAGCCAAGCTTTCCACAGACAGACAAGACACGTCAACAGCAGGAGTCCCGAAAAATCGCCGACGCACACTGTAGTAGAGCGGACCGGCACAGCTAGGCACAGCTAGGCACAGCCGGCGGCGGCGCAGAGCTGCAGTAAGAGAAACGTTGCGTCACGCGGCGCAGAGCTGCGCGGAGCCTAGAGCACACAACGGCACAACTACTACCACCAAAGTGGCGGGGCGGCGCGCAACACATTTTCATTCGCGTTCGCCGGGCTTACGTAAAAGCGCCTCGGCGCGGCCCCCGGCGGGCTGGGGCATTCATATGCACTGCTAATCCGGCGGAGGGCGGCGGGCACAGCACCCAGCCGGGCTGTCCGCGGCACCACTCTCAGAATTTGCACTGCAGCTTTAATATTCAAGGTGATTATCCGGCAATGTTTTCGAGCCAGTAGCGGCCCCTCGGCCTGCCTCGGCCCTCCGAACGCCCTGTGCCGTGACACGCCGAGGGGAGCGGAGACAAAACGTGCACAAGCGCCGTGGCTGTGCAGGATCGGCCCGATAGCCGCCACTGTAGCGGAACGCCTAGAGGAGCGCCGTGCTGGAGACAGGCAGGAGACAAGCGGGAGCCGTCTGCGAGCGGCAGCGGGGGCTGCGGTGTGCTAGTCTTACACGGGCCGCACGGAGTCCAACACTTACAACGGCGAAGCAGAGGAGGGTCTACGTTGGCTAAGCCGCTACAATCTCTAGCAGAGCATGCTCTCTAGTTTTGAAAGGCGGCGGATACGGAGGGAAAGTGGAGAAAAGGAGAACGGGGCTGCGATTATTGGGTTTAGGCACACAGAGATATCACACAAGTGACAGGGGACGCAGCGTGAAGGGCAGCCTCGGGACGCCGTCGGAGCATGCGAGACATTCGTGTACAATCTGTTGCTGTTTGCTACAGTGTGCTGCTCGCTACATTGTTAAAAAGCTACGCCGGAACACAGAGTTGCACGGCTTCTCCCAGTTAAGATTTCGCAGTGCGTATGCAGTAAGTTTTGATAGAGCGCTTTTCGTGCAAACCAGGCGGGCCGTTCTCCTGTGGGCCCTGAGGGCCGTGCTTGCGCGTGCTGAGCGCGTGCTGGCGCTAGTGGACGCGTGCCATTACCCGGCTCCTCATCGCTACTGTCCGGCAGGGTGGCGCAGGCGATGGCCGCATAGTTATAGTTGCTCTTGCCGGCCCGGTAGCGCTCGCTCCTGTCTGCACAACACACACACACACACGGTCAAGAGCCAGTGGAAGCCTACACACACACACACACACATGACACAACCAACAAACTGATCTAGGAGATTAAAATAGTAAAACATTAAAATTGAGGGGTTAATACGGTAACGTCGTGCCTGAAAGGGAAACAAAATCCGGCCCGTCAGTAAAAAAAAAATATAAAAAAATAGGGAGAGAATGAAACACGGGATTGTGGAATAACCAAGTGAAAGTTAATATTTCAGTTGCTGACTCCGCCTTTGCCGACGACATCTGTTCGTGTGTATACCTGAGTCCTCCATGTAAAACCCTCCTCTAGGATACACCACTTAATCCGCAGCGAAATGGGGAGCAAAGCGTTCGGCCCCGACAGCGTAGGCGCGGAGCACTGCTGGCGAGGCGCAATTAACGAGTTGGGTCCGTCCGCCCCATGCCCCCCACCCCTCCCATGGCGAAACCAGTGTGGTCACACAGACAGCTGGGTAAGAATAGGCCAATGACCAATCAGCACGAGCGCAGGCAGGAAGCAAAACGCGACAAGAGCAGTATTCGAACCCAGGACAGGACGAAGCGCTTTCAAACTTTTTCCTCCGCGGCGAGTGTCGCGGGACACGGTGGGACGGCATCAGATATAGGGCGGGGAGATAATGGGCGCGCAACTGTCTTACAGGTGTCCCCTGCGGCCCCCTGCGGTCTGTAGTACTTTGTGGACCCCGCGGCAGGGAATGGAAAGGCATCGCACGATGACAGCCTTCAGCAGAAGCATCTCCTAAACCTATAGAACGCGTCTTAAAAATGTAACACTATTTGTAGTCAATTGATCGGGATTCATAACAGAGCCAGTGGAGCAAACACATGTGGGAGTGGGGTATTTGCACATGCTTTGCGCGCTGCCTGGGCCCAGCCCCATGCAAATGCCGAGCACCGATAACAAAGATCGAGGGCTTCATGACACACCCGACATTGCCCGCGAGTTACGCACGATCGCTCCCTCTGCGAGAACTTGACACACAGCTGTGTGCCGAGGTGCGGCTGTAAGACGTAACCACGAAATGGCAAGCGAAAAGTCATCGGCCGTGTGAGGCAAACGCGGCTGACGCAGCGAACGCCACCGAGTGGCAGGGCAAGCGGAGCAAGCGGAGCAAGCGGAGTGCGGTGTACAAGTAGGAGAAGCGTGCTGCCGGCCGCCGCGCCGCAGTCAATCTGATTGACCTCCGTTCCCTTCCAAGTCGAACGCGCGGCTCGGCGGGGCGGTGTAGGGGTACGGTTGGGGGGTAAAGGGGTGGAGTGGTTTGGGGGTAGCTCGGCTAGAAAGCATGGGACAATGTACCACCCCTGACTTTATCCGAACCGCACCCTACTCCTGTTTCACGACTCGACTCCACTCGCTGATTTCTTCCACTGTCGCGCGCTGCGCGCTGTCCGGCTGGCCCTCCGGCCGTGACCCGAAGTCCCCCGAAGCCGCTCGGCCCTCGGCTGGACCTCGGCTCGCCGTCCGGCGGACAGCCGCTGGAAGCGCCGCGCGCCGCGCTGTCCCGTCCCTCTCACGCGCACACACACTGCGGCCGCGCGCACGGCTCTCGAAATCAAAGCAAAACTTATAATAATTTGTCGTTGTCAGCTGTCTGACAACAGCGGGACCCCGGGCTGCCGAGGTACCCGCAGCGGTAGCAGCCGGGCAGCGCAGAGCAGCGGGGGTGCACGGGCACCACGGACATGAAGGGCCCCAGTGAGAGGGGCAGTGTCCCATGGCGAGACCGGGCAGATGGGCCGGAGGTCAGCCCGGGTCAACCCCACGCATCCGCACGAATCGAGTAGGAAAAGCTACTTTTCCTGGCCGGCCGGTCTACGCGGCTGCTACGCCGCTGCCACGCCTCCGCAGCGAAAGGCAACGCCGGGCCGGGAGCGGACGCGTGCGAACAAGGACAGGCCTGGCACTGGCCTGTTCCTGGCTGTGCAATGTCAGCGCCTAGCAGCCGCTCGGCCGGACGGGAGGATTCGGAAGCAGTCCGCCACAATGGGGCAACCACCTTCCGTCCGCCCGTCCGCCAGCCGGCCACCACCAGCCCGTCCCAAAACTACGCCGCGGAGGCTGAAAAGTCGAGTCGGCCCCTCCACGCCACGCCCCCGCCGTGCCGCGAGTCTGAGGTGTCAAAGCCCGGCCCCCAGCCGAAAGACACCCCACTGACGGACTAACGGCCCTTGCGGTCGTTGCTATCCTGATGGTTCTTGCGCCGGGCTGCGCGCCTGTCAGTCTGGCAGACTCGGGGACTCAAGGTTCTCCTCGCCCTTACGGCCCTTACGGGAAAAGGCAGGCACAGCGATGGCACGGCGACACGGGCCTCAGGCTGCGCCGTGCGCCCCCCGCCGGCATGGACATGGGCCCCTTCTACGTCACCAGCCAGCTCCTCCGCTGAGCAAGAAAAAGCGATCAATCCCGACTGCTCCATTCGGTTTGGATAGTTAAGCTCAGCCCCGTCCCGGGCACACGGGGCGATGTGACCGGCCGTCCCGAAAATGTGGTCATCTAGCATCTGAGCAGCTTCCATTGCAATTTATAAAGGCATGTGAGTCATGCAGAGAAGGTCACACAAACATAAAGAGTTACGGGTGGAACTGGAGATGGGGAGGGGGAAGTGCAACGAAGGGGCAGGAAAAAATCCATTTGTAAAAAGTACATACTTCTTATCCCACCTTCTGAGCCACAGCATAAGCCACGTCACATTTACCCACAGTCTTAAAACAGAGATGCGGCAGATACACAATTGCAATGAATGTGTCCCAATAAGTGATGTGATGTAATTAACAAAAAAACTGGTACAGCGTCCCATTAAATAAGGTAACTTTTAAAAACTGGTTTGATGGGATAGCATATTGCATTACAGAGACGAACTGTAATTTTAAGAAACCAAACAATCTAGATGAAAAGGTCACAATAATTTCCAAATAGTAATGCCAATAAGCTTGAGACGCAGAAAATAGACTTAAGGGGAAGTCACCACTGACGAAGGGTCATCACATAACCTAGGTTATTTTAATTTGTATGAAAACGGGTATGACAAAGGGTGAAGAGAATACATAAAACCTAGTGTGAATTCACTCTCTCCTGTAAACCCAGCTATTCAGGGAAGAAGGAGGGGCTGTAAATCCTTTCATCAAATCAATATTTGGAAGACTTCATTCTCCATTGAATGTGCTAACATTATGTCTGGGAAAGTGAAGAGGGCAGCAAGAGCACATCAGTGTAACCATTACGCAACGCTGATAGCTGAACAGAACGGCGTTCTTTAAGGAATTTAAGATCAGAATTCTGAAATGTACTAGAATGTGCGAAATTGACAGCCGGCTAAACAGCTCCAACAAAGTTTGCTTTTAACAACAGAGTGGCTCTGAAGTCGCCAAGACAATGCGAAGACTTTGAACAGGAGAGTAATGAATGTGATAAAGATAAATTGAATGAGTACTTACGACCAATGGGAACGCTCATTGTGATTCAAGATGCGACAAACTCGACGTAAAATAGAAATATGCGACACAGATCAGATAGCCACCCAGCCCCAGGACACAGGACGTAAACTGACGTGTATGCCTTCTTAGAACAGACGTTCTTCTGTTTTCTAGTTGATCTCAAACAGTTTAACAAACATTGTAGTTTTAAAGGAACTCTTCCCCGCCGTTTTCAAATAAAATTTGAACGAAGTTCTAATTTCGGTACAATCGATGCCTTTGTATGCAACTGTTTCCAGAGCAACAAAGTAAGCCTCTACAGCTAATTTCACTAGACCATACCAGAACTTGCCATTCTTTTTCTTTCGTTGGCCACCCCTGTAATTTGAAGTACGATTTGACCAACCTACGAACTTAACTTTTTATTTGTAAAAAACCACTGAACGCACAGCTTCGAGAAAAATGAATTCGTCAGAGCTCTGTTTCAGGTAAATGTTGCACGGAAACTATTCTGGAAGTGTACCGCCCAAGGTCTTCGACGTTCGACGTTGCAGCAAGATTGAGTGTCCGGGCGCGCGCTTTTTGAATATGAGTTCACCATTTTCGTGTATTCTGTATAGATCTTGTTGTGACAATTTACGAACTGAGTTGCGAAAGCTTGAACATGATCGGAAGTATCTCAAATCAACAATTCGGACGCGAACGTAAAGAAAACGGAATTTTGTTGAAATTTATGGCACTAACCTCAAATCTCGAATTCCATTTATTTCACTCAATTAGACCTTCTTTCCTTACAAAATATGACCCTGCATGTAACTAAGTTAGAGGTATTTTCCATTTCCATGATTTACCCAGTAAACCTTAGGTTCGGTTCGCTTTTAAGGGATTAAAAAGTCACTAAATCCGACAGGAGTTCAAATTTGCCTCCCTCGGGGCACTTGATTTCAGAGTCAGTTACCGAGCACACAGACATGCGGTGAGATCTGCTGGCAGGAGCGCCACATGTCGGGCGAGCAGAATGCACGGAAGAGGATGATAGACAAACGATTCATCAGGTGCGTTTTTCTCATTCATGTGGTGAGTGCAGAACTTTTTTTACTGTGAACCGATCTGAAAACTTCCATCTTATGCTTCCATAACTTGTCTCCATCATTTAAGTGTCGGATTACGATGGTCGGGGTTGGTAGGACCGTCATCGGCGTGCTGACGGGCTCTGGCGGGATGCTCGGCTCGGGACGGGAGACTGGCTACGTCCCATTTGACGCAGCCGAAGCCACCGCTGCCCGCCCGCTCCGCCCGCCCGCCCGGTCCTGTCTGCTGTCTTCCCGTTCCCCGTCCCTTCCCGTTCCATTCCTTTCCAGTCAGTTGCGTCCAAGATGTTGTGCCGGACAGGTCACCCGCGGCCTCCGCGGCCGCCGCGACCCCGCCGGCGCCTCCCGGCTGCGAGCTCGCTCGTCGGCGCCACACTCGCGGCGGCCTGCCTCCTCTTCGTCGGGACGGGGCCTGCGCACGCCCAGGACTACCAGGTGCCCGACCCCATCATCGAGGCCTTCCACCCTAAGGGCTTCAGAGTGTCCATCCCAGGTGAGCCGCAGCCTCCGCGCGATCGTCTTGCGCCAGTGCCGTCCACGCTTTTCGTGCAATGTTTCCGGCGCTGTCTTTGTTTTCTTGTTAGCAGCAGCTCACAAACCCGCGCTATTCGGGCTCGGGGGATCCCCGGGGCCACGCTCTGACGTGCACATTCTCAGTCACCACAGCTGCCTCTTTGTTCCTCTTCCTCGGTGGTCGCGGTTAGCACGGCGTTAGTTCGGCCCCATGTTTGTAGATCGCGCCTCCGACAGGCGCAACGCCGCCGCATCCCAAAGCAAACCGGTTGGCCGGGCCGGGCTAAGACCTAAGGCCCCTCTGGGTACCGCTGGGTGCTCTGGTGCTTTGCCAGTGCTCCATTATTTATCAAGCAGGCCGGCCCGGCCTAGCCCGGCCGCTCCAGCCGCCCCGGTGTGGATGATGTGGAGACCGTCTTCCCCCGCCCGTCAGCTGGAGGCTCCAGCCCTCCAGCCACCCTCCCGTCGCTCTCCGCGGGTTTTCCGCGGGCTCTTCCGGATTCCGTGCGATGAGAGAGAGAGAGAGAGAGAGAGAGAGAGAGAGAGAGAGAGAGAGAGAGAGAGAGAGAGAGAGAGAGAAGGGATTGGGGAAGGAACGGTAGAGAGAACGGAGCGTCACTGCGACGACGGGGTCACCGCCATAAAAACTAAACGACGTCATGCTCGCGGTCTGCTGGGTAAAAAGAAACAAGCATAATCCGTCTCTGTCCCACTTATTGGCGGGGCAAAGAATGCCAGTGGCGACCCAAACAGTCTGGCCGGTCTCTGATACAACGATAACCGGCCGCCGGCCGAGCCTCGGTGTGGCTGTGGACCGCTGTGGACCACGGATGGCGAGTCGCGAGTAACCCAAATCGCACGGTTCTCCATACCAGTTTTATTAAAGTTCCGTTTGGTCAACTGAGATAGAAGGCCTCCTCCACTGGCGCCTGGGAGGTAAACAGACACACCGGGCCCGGGGCGTCGTCCGCGTCCTTCACGGCTCACGGGGGCCCGGAGGACGGGGAGGACCCGGAGGACCCGGAGGACCCGGAGGACCCGGAGGACCCGGAGGACATGGAGGACGGGGAGGACCCGGAGGACGGGGAGGACCCGGAGGACGCGGCAATGGCGTCAGGTGACGTCGTACAAAGAGGTTCTTTGTGCGCGCCGCACTGGCCGCACGCGCAGACCCGGGCGGGCCGCCGGTCACCGCCGGGCCGAGCGATAGCAGACATGATACGTGATACTAGACCGCCGCATTAGCAGTGTGGGAAGTGCGGTTGGGTTCCGAGGACTCGCGGTGCGGCCGGTTGTTGTTGACGGTTTTAGGCCAAAAGCCCGGCTCGGCGCCTTTTCTCGAACCATCCGGCATAACCGCACCTATAGTAGAAAACAAGAACTCCGCGCGGGTACTTTACACAAACGTAACAAGCGCGGCATACCTCCTCGGCGGTCCCTCTCTCTCGTTCTCCACGGGGCAAATCGCGAAGGAAAAGAGAGAATGAAAGAGAGGCGGTGTTGCGGGGGAATCCCACGCGGAGCGGATTTGCACAGAATGAAGCGTGGGCTGCATGACGGTACTGAATTCGGTGTAAATGTTATCCATTATACCGAGAGAGCGCCCCCCCCCCCGTCCCCCTTGAGAGATGTGTTCGGAGAGCTAGGATTGCGGCCGTAAAGAGCTGGTGTCGCGAGACTTCGGGCCGGAACTGGGTCAGTGCTAATCTGTGAATAATATCAACAAAACTTCATTCATTCCCTGTTTTGCCCCTCGAGAGTTCAACGAAAGGCAGGCACACGTTTCTGAGATTCAGGGGTTCAGTTCTATGGCGGTGCAGCGGGTCCCGTTCGGGGCGGCGGGTGGCGGGTTGGCCGCTTTGCGCCGGGAGCCGGGAGTGACCGACCTTGACCCTGGAGGCCGGCGGCCGCCGCCGCTGCACGCCGTGTTGCGTCATGGTGTAGCGCTGCATGTCTCTCCTTCCTCCCGTCTTCCTTCCCCTCCCGTTGAATACCATTTTCAAAGTCCTCCGTGAACTCTATGATTCCAGACTCGGACGGCGTGCAGAAGTTCGCCTTCCACGGCAACGTGAACCGGCCGCTGCACAACGTGGAAGCGGGCGAGATGTCGGTGGACATCACCAGCAAGACAGACGGACTGTGGTCCTATTACAACCCGCAGAAGCGCCTCAAAGTCGGTGACATCGTCAACTACTGGTTGTACGTTCAGCGGGACGGGCTCGGCTACCAGCGGCTGGAGCAGACACACCAGATCACAGGTGAGTTCGACACGGACTATGTAAAATGACATGAAAGCCCCGACGGATGCGATTATTTTTGACGCACGATGATATTTTCACCGTTACTTTCAGCGCTGATTCCGTATTCTGGGGATCCGTCGACATTGGCGCAAAGCAACAACGGTAAGCCAGTTTTCGATGAAAGCGCTCTAACACGGAAAGAGAAAATATCTTCACCTCCCGGAGCAAAATTTATTTTCGGCAGACAAATCTAAAACTAATTTGGATGATAACGAAATTTTTGAGCGCGGCTGCATCTTGGCCTCTGACTGCCTCCGACTCCTGTTGCAGTCCAGAGCCCTGAAGATCGGCCAAATCAGGGCGGCTTGGGAGCTGTCAGTAGCGATTTCGACTACAGGCCGCCCCCGCCGAACTACGAGCCCCGCCCCCCTCCCCAACGCCCCGGGGCCCCGCACGTGGGCCAGCGCCCGCCCCCACATGACGATCGCCGCCCGCCTCCGCCCGCGTACAACTCCCGACCACCCCCATACGATTCCCGACCGGCCCCGGATGACTCTAGACAGCCCCCCTACGACTCCCGACCACCCCCGCCGGACCGTCGGCCGCCCCCGTACGACTCGCGGCCGCCCCCATACGACTCGCGGCCGCCCTCGGGTGGCTACTACGGGTCGAGGCCTCCGCCACCTCCCTCCAACAACTACGAGTACCCCCCTCCCCCTCCGCCCAGCCAACCCGCTGGCACTGCCGTCGTCGTCAGCCACAACCACCACGTGGGCTACCCGACGACCACGACCACCAGCAACAACAACTACAACTACAACGCCGGTGACACCTACCCAAGGCCCCCTCCACCCAACCAGCCCACCGGCATCGTCGTCCACCACAACCACCACGTCGGCTACCCCAGCGACAACGGCGGGGACCGCTACACGTCAACTAACAACAACGGCGGCGACCGCTACCCGACCACCAACCCACAACTACAGGAGCCTTACAACCCCAACCCGACGCTGACGGTGGACAGACCGACAGGGGGCGTCGTCACGACGGCAGACGTCGACTTCAACCCGACGCTGGGCGCCTTGACTCCGTCGCAGGGGGCTTGGGGGCAGGCGCAGGGGCAGGGGCAGGGACTACCCCTAAACGGAGACCGCTTTACAGTCCCACCACCGACCGTCGGCCCCAACGCCAACTGCGAGCTGTCGGCCACCTACGTCAACGGCCGACCATCCTGCAAGGGCCAGGTTGTCTTCGAGGAGGACTTCCAGTCCCTCAACCTCAATCGCTGGTCGCACGAAGTCAAGATATCCGGTGGCCCGGTAAGTGCAAACTACGTAGCTTCCATAATGACTCTAGCCGTAGTAGTCGGGAAGTTCCAACCTACGTTTCCACAGGACTACGAGTTCTGCATCTACGCGCCCCACTCCGAGAATACGTTCACCAGCAAGGGTCTGCTGCACCTGCATCCGACCATGACCAATGACAAGTACGGTGCCGACTTCATACGCAAGGGCAAACTCGAGCTGACAGAGTGAGTACACGGTATAATTTCGGAGTAAATCTTCAGAAGATCGTATTTTTTGGTGTCGATGTTTGACTACGTAATGTTCGCCTATGGCGTCGTAGGGCGCCTGCGAGTGCGAGGGTAGGCCAGCCCGCACGACACGTGTGCCCGCAGAAGTCGAGGTGGCCTATCCAACAGGCGCTGGTTGTACCCAGACGGACCAAACTAATTATGTTTTCCTTCCCGAACATTATTGCGGACGTGCTTTATGGATGATCCCTTTGTGAATAGCTGCACTGCTGGCCCCATCAACTCGGACAGCTGCTCCCGGGAGGCCATGTTCTCGTACATCCTGCCGCCGGTTGTGGCTTCAAGGATCACCACCAAGAAGTACTTCAGCTTCAAGTACGGCAGGATCGACGTGCGCGCTAGGCTGCCTCGAGGGGACTGGATCTACCCCGGTGAGTGGGCGGCCGGACATAGGGCCGGGCGCGGCTGGGGAGAGGCGAGGCGCGACTCCCAGCAGAGCCTTGAGCCACCCTGCCCTCAGCGCGTTGGTGTCGAAAGGGTCACCTACCACACGGCGCTAGCAGCAGCCCCACCGCCTTAGGGCTTGCTGTCGGCTGCCGCAGTTTATTGAGTCAAGAAATCCATGGTCGGTTTTCGAGCCCGGCTCGGCACTGGTTAATTTTGTTGTTCCTCTGCAGAGGTGTGGTTGCAGCCGCTGCGCGAGGAGTACGGCCCGGGCCTGGCCTCCGGACGCATCCTACTGGCCATGGCTCGAGGTAACCGCCAGCTCCGCGGCCCGGCTCCCGAGTCCGACGACCTCAGCGGCAAGACCCTCGTCGTCGGCGCCCTGGCCGGCGGCAAGAACGTGGGCTCGGCGACGGCCAGGAGGAAGTTCTTCACGCGGAGGTCAGAGTCCGGGCTTTGGACGGAGCAGTTCCACAACTACACGCTGCTGTGGACTCCAGGTACATCGTGGTCGTGTCTTTTCTCGTATTGGAGTGTGGCATATCTGTGACATGTTAAAAACGGTAATCTATACGCCTTGTAGAGAACCTGGCTTTCTCGGTGGACGGTGTGGAGATTGGCGTAGCACGCCCCGAAGAGCTGGGCGGTCTACTTCACGGCAGGGCGGACGAAGAGACCGACCCGTGGGCCCAGGGCTCCAGGATCGCGCCCTTCGACAAGGAGGTGACAACACCGAAAAATGCCGTATGAATATTTTCCTGATCATTTTCTAGAGCATGTAATCCTGTATTATTATCATTAACCATTTCAGTTTTACATCAGTCTTGGGCTTGCCGTGGGAGGCGTCCACGCCTTTCCAGACGGATGCAAGAGCGGAAACCACGACAAGCCATGGAAAAACACTGGCGCGAAGGTACGCTTCCAAACATAAGTATAAACAAAGCAACTGTAAATGTTTTGTTATAACTAAGATGGTAAAACATTTCTTTCGTATTTTGCAGGCCATGCTAAGCTTTTGGAACGCGAGAGATGTCTGGCACTCAACGTGGAACGGACAGAGCGACCTTCTCGTAGAATCAGTACGGGTCACAGCATTAAATAACTGAAGAAATTGAGAGTCAATGATCTAATGACTGATTTAGATAGTGAAACGTTTTCATTGGAAAACAATCATTTCCTAAATTATTCATTAATCTGAAATGCAAACGTGCTCAGCAGGCTTATTATTTACAGATATGCACTTATTACAATGTATCATAGGTGTAATTCTCCAACTTAAAATAAATGCGTGTAGAATAATTAACTACTAATAAACAAGACTGAAAGTAGTGTTCTTTCAATTTTCTAAACAACAATCGAAAGCCCACCAGTACCTAATGAGCACTGTTCACCATCGTACCAGCAGGTAGG
Source organism: Odontothrips loti (assembly GCA_038380765.1). Classification (NCBI taxonomy): domain Eukaryota; kingdom Metazoa; phylum Arthropoda; class Insecta; order Thysanoptera; family Thripidae; genus Odontothrips; species Odontothrips loti. Next base: position 9,563,129 of record CM076243.1, read on the forward strand.
GGGTAGTACACATACTTCGTGACCGATTGGGGGGGGGGGGGGACAAGAAGAGATTACGTAGTAATTACACCGAAATTCCATCCGAAAATATCTGATGGCCTAGACGTGCCGGACGCGCGCGTTGACGACTCTCCGTTGAACTTGCAGAGCGACTGCCGCGCGCCTTCCGATCGGACGGAGCGCAACCGCGAGCAGGCGGGGCGGGCAGACAGGCAGGCTGGCCCAGCCGCAGCGAGATGAGCGTTGTAGCTGTTAAAACCATCAGCATATCTTTAAACTTATTCTGCCCATGCTTAAATTCATCACGAAAACGTGCTCTGGGGTTGAAGCGGATGCATCGGGTGTCCTAGCGAGCCAATGCACCAAAGTAGGCGGGATTGCCTTAAAGCGCCTTACGGTTTGATTCACATGCGCTGTGTTCTTTCGTCCCTAAGGCGCTGATAGGCAACCCATTCGACTGCGCTGCGTTGGCTGGGACAGGGACACCCGGTATACGGTGGTGTTCGGCAGTGAATGTGCACTTGTGCCAAGCAGTCAGTAGCTTTAACGCTCAGTTTGTTAGAGTGCAGTTGTACCAACTCTCAGTTGTATAAATTCCCAGTTTTTACAAGCTCATCTCGAGTCTCTCTTCAGTCGCAAATATGCATTTTTTATATTAATCTACAGTTGTACCAACGCTCAGATGCTTTCACCATGCTTTCACGCTGTTTTGTTAATGTGCAGTTACAAAACAGTCAGTTGTTATAGTACTAGGTTTGGTTGATGTGCAGTTGCACCAACGCTCAGCTCAGTTGCTTCAACTCCCAGTTCATCAATGTGCAAAAAAAACTTCGTTCAGCAGGAATACGCTCCCGGTATACCAAAAGTGGCAAAAATCGGCCAAGTGAGGGTACGATCCATAAGCCACACGGATCGTCAACGCCTAGGACTTCCTAAATTTCAAGGGTTGTGGGAGCGGTGATACGCGCAGTAGGTGTCACCCGCCTACCATAGGTAGGCAACCCACCCAGCAAAGCGAGACCGCGCTGCCGGAGAGGCTAGAGAACCAAACAAACACCAGCCACTAAAGTGGCTGCTGCGTGACAGGCCAATATTGCAACGGCTTTTGCATAAATATTGGTGTTTATTTGCGACTGCTATTTAAACATGTTTTCATTTTCAACCCGCCTCCACTACTAACGCACAAACCGGGCAACGATGAAGACGGGCCCCCTGCGTATGAGGTCGCTGGCTAGGGCTGCGAAAGAACTAGCTAGGGTTGTGAAGGAGCTGCGAAAGCTGCGAAATAGGGGAACGGTAACGCCCCTAACAGGGCCTGTGAAAAAAACGTGCCGCGCGCAGAAATTTCGAACTGGACCGTTGGAGCCCGCTAGTTCACCGCGACAACGCCGGCGGCAACATGTCAAGGGCCCCGGGTGGGGTGACGGGCGAACCAAAGTCGACTCGAGTCGTTCCCCGCCATGGAAGGCGAGAAGCTTCATGGGGCCCCGCTGCTTCCCGATGATTGCTGACGCTGCTGCTTCCCTTTCTGACTTCCCGTCATGGACTCGCCACGCCGCCCTGCCCGAATGCCAGGACGACGTTGGGATCCCCCTCAACCACGCCGACATTGGCAACGGCGAGGCGCTCGCCGGCTGCTCCGCCGGAGCTGTCCGACAACTCCAGCTGGTGCGCAGTAAGCCGGCTTGTGCTGGTTGCGCCTCATGGGGGCTGTGACTACCTCTGCAGTGAAATCGTGAGATGTGCAATGGCGATGAGATTATGGCAGGGCAGACGCTCCCGTGGCCATCTGGAGCTGTGTGTGTGTGTGTGTGTGTGTGTGTTTGTAGGTGTGTGTGTGTGTGTATGTGACCTCCTACAGTGGATTCAGTATGGAGAAGGATCGTCTTGTTTGGTTAGTGCACTTGTTTTATTTTCCTATCACTGGGCCCAGTAGTTAGTTGTGCTTTGGTGTGTGTTATGTATTTCTCTGCGACTGTGAACTTAGATTATTTTATAGTTTTATACTCAGCACGATACTTATGAGTTGTGGAAATGCCCCACCTCAGATGGTATATTTGTTTGGTCGTTTTCTGTCTGCCTGTACAGCGTTAAATGTGAGGCGTTTGGACATTTTCTAAATATTTATTTATATTTAGTTTAATCTGTACCTGAAGGTCTTTAAATTCCATCTTTAATAATAAAATCCTTATGCTTTATTTTATTTAAGATTAGATTGGAGCCTCGGAAAAGTTTCCTTGTACGCAATACCCCAGTTATGAAATATTTTCAGGAACAGTTAATCCATCTATTTCCAGTGCATTTCTTTATTCAGCTAGTTTTAGGTCTTTAAATCAAATATTTATATTGTTTTCTGTGGCTTTAAATTATCTAAAGCTTTATTTAGATTAGTAATTGTGAATACCTGAAGGTCTTTAATCACAATATCCATGGTTTTGCACCAGTTTAATAATAAAATCCTTATGTAAATGATTCGCCGATGTTGGCGGATATTTATTTAAGCTTAACTTCTACGATTGGAGCCTCGGAAAAGTTTCCTTGTACGCATAAACATGCCCCAGTTATGTAAATATTTTCAGGAACAGTTAATCCATCTATTTCCAGTGCATTTCTTTATTCAGCTAGTTTTAGGCCAAATCATTCAGCTTCTAAACTTTGGCTCGGGTATTTCAATTTTCCCCCTCTGTTGTTGTCAGTCACGAGATTGGTGTTTGCCTAAAAAGGACGGTGCGTTGGACAAGGCAAAGCATTTGTTTTCAGTCAGCGGAGTTAGTGATGTGCTTGAGCGTGCTGAGCGCGAGCTGGCGCTAGTGCGCGCGTGCCATTACCCAACTCCTCATCGCTATACTGTCCGGAAGAATGGCGCAGGCGATGGCTGCATATAGGGATTGAAAGGCCGGTAATATTACCGGTAAGATTCGGTAAGTTACCGTTACTTACGGTAATATTACCCGACCTCGCAAAAAGTGGTATTTTTCGGTAATATTCAGAATTGCAAAACTCGGAAATTGGTTGTGCGTGCTGTTCCAAGTAGTGAAAAGTGTATTTTTTTTGTCCTTGCCTTCACTGCAAAGGCTGAATCTACTCTGAAACACATCCTTCAAGATCATGTCTGCATCTTCAAGCAATCATCTGACTTCTCGCTGGAAAACAACCGTGGCCATATACAATCCATAATTCTGACACAAACTCATATTTCAAGTGATGAAACGTCTGAAGTGTTCTAGCACATGAAGCATTGCGAGAAATGACTACTGTTACGAGGAAAAACGTAGTAACACATACTATTTGACATATGCACGATGTAAATCAATCTCTCTCATTATTGCCAAAAATACCAGTAACCTACAAATCTTTCCGTAACTTCCCGTAAGATTGAATCTTACCGGTATTTCTAAATCCCTAGCTGCATAATTAGGGACCGTACCCATATTACGTAAATGATTTTGGGCCACTTTTCGAACCCACCCCCCCCTCTCCTCGTGACGTGGGGCCTTAATTTGAACGCTGATTGCAGTTGTGGGGCTTACCTCTTTGAGTCTGGAATCTATTCACCGTCGAGAGTACTGATCTCAATTTGAAGCTGTCATGCAGTCGATATCACTCATTATGAGTGAGATTATCACCCATTGTGAGTCCCGCGGAATTTGACGAAAGGTCCCCATTTACGCATAGACGAGAGGTTGACAGCATATGAGTCATAGAATGAATTCCTTTTCTTTCTACTTCCGTTTCATTTTATTTCAAACCGCATATTGACGTCTTTATATTATTCATGGGCTGCTGGACTAGGCGCGGAGGAAGAGTCCTTGTGGTAAATGAGGACGTCCTTGAAGAGCATGTTGGGGGTGTAGAAGCGGTCGAAGTTTTTGATCTGGCGGTCGAAGGGGAAGCCTAGGGGACGGTTGTCGATGGCGGTGACGAGTCGGTTGCAGGAGTAGATGTCCTTGACGGCGGCTTCGTAGTTGTGTACATTGTGGGAGTACTGTCGGTCGGCGTGTTCGTGCTCGTTGGCACCGAGCGGGCTGACGATGACGAACAGAGAGTATGGCACTCCAGCCTTTTGGCCCTTGGGGAGGGCAAGACGGTCGGGGAAGCCGCACTGTCGGTCGACGGTGCTGAGGACGGGGTTGCCGGTCTCGACGGACTGGAGGAGGGATTTGAAGGAGGGCCCATCGCTGGTGGTGGAAGTGAACTCTTGGGATCTGCGCTGGATCAGGTTGTTACCTTTCTTCACTGTGGGGCAGAATGTGCAAAATAATATGTATTAATAAGTTGTCCGACAGTTTCTTCGGCGAAGAGAAGAAAATGTATATAGACTGCCAGAAAAGGATATTTGTACCGGCGTAAAGATAAAATGAAAATAAAATACAAAATTAGAATACTCACGGACAGCGGGGAAACGGTCGAGCTCGACAAAGTATTTTTTGATCCTCTGCAGGTCGGCGGTGGGGTGTGCGTAGTAGACGTCGGAAACCTGTTCGCCGTAGAATTTGGAGTAGGTAAGGGCGGTGCTGGGGCCGAGGAAGACGCGGACGACGGACTTGGTATTCTTGTCGCTGGTGACCGTGAGCTTGTAGGTAAAGGGCTCGTGGTTCAGACGCAAGGTATTGGCGACATAGTTGAGCTTGTTGGCCTCTTCGATGGAGCCAACGTCGACGGCGTTGTCGACGTCGATGGCGTACGGTTCGTAGAAGGTGACGAGCGGGTCGACGGCAACGTCCTGGACTTCGACGCCGTGGTAGTGGAGGTCATCAGGCTTGTAGGCGGGGAGGTTGTTCCGGTACTCGTCGTAGAGGCTGAGGACATGTTTCTGGACGGCGTAGAAAGCGGGGTCACGGAGGGCGGTCTGGTCGTAGCCGATGACGCTGGGGACAACGCCGTACTCCTGGGCGGGGTCCTTGACGAGGGCGACGGAGCTGCGGAGCGTGGTCTGGTAGGAGCCGTAGTAGCGGGGGTTGACGGAGTCCTGGTTGCCCTCGATGATGTTAGCGAGGATGTTGATGCCCTTGGCGTAAGTGGTGATGGCGATCTTGTGGCCGTCCGTGCCGAGAACGTAGCCGGAGTCGATGGCGTCCTTGATCCTCCTCCTGCTGTCGCTGGGGGAGTGGGCCCTGATGCTGAGGTAGGACCTGCTGTCGTCCCTGGGGGTCGGTTGGGGAACTGGGCACCGTTGATGTAAAGCAGGTCGGGGGTGTAGCCGTTCTTGATGGTCTCCTCCCAGTCGAGCTCGGGCAGGAAGTTGCCCATGCGCTGCAGGTTGTAGTTGGCGACGAGCTGCTGGTAGTAGTAGAAGGAGCCCTCACCGCGCCTGTGGTAGGTGGTGATGCCGTACTTCTCGGCGTCAAGCCAGGAGGGCCTGTATAGGTGGGCGTAGGCGTAGTAGGCGTTGAGGCCGACGTCCTCGGTGAAGTAGCCCAGGAGCTGGTCGGGGTTGTTGATCTCGCAGCCGGCGGTCCAGTTGGTCGTCTTGACGTAGTTGACCTTGCGTTGCATCTTGGCGCTGATAAAGTCCTTGATGTCACTGGAGTGCAGGTACAGCTGAGGAGTGACCTCGTACAGGGGAGGGAGCACCAGACGGGCGCAGTCGGCACGGTAGATAACGGCCACGTAGAAGGAGTAGGCGAACTGGCCCTCGTTCACGTTGTCACGGGCCCAGGCGGCGGTCTTGATGAAGGTGTCGAAGTCCTTGGCGAAGTACAGCATGTCAAACAGGGCGACCGCCTCCTTCTGCTGGACGACGTTGTACAGGTTGAAGATCTCGCCGCGGGGTAGGGTACCACGCTTCAAAAGGCGGACGAAGTTCTCGACGACGTACTGGTTGGCGTAGAGGTCGGCGTTCTGCTCGGGGTTATAGCTCTGGGCCAGAGCTCGGAGCTCGGGGTCCACGTTCTTTTGGTGCACATGCCTCAACAGCTGCAGAACCACCCTCTGCCTCTGGGCGGTCTCCGATCCCGCTGCGCAACAGCAATACAAGTTGAATAAGTGCTCCAGATATCTCTTTTAGCGGTCTGTTGTGACCGGCGGTTCAAATACTCACTGTTGTGGGCGTTGTCGGTGGCGACGTTGCGCACGTTGGGGACGGTGAGGGCAGCAGCCACCGTCAGGGTAACGAGGAGGGCGACCGTTTCCTTGTACATTGTAGACGGCTGACCGAGATCTGTTGCCGGTGCAGATGCCGGACCGCCCTTTTATACGGTGCGATCTCTGTATCCTCTGCCGTAGTCGGATGCCGGTGGGACCCTGGTTCTGCATTTTTGTGAGGGGTGGGGGTGATATGGAGGGAAAGTGGAGAAAAACAGAACGGGGCCACGGTTATTGGGTTCAGGTTGAGGCACACACAGACATCACACAAGAAGAGTTTGTAGACAGGGGACGAAGCGTGAAGGGCAGCCTCGCGACGCCGTCAGAGCATGCAATACATACGCGTACAATCTGTTGCTGTCGGCCACCGTGTGTTGCTCGCTACACTGTTAGGGTCCTTTCAAATACCACTTGGTACAAAGCACGCCACAAGTTGACCCCCTCCCCCCCCCCTCCCCGTTTCGTGCGTGGTAGGCTAAGCTAACATTTCCATGCATTTAATATAGGAGCGTAACTTCTGCCCCCACCCCTCTTACCCATATCGGTCAGGTGGTATTCGAAAGACCCTTCTAAAAGATATACGCCGGAACACAAAGATGCACGGGTTCTCTCAGTTAAGGTTTTGCAGTGCGTATGCAGTTAGTTATGGGAGGGCGCTTGTCATGCAAACCAGGCGGGCCGGTCTCCTGTGGGCCCTGAGGGCCGTGCTTGCGCGTGCTGAGCGCGTGCTGGCGCTAGTGCGGCTCCTCATCGCTATTGTCCGGCAGCGTAGCGCCGGCGATGGCTGCATAGTTAGGCTAGTTGCTCTTGCCGGCCCGATTGCGCTCGCTCCTGTATGCAGAACACACACAGACACATACACACACACACACACACACACACACACGGTCATGAGCCAGGGAAAGCCAACACACACACACACCCACAAAACCAACGAACGAAAAGCGCTTTCCAAATATACCGGTCTAGGAAATTAAAATTTTCAGAAAATTAAATTAAGGGTGCTTATAAGGCTGCCTTCTGCCTGAAAGGAAAACATAATTTTGTCTGTCGGTAAAAATGATATGCAGAGATGAGTGGTGAGATGGTGAGGCATATGTAAGGATATCCGGAAATACCTAGTAAAAATTATTATATCAGCTGCTGCCGCCGCCTTTGTCGACAGCATCTTTTCGTGTGTAACTGAGTCCTCCATGTAAAGCCCTCCTCTACGCGAAATAGGATACACCCTCCCGTTGAATACCATTATTGGCGAGTGTGGCGGGCATTTGTTCACAAAGAAACCAAAGGCGGACAGCCGTCATGCATTGGTCTGTCTATCTGTCATTCGCTTTTCGAAAACATCATACTCAACTGACGTGGCTCAGTTTCTATATTGCGGGTCGACATTTATTGGGGGACAAACCGACGGTCCATATTTTCGATCAGTGCAATTTGAAATAGCCAGCTTATAAGAGACTTGGAAAGCCACGCAACTGGTCTGGTACCACTTCGCGGTTTAGGGCTAGGCTTGGTTCGGCTAGGCATCGCACGGCTTGTCGGCTCGACCAACTGTGTTATTGTCGCTGCTATAAGTTTTCTCTCGACTTTAATTCTTGTCAACTTGAATAAGATATTAAAAGAAGGTTTCCTCTCTGATGGAATCTGCCGCTGGGTTGAAGATGAGTTGCGAGTGTGTAATATGTCGGCTAGCAGTATTTCTCGGCCATCCCCTTCTCACGCCTTCTCCATTCCTTCACTGCCCCGCTCCCCGCAGCCACCTCCTTGCGTTCGATGTTTGTTTTGATCGTGAGACGAAATGTAATTTAGCAGCAAATATTCGTTGACTTCTTATAGTTAATGGCAAAAGGTGTTTCTAAAGCGAGATTGTAACTTCTGAGATGTGTCAGAGCACTGTTTCTGCGATAGACAAGCACTTGTTTTCAGTCAGCGGAGTTAGGTGATGTGATCTGCAGGTTACATATAGATATTGTGTCATGTACTGAAACATATTTCACTCATAGTAGTCGCTTCGCTCTATTCCATTATCCCTCCCTTTAAACTATGTTGTTCAGTCCTGCTGTACTGTTTGCCCCTACCTAAAAATGCTTGCACTTCATCCTTTTCTTTGTGAAAATGAAACGTGCGAATGTACATTATGTATCTGATAATATATTACTGAAGTGGATGTATGAACCAGTGTCATCGATTGAAATTTTACTGCAGTCTGTTTGATATGTTGCAGTGATATGCTGATGTTATCTGTTGCTGCAGACCCACTTGAAAAAGCTGCGTTGCCATGGCGCGAGACGAGGGCACCCCAACTTTCTAATAGTTAAGAGGTAATCGCTCAGTGGAAGAATCTGTGTGTATTCTGTATGCTGATATGTATCTGTTCATATATAATTCAATTTTTAATTCATACGGCACTTTATGACAAGTTTTGAACGCGTTGTACATGCTTGACATTTCACGTTGGTTGAGTCATGCTAACAACTGACCATGCAATAAAGCAGCTAGTGTAGACTGCTCAGTGTGAATTATCCTTCTATTTCTTAGGATTGTGTATGAGTTACGACCCAAATATCTCATTGTTTTCATTTAAAGTTCCCTTTCTGTTCCACCTATCGAGTACAAGCCCACTCAACTTCTTTCAATATTTTCATTCCAGGCCTTAATTTGAACGCTGATTGCAGTTGTGGGGCTTACGTCTTTGAGTCTGGAATCTATTCACCGTCGAGAGCACTGATCTCAATTTGATGCTGTCATGCAGTCGATATCACTCATTATGAGTGATATCACCCATCATTGTGAGTCCCGCGGAATTTGACGAAAGGTCCCCATTTACGCATAGACGAGAGGTTGACAGCATATGAGTCATAGAATGAATTCCTTTTCTTTCTACTTCCGTTTCATTTTATTTCAAACCGCATATTGACGTCTTTATATTATTCATGGGCTGCTGGACTAGGCGCGGAGGAAGAGTCCTTGTGGTAAATGAGGACGTCCTTGAAGAGCATGTTGGGGGTGTAGAAGCGGTCGAAGTTTTTGATCTGGCGGTCGAAGGGGAAGCCTAGGGGACGGTTGTCGATGGCGGTGACGAGTCGGTTGCAGGAGTAGATGTCCTTGACGGCGGCTTCGTAGTTGTGTACATTGTGGGAGTACTGTCGGTCGGCGTGTTCGTGCTCGTTGGCACCGAGCGGGCTGACGATGACGAACAGAGAGTATGGCACTCCAGCCTTTTGGCCCTTGGGGAGGGCAAGACGGTCGGGGAAGCCGCACTGTCGGTCGACGGTGCTGAGGACGGGGTTGCCGGTCTCGACGGACTGGAGGAGGGATTTGAAGGAGGGCCCATCGCTGGTGGTGGAAGTGAACTCTTGGGATCTGCGCTGGATCAGGTTGTTACCTTTCTTCACTGTGGGGCAGAATGTGCAAAATAATATGTATTAATAAGTTGTCCGACAGTTTCTTCGGCGAAGAGAAGGAAATGTATATAGACTGCCAGAAAAGGATATTTGTACCGGCGTAAAGATAAAATGAAAATAAAATACAAAATTAGAATACTCACGGACAGCGGGGAAACGGTCGAGCTCGACAAAGTATTTTTTGATCCTCTGCAGGTCGGCGGTGGGGTGTGCGTAGTAGACGTCGGAAACCTGTTCGCCGTAGAATTTGGAGTAGGTAAGGGCGGTGCTGGGGCCGAGGAAGACGCGGACGACGGACTTGGTATTCTTGTCGCTGGTGACCGTGAGCTTGTAGGTAAAGGGCTCGTGGTTCAGACGCAAGGTATTGGCGACATAGTTGAGCTTGTTGGCCTCTTCGATGGAGCCAACGTCGACGGCGTTGTCGACGTCGATGGCGTACGGTTCGTAGAAGGTGACGAGCGGGTCGACGGCAACGTCCTGGACTTCGACGCCGTGGTAGTGGAGGTCATCAGGCTTGTAGGCGGGGAGGTTGTTCCGGTACTCGTCGTAGAGGCTGAGGACATGTTTCTGGACGGCGTAGAAAGCGGGGTCACGGAGGGCGGTCTGGTCGTAGCCGATGACGCTGGGGACAACGCCGTACTCCTGGGCGGGGTCCTTGACGAGGGCGACGGAGCTGCGGAGCGTGGTCTGGTAGGAGCCGTAGTAGCGGGGGTTGACGGAGTCCTGGTTGCCCTCGATGATGTTAGCGAGGATGTTGATGCCCTTGGCGTAAGTGGTGATGGCGATCTTGTGGCCGTCCGTGCCGAGAACGTAGCCGGAGTCGATGGCGTCCTTGATCCTCCTCCTGCTGTCGCTGGGGGAGTGGGCCCTGATGCTGAGGTAGGACCTGCTGTCGTCCCTGGGGGTCGGTTGGGGAACTGGGCACCGTTGATGTAAAGCAGGTCGGGGGTGTAGCCGTTCTTGATGGTCTCCTCCCAGTCGAGCTCGGGCAGGAAGTTGGCCATGCGCTGCAGGTTGTAGTTGGCGACGAGCTGCTGGTAGTAGTAGAAGGAGCCCTCACCGCGCCTGTGGTAGGTGGTGATGCCGTACTTCTCGGCGTCAAGCCAGGAGGGCCTGTATAGGTGGGCGTAGGCGTAGTAGGCGTTGAGGCCGACGTCCTCGGTGAAGTAGCCCAGGAGCTGGTCGGGGTTGTTGATCTCGCAGCCGGCGGTCCAGTTGGTCGTCTTGACGTAGTTGACCTTGCGTTGCATCTTGGCGCTGATAAAGTCCTTGATGTCACTGGAGTGCAGGTACAGCTGAGGAGTGACCTCGTACAGGGGAGGGAGCACCAGACGGGCGCAGTCGGCACGGTAGATAACGGCCACGTAGAAGGAGTAGGCGAACTGGCCCTCGTTCACGTTGTCACGGGCCCAGGCGGCGGTCTTGATGAAGGTGTCGAAGTCCTTGGCGAAGTACAGCATGTCAAACAGGGCGACCGCCTCCTTCTGCTGGACGACGTTGTACAGGTTGAAGATCTCGCCGCGGGGTAGGGTACCACGCTTCAAAAGGCGGACGAAGTTCTCGACGACGTACTGGTTGGCGTAGAGGTCGACGTTCTGCTCGGGGTTATAGCTCTGGGCCAGAGCTCGGAGCTCGGGGTCCACGTTCTTTTGGTGCACATGCCTCAACAGCTGCAGAACCACCCTCTGCCTCTGGGCGGTCTCCGATCCCGCTGCGCAACAGCAATACAAGTTGAATAAGTGCTCCAGATATCTCTTTTAGCGGTCTGTTGTGACCGGCGGTTCAAATACTCACTGTTGTGGGCGTTGTCGGTGGCGACGTTGCGCACGTTGGGGACGGTGAGGGCAGCAGCCACCGTCAGGGTAGCGAGGAGGGCGACCGTTTCCTTGTACATTGTAGACGGCTGACCGAGATCTGTTGCCGGTGCAGATGCCGGACCGCCCTTTTATACGGTGCGATATCCTCTGCCGTAGTCGGATGCCGGTGGGACCCTGGTTCTGCATTTTTGTGAGGGGTGGGGGTGATATGGAGGGAAAGTGGAGAAAAACAGAACGGGGCCACGGTTATTGGGTTCAGGTTGAGGCACACACAGACATCACACAAGAAGAGTTTGTAGACAGGGGACGAAGCGTGAAGGGCAGCCTCGCGACGCCGTCAGAGCATGCAATACATACGCGTACAATCTGTTGCTGTCGGCCACCGTGTGTTGCTCGCTACACTGTTAGGGTCCTTTCAAATACCACTTGGTACAAAGCACGCCACAAGTTGACCCCCCCCCCCTCCCCGTTTCGTGCGTGGTAGGCTAAGCTAACATTTCCATGCATTTAATATAGGAGCCTAACTTCTGCCCCCACCCCTGTTACCCATATCGGTCAGGTGGTATTCGAAAGACCCTTCTAAAAGATATACGCCGGAACACAAAGATGCACGGGTTCTCTCAGTTAAGGTTTTGCAGTGCGTATGCAGTTAGTTATGGGAGGGCGCTTGTCATGCAAACCAGGCGGGCCGGTCTCCTGTGGGCCCTGAGGGCCGTGCTTGCGCGTGCTGAGCGCGTGCTGGCGCTAGTGCGGCTCCTCATCGCTATTGTCCGGCAGCGTAGCGCCGGCGATGGCTGCATAGTTAGGCTAGTTGCTCTTGCCGGCCCGATTGCGCTCCTGTATGCAGAACACACACAGACACATACACACACACACACACACACACACACACACAATGAGCCAGGGAAAGCCAACACACACACACACACACACACACACACACGAAACCAACGAACGAAAAGCGCTTTCCAAATATACCGGTCTAGGAAATTAAAATTTTCAGAAGATTAAATTAAGGGTTCTTATAAGGCTGCCTTCTGTCTGAAAGGAAAACATAATTTTGTCTGTCGGTAAAAATGATATGCAGAGATGAGTGGTGCGAGGGTGAGGCATATGTAAGGATATCCGGAAATACCTAGTAAAAATTATTATATCAGCTGCTGCCGCCGCCTTTGTCGACAGCATCTTTTCGTGTGTAACTGAGTCCTCCATGTAAAGCCCTCCTCTACGCGAAATAGGATTCACCCTCCCGTTGAATACCATTATTGGCGAGTGTGGCGGGCATTTGTTCACAAAGAAACCAAAGGCGGACAGCCGTCATGCATTGGTCTGTCTATCTGTCATCCGCTTTTCGAAAACATCATACTCAACTGACGTGGCTCAGTTTCTATATTGCGGGTCGACATTTATTTGGGGACAAACCGACGGTCCATATTTTCGATCAGTGCAATTTGAAATAGCCAGCTTATAAGAGACTTGAAAAGCCACGCAACTGGTCTGGTACCACTTCGCGGTTTAGGGGTAGGCTTGGTTCGGCTAGGCATCGCACGGCTTGTCGGCTCGACCAACTGTGTTATTGTCGCTGCTATAAGTTTTCTCTCGACTTTAATTCTTGTCAACTTGAATAAGATATTAAAAGAAGGTTTCCTCTCTGATGGAATCTGCCGCTGGGTTGAAGATGAGTTGCGAGTGTGTAATATGTCGGCTAGCAGTATTTCTCGGCCATCCCCTTCTCACGCCTTCTCCATTCCTTCACTGCCCCGCTCCCCGCAGCCACCTCCTTGCGTTCGATGTTTGTTTTGATCGTGAGACGAAATGTAATTTAGCAGCAAATATTCGTTGACTTCTTATAGTTAATGGCAAAAGGTGTTTCTAAAGCGAGATTGTAACTTCTGAGATGTGTCAGAGCACTGTTTCTGCGATAGACAAGCACTTGTTTTCAGTCAGCGGAGTTAGGTGATGTGATCTGCAGGTTACATATAGATATTGTGTCATGTACTGAAACATATTTCACTCATAGTAGTCGCTTCGCTCTATTCCATTATCCCTCCCTTTAAACTATGTTGTTCAGTCCTGCTGTACTGTTTGCCCCTACCTAAAAATGCTTGCACTTCATCCTTTTCTTTGTGAAAATGAAACGTGCGAATGTACATTATGTATCTGATAATATATTACTGAAGTGGATGTATGAACCAGTGTCATCGATTGAAGTTTTACTGCAGTCTGTTTGATATGTTGCAGTGATATGCTGATGTTATCTGTTGCTGCAGACCCACTTGAAAAAGCTGCGTTGCCATGGCGCGAGACGAGGGCACCCCAACTTTCTAATAGTTAAGAGGTAATCGCTCAGTGGAAGAATCTGTGTGTATTCTGTATGCTGATATGTATCTATTCATATATAATTCAATTTTTAATTCATACGGCACTTTATGACAAGTTTTGAACGCGTTGTACATGCTTGACATTTCACGTTGGTTGAGTCATGCTAACAACTGACCATGCAATAAAGCAGCTAGTGTAGACTGCTCAGTGTGAATTATCCTTCTATTTCTTAGGATTGTGTATGAGTTACGACCCAAATATCTCACTGTTTTCATTTAAAGTTCCCTTTCTGTTCCACCTATCGAGTACAAGCCCACTCAACTTCTTTCAATATTTTCATTCCAGGCCTTAATTTGAACGCTGATTGCAGTTGTGGGGCTTACGTCTTTGAGTCTGGAATCTATTCACCGTCGAGAGCACTGATCTCAATTTGATGCTGTCATGCAGTCGATATCACTCATTATGAGTGATATCACCCATTGTGAGTCCCGCGGAATTTGACGAAAGGTCCCCATTTACGTATAGACGAGAGGTTGACAGCATATGAGTCATAGAATGAATTCCTTTTCTTTCTACTTCGGTTTCATTTTATTTCAAACCGCATATTGACGTCTTTATATTATTCATGGGCTGCTGGACTAGGCGCGGAGGAAGAGTCCTTGTGGTAAATGAGGACGTCCTTGAAGAGCATGTTGGGGGTGTAGAAGCGGTCGAAGTTTTTGATCTGGCGGTCGAAGGGGAAGCCTAGGGGACGGTTGTCGATGGCGGTGACGAGTCGGTTGCAGGAGTAGATGTCCTTGACGGCGGCTTCGTAGTTGTGTACATTGTGGGAGTACTGTCGGTCGGCGTGTTCGTGCTCGTTGGCACCGAGCGGGCTGACGATGACGAACAGAGAGTATGGCACTCCAGCCTTTTGGCCCTTGGGGAGGGCAAGACGGTCGGGGAAGCCGCACTGTCGGTCGACGGTGCTGAGGACGGGGTTGCCGGTCTCGACGGACTGGAGGAGGGATTTGAAGGAGGGCCCATCGCTGGTGGTGGAAGTGAACTCTTGGGATCTGCGCTGGATCAGGTTGTTACCTTTCTTCACTGTGGGGCAGAATGTGCAAAATAATATGTATTAATAAGTTGTCCGACAGTTTCTTCGGCGAAGAGAAGGAAATGTATATAGACTGCCAGAAAAGGATATTTGTACCGGCGTAAAGATAAAATGAAAATAAAATACAAAATTAGAATACTCACGGACAGCGGGGAAACGGTCGAGCTCGACAAAGTATTTTTTGATCCTCTGCAGGTCGGCGGTGGGGTGTGCGTAGTAGACGTCGGAAACCTGTTCGCCGTAGAATTTGGAGTAGGTAAGGGCGGTGCTGGGGCCGAGGAAGACGCGGACGACGGACTTGGTATTCTTGTCGCTGGTGACCGTGAGCTTGTAGGTAAAGGGCTCGTGGTTCAGACGCAAGGTATTGGCGACATAGTTGAGCTTGTTGGCCTCTTCGATGGAGCCAACGTCGACGGCGTTGTCGACGTCGATGGCGTACGGTTCGTAGAAGGTGACGAGCGGGTCGACGGCAACGTCCTGGACTTCGACGCCGTGGTAGTGGAGGTCATCAGGCTTGTAGGCGGGGAGGTTGTTCCGGTACTCGTCGTAGAGGCTGAGGACATGTTTCTGGACGGCGTAGAAAGCGGGGTCACGGAGGGCGGTCTGGTCGTAGCCGATGACGCTGGGGACAACGCCGTACTCCTGGGCGGGGTCCTTGACGAGGGCGACGGAGCTGCGGAGCGTGGTCTGGTAGGAGCCGTAGTAGCGGGGGTTGACGGAGTCCTGGTTGCCCTCGATGATGTTAGCGAGGATGTTGATGCCCTTGGCGTAAGTGGTGATGGCGATCTTGTGGCCGTCCGTGCCGAGAACGTAGCCGGAGTCGATGGCGTCCTTGATCCTCCTCCTGCTGTCGCTGGGGGAGTGGGCCCTGATGCTGAGGTAGGACCTGCTGTCGTCCCTGGGGGGTCGGTTGGGGAACTGGGCACCGTTGATGTAAAGCAGGTCGGGGGTGTAGCCGTTCTTGATGGTCTCCTCCCAGTCGAGCTCGGGCAGGAAGTTGCCCATGCGCTGCAGGTTGTAGTTGGCGACGAGCTGCTGGTAGTAGTAGAAGGAGCCCTCACCGCGCCTGTGGTAGGTGGTGATGCCGTACTTCTCGGCGTCAAGCCAGGAGGGCCTGTATAGGTGGGCGTAGGCGTAGTAGGCGTTGAGGCCGACGTCCTCGGTGAAGTAGCCCAGGAGCTGGTCGGGGTTGTTGATCTCGCAGCCGGCGGTCCAGTTGGTCGTCTTGACGTAGTTGACCTTGCGTTGCATCTTGGCGCTGATAAAGTCCTTGATGTCACTGGAGTGCAGGTACAGCTGAGGAGTGACCTCGTACAGGGGAGGGAGCACCAGACGGGCGCAGTCGGCACGGTAGATAACGGCCACGTAGAAGGAGTAGGCGAACTGGCCCTCGTTCACGTTGTCACGGGCCCAGGCGGCGGTCTTGATGAAGGTGTCGAAGTCCTTGGCGAAGTACAGCATGTCAAACAGGGCGACCGCCTCCTTCTGCTGGACGACGTTGTACAGGTTGAAGATCTCGCCGCGGGGTAGGGTACCACGCTTCAAAAGGCGGACGAAGTTCTCGACGACGTACTGGTTGGCGTAGAGGTCGGCGTTCTGCTCGGGGTTATAGCTCTGGGCCAGAGCTCGGAGCTCGGGGTCCACGTTCTTTTGGTGCACATGCCTCAACAGCTGCAGAACCACCCTCTGCCTCTGGGCGGTCTCCGATCCCGCTGCGCAACAGCAATACAAGTTGAATAAGTGCTCCAGATATCTCTTTTAGCGGTCTGTTGTGACCGGCGGTTCAAATACTCACTGTTGTGGGCGTTGTCGGTGGCGACGTTGCGCACGTTGGGGACGGTGAGGGCAGCAGCCACCGTCAGGGTAACGAGGAGGGCGACCGTTTCCTTGTACATTGTAGACGGCTGACCGAGATCTGTTGCCGGTGCAGATGCCGGACCGCCCTTTTATACGGTGCGATCTCTGTATCCTCTGCCGTAGTCGGATGCCGGTGGGACCCTGGTTCTGCATTTTTGTGAGGGGTGGGGGTGATATGGAGGGAAAGTGGAGAAAAACAGAACGGGGCCACGGTTATTGGGTTCAGGTTGAGGCACACACAGACATCACACAAGAAGAGTTTGTAGACAGGGGACGAAGCGTGAAGGGCAGCCTCGCGACGCCGTCAGAGCATGCAATACATACGCGTACAATCTGTTGCTGTCGGCCACCGTGTGTTGCTCGCTACACTGTTAGGGTCCTTTCAAATACCACTTGGTACAAAGCACGCCACAAGTTGACCCCCCCCCCCCCCTCCCCGTTTCGTGCGTGGTAGGCTAAGCTAACATTTCCATGCATTTAATATAGGAGCGTAACTTCTGCCCCCACCCCTCTTACCCATATCGGTCAGGTGGTATTCGAAAGACCCTTCTAAAAGATATACGCCGGAACACAAAGATGCACGGGTTCTCTCAGTTAAGGTTTTGCAGTGCGTATGCAGTTAGTTATGGGAGGGCGCTTGTCATGCAAACCAGGCGGGCCGGTCTCCTGTGGGCCCTGAGGGCCGTGCTTGCGCGTGCTGAGCGCGTGCTGGCGCTAGTGCGGCTCCTCATCGCTATTGTCCGGCAGCGTAGCGCCGGCGATGGCTGCATAGTTAGGCTAGTTGCTCTTGCCGGCCCGATTGCGCTCGCTCCTGTATGCAGAACACACACAGACACATACACACACACACACACACACACACACACACACACACGGTCATGAGCCAGGGAAAGCCAACACACACACACACCCACAAAACCAACGAGCGAAAAGAGCTTTCCAAATATACCGGTCTAGGAAATTAAAATTTTCAGAAAATTAAATTAAGGGTGCTTATAAGGCTGCCTTCTGCCTGAAAGGAAAACATAATTTTGTCTGTCGGTAAAAATGATATGCAGAGATGAGTGGTGAGATGGTGAGGCATATGTAAGGATATCCGGAAATACCTAGTAAAAATTATTATATCAGCTGCTGCCGCCGCCTTTGTCGACAGCATCTTTTCGTGTGTAACTGAGTCCTCCATGTAAAGCCCTCCTCTACGCGAAATAGGATGCACCCTCCCGTTAAATACCATTATTGGCGAGTGTGGCGGGCATTTGTTCACAAAGAAACCAAAGGCGGACAGCCGTCATGCATTGGTCTGTCTATCTGTCATTCGCTTTTCGAAAACATCATACTCAACTGACGTGGCTCAGTTTCTATATTGCGGGTCGACATTTATTGGGGGACAAACCGACGGTCCATATTTTCGATCAGTGCAATTTGAAATAGCCAGCTTATAAGAGACTTGGAAAGCCACGCAACTGGTCTGGTACCACTTCGCGGTTTAGGGCTAGGCTTGGTTCGGCTAGGCATCGCACGGCTTGTCGGCTCGACCAACTGTGTTATTGTCGCTGCTATAAGTTTTCTCTCGACTTTAATTCTTGTCAACTTGAATAAGATATTAAAAGAAGGTTTCCTCTCTGATGGAATCTGCCGCTGGGTTGAAGATGAGTTGCGAGTGTGTAATATGTCGGCTAGCAGTATTTCTCGGCCATCCCCGCCTCACGCCTTCTCCATTCCTTCACTGCCCCGCTCCCCGCAGCCACCTCCTTGCGTTCGATGTTTGTTTTGATCGTGAGACGAAATGTAATTTAGCAGCAAATATTCGTTGACTTCTTATAGTTAATGGCAAAAGGTGTTTCTAAAGCGAGATTGTAACTTCTGAGATGTGTCAGAGCACTGTTTCTGCGATAGACAAGCACTTGTTTTCAGTCAGCGGAGTTAGGTGATGTGATCTGCAGGTTACATATAGATATTGTGTCATGTACTGAAACATATTTCACTCATAGTAGTCGCTTCGCTCTATTCCATTATCCCTCCCTTTAAACTATGTTGTTCAGTCCTGCTGTACTGTTTGCCCCTACCTAAAAATGCTTGCACTTCATCCTTTTCTTTGTGAAAATGAAACGTGCGAATGTACATTATGTATCTGATAATATATTACTGAAGTGGATGTATGAACCAGTGTCATCGATTGAAATTTTACTGCAGTCTGTTTGATATGTTGCAGTGATATGCTGATGTTATCTGTTGCTGCAGACCCACTTGAAAAAGCTGCGTTGCCATGGCGCGAGACGAGGGCACCCCAACTTTCTAATAGTTAAGAGGTAATCGCTCAGTGGAAGAATCTGTGTGTATTCTGTATGCTGATATGTATCTGTTCATATATAATTCAATTTTTAATTCATACGGCACTTTATGACAAGTTTTGAACGAGTTGTACATGCTTGACATTTCACGTTGGTTGAGTCATGCTAACAACTGACCATGCAATAAAGCAGCTAGTGTAGACTGCTCAGTGTGAATTGTCCTTCTATTTCTTAGGATTGTGTATGAGTTACGACCCAAATATCTCATTGTTTTCGTTTAAAGTTCCCTTTCTGTTCCACCTATCGAGTACAAGCCCACTCAACTTCTTTCAATATTTTCATTCCAGGCCTTAATTTGAACGCTGATTGCAGTTGTGGGGCTTACGTCTTTGAGTCTGGAATCTATTCACCGTCGAGAGCACTGATCTCAATTTGATGCTGTCATGCAGTCGATATCACTCATTATGAGTGATATCACCCATCATTGTGAGTCCCGCGGAATTTGACGAAAGGTCCCCATTTACGTATAGACGAGAGGTTGACAGCATATGAGTCATAGAATGAATTCCTTTTCTTTCTACTTCCGTTTCATTTTATTTCAAACCGCATATTGACGTCTTTATATTATTCATGGGCTGCTGGACTAGGCGCGGAGGAAGAGTCCTTGTGGTAAATGAGGACGTCCTTGAAGAGCATGTTGGGGGTGTAGAAGCGGTCGAAGTTTTTGATCTGGCGGTCGAAGGGGAAGCCTAGGGGACGGTTGTCGATGGCGGTGACGAGTCGGTTGCAGGAGTAGATGTCCTTGACGGCGGCTTCGTAGTTGTGTACATTGTGGGAGTACTGTCGGTCGGCGTGTTCGTGCTCGTTGGCACCGAGCGGGCTGACGATGACGAACAGAGAGTATGGCACTCCAGCCTTTTGGCCCTTGGGGAGGGCAAGACGGTCGGGGAAGCCGCACTGTCGGTCGACGGTGCTGAGGACGGGGTTGCCGGTCTCGACGGACTGGAGGAGGGATTTGAAGGAGGGCCCATCGCTGGTGGTGGAAGTGAACTCTTGGGATCTGCGCTGGATCAGGTTGTTACCTTTCTTCACTGTGGGGCAGAATGTGCAAAATAATATGTATTAATAAGTTGTCCGACAGTTTCTTCGGCGAAGAGAAGAAAATGTATATAGACTGCCAGAAAAGGATATTTGTACCGGCGTAAAGATAAAATGAAAATAAAATACAAAATTAGAATACTCACGGACAGCGGGGAAACGGTCGAGCTCGACAAAGTATTTTTTGATCCTCTGCAGGTCGGCGGTGGGGTGTGCGTAGTAGACGTCGGAAACCTGTTCGCCGTAGAATTTGGAGTAGGTAAGGGCGGTGCTGGGGCCGAGGAAGACGCGGACGACGGACTTGGTATTCTTGTCGCTGGTGACCGTGAGCTTGTAGGTAAAGGGCTCGTGGTTCAGACGCAAGGTATTGGCGACATAGTTGAGCTTGTTGGCCTCTTCGATGGAGCCAACGTCGACGGCGTTGTCGACGTCGATGGCGTACGGTTCGTAGAAGGTGACGAGCGGGTCGACGGCAACGTCCTGGACTTCGACGCCGTGGTAGTGGAGGTCATCAGGCTTGTAGGCGGGGAGGTTGTTCCGGTACTCGTCGTAGAGGCTGAGGACATGTTTCTGGACGGCGTAGAAAGCGGGGTCACGGAGGGCGGTCTGGTCGTAGCCGATGACGCTGGGGACAACGCCGTACTCCTGGGCGGGGTCCTTGACGAGGGCGACGGAGCTGCGGAGCGTGGTCTGGTAGGAGCCGTAGTAGCGGGGGTTGACGGAGTCCTGGTTGCCCTCGATGATGTTAGCGAGGATGTTGATGCCCTTGGCGTAAGTGGTGATGGCGATCTTGTGGCCGTCCGTGCCGAGAACGTAGCCGGAGTCGATGGCGTCCTTGATCCTCCTCCTGCTGTCGCTGGGGGAGTGGGCCCTGATGCTGAGGTAGGACCTGCTGTCGTCCCTGGGGGGTCGGTTGGGGAACTGGGCACCGTTGATGTAAAGCAGGTCGGGGGTGTAGCCGTTCTTGATGGTCTCCTCCCAGTCGAGCTCGGGCAGGAAGTTGCCCATGCGCTGCAGGTTGTAGTTGGCGACGAGCTGCTGGTAGTAGTAGAAGGAGCCCTCACCGCGCCTGTGGTAGGTGGTGATGCCGTACTTCTCGGCGTCAAGCCAGGAGGGCCTGTATAGGTGGGCGTAGGCGTAGTAGGCGTTGAGGCCGACGTCCTCGGTGAAGTAGCCCAGGAGCTGGTCGGGGTTGTTGATCTCGCAGCCGGCGGTCCAGTTGGTCGTCTTGACGTAGTTGACCTTGCGTTGCATCTTGGCGCTGATAAAGTCCTTGATGTCACTGGAGTGCAGGTACAGCTGAGGAGTGACCTCGTACAGGGGAGGGAGCACCAGACGGGCGCAGTCGGCACGGTAGATAACGGCCACGTAGAAGGAGTAGGCGAACTGGCCCTCGTTCACGTTGTCACGGGCCCAGGCGGCGGTCTTGATGAAGGTGTCGAAGTCCTTGGCGAAGTACAGCATGTCAAACAGGGCGACCGCCTCCTTCTGCTGGACGACGTTGTACAGGTTGAAGATCTCGCCGCGGGGTAGGGTACCACGCTTCAAAAGGCGGACGAAGTTCTCGACGACGTACTGGTTGGCGTAGAGGTCGGCGTTCTGCTCGGGGTTATAGCTCTGGGCCAGAGCTCGGAGCTCGGGGTCCACGTTCTTTTGGTGCACATGCCTCAACAGCTGCAGAACCACCCTCTGCCTCTGGGCGGTCTCCGATCCCGCTGCGCAACAGCAATACAAGTTGAATAAGTGCTCCAGATATCTCTTTTAGCGGTCTGTTGTGACCGGCGGTTCAAATACTCACTGTTGTGGGCGTTGTCGGTGGCGACGTTGCGCACGTTGGGGACGGTGAGGGCAGCAGCCACCGTCAGGGTAACGAGGAGGGCGACCGTTTCCTTGTACATTGTAGACGGCTGACCGAGATCTGTTGCCGGTGCAGATGCCGGACCGCCCTTTTATACGGTGCGATCTCTGTATCCTCTGCCGTAGTCGGATGCCGGTGGGACCCTGGTTCTGCATTTTTGTGAGGGGTGGGGGTGATATGGAGGGAAAGTGGAGAAAAACAGAACGGGGCCACGGTTATTGGGTTCAGGTTGAGGCACACACAGACATCACACAAGAAGAGTTTGTAGACAGGGGACGAAGCGTGAAGGGCAGCCTCGCGACGCCGTCAGAGCATGCAATACATACGCGTACAATCTGTTGCTGTCGGCCACCGTGTGTTGCTCGCTACACTGTTAGGGTCCTTTCAAATACCACTTGGTACAAAGCACGCCACAAGTTGACCCCCCCCCCCCCCCTCCCCGTTTCGTGCGTGGTAGGCTAAGCTATCATTTCCATGCATTTAATATAGGAGCGTAACTTCTGCCCCCACCCCTCTTACCCATATCGGTCAGGTGGTATTCGAAAGACCCTTCTAAAAGATATACGCCGGAACACAAAGATGCACGGGTTCTCTCAGTTAAGGTTTTGCAGTGCGTATGCAGTTAGTTATGGGAGGGCGCTTGTCATGCAAACCAGGCGGGCCGGTCTCCTGTGGGCCCTGAGGGCCGTGCTTGCGCGTGCTGAGCGCGTGCTGGCGCTAGTGCGGCTCCTCATCGCTATTGTCCGGCAGCGTAGCGCCGGCGATGGCTGCATAGTTAGGCTAGTTGCTCTTGCCGGCCCGATTGCGCTCGCTCCTGTATGCAGAACACACACAGACACATACACACACACACACACACACACACACACACACACACGGTCATGAGCCAGGGAAAGCCAACACACACACACACACACACACAAAACCAACGAACGAAAAGCGCTTTCCAAATATACCGGTCTAGGAAATTAAAATTTTCAGAAAATTAAATTAAGGGTGCTTATAAGGCTGCCTTCTGCCTGAAAGGAAAACATAATTTTGTCTGTCGGTAAAAATGATATGCAGAGATGAGTGGTGAGATGGTGAGGCATATGTAAGGATATCCGGAAATACCTAGTAAAAATTATTATATCAGCTGCTGCCGCCGCCTTTGTCGACAGCATCTTTTCGTGTGTAACTGAGTCCTCCATGTAAAGCCCTCCTCTACGCGAAATAGGATGCACCCTCCCGTTAAATACCATTATTGGCGAGTGTGGCGGGCATTTGTTCACAAAGAAACCAAAGGCGGACAGCCGTCATGCATTGGTCTGTCTATCTGTCATTCGCTTTTCGAAAACATCATACTCAACTGACGTGGCTCAGTTTCTATATTGCGGGTCGACATTTATTGGGGGACAAACCGACGGTCCATATTTTCGATCAGTGCAATTTGAAATAGCCAGCTTATAAGAGACTTGGAAAGCCACGCAACTGGTCTGGTACCACTTCGCAGTTTAGGGCTAGGCTTGGTTCGGCTAGGCATCGCACGGCTTGTCGGCTCGACCAACTGTGTTATTGTCGCTGCTATAAGTTTTCTCTCGACTTTAATTCTTGTCAACTTGAATAAGATATTAAAAGAAGGTTTCCTCTCTGATGGAATCTGCCGCTGGGTTGAAGATGAGTTGCGAGTGTGTAATATGTCGGCTAGCAGTATTTCTCGGCCATCCCCGCCTCACGCCTTCTCCATTCCTTCACTGCCCCGCTCCCCGCAGCCACCTCCTTGCGTTCGATGTTTGTTTTGATCGTGAGACGAAATGTAATTTAGCAGCAAATATTCGTTGACTTCTTATAGTTAATGGCAAAAGGTGTTTCTAAAGCGAGATTGTAACTTCTGAGATGTGTCAGAGCACTGTTTCTGCGATAGACAAGCACTTGTTTTCAGTCAGCGGAGTTAGGTGATGTGATCTGCAGGTTACATATAGATATTGTGTCATGTACTGAAACATATTTCACTCATAGTAGTCGCTTCGCTCTATTCCATTATCCCTCCCTTTAAACTATGTTGTTCAGTCCTGCTGTACTGTTTGCCCCTACCTAAAAATGCTTGCACTTCATCCTTTTCTTTGTGAAAATGAAACGTGCGAATGTACATTATGTATCTGATAATATATTACTGAAGTGGATGTATGAACCAGTGTCATCGATTGAAATTTTACTGCAGTCTGTTTGATATGTTGCAGTGATATGCTGATGTTATCTGTTGCTGCAGACCCACTTGAAAAAGCTGCGTTGCCATGGCGCGAGACGAGGGCACCCCAACTTTCTAATAGTTAAGAGGTAATCGCTCAGTGGAAGAATCTGTGTGTATTCTGTATGCTGATATGTATCTGTTCATATATAATTCAATTTTTAATTCATACGGCACTTTATGACAAGTTTTGAACGAGTTGTACATGCTTGACATTTCACGTTGGTTGAGTCATGCTAACAACTGACCATGCAATAAAGCAGCTAGTGTAGACTGCTCAGTGTGAATTATCCTTCTATTTCTTAGGATTGTGTATGAGTTACGACCCAAATATCTCATTGTTTTCATTTAAAGTTCCCTTTCTGTTCCACCTATCGAGTACAAGCCCACTCAACTTCTTTCAATATTTTCATTCCAGGCCTTAATTTGAACGCTGATTGCAGTTGTGGGGCTTACGTCTTTGAGTCTGGAATCTATTCACCGTCGAGAGCACTGATCTCAATTTGATGCTGTCATGCAGTCGATATCACTCATTATGAGTGATATCACCCATTGTGAGTCCCGCGGAATTTGACGAAAGGTCCCCATTTACGTATAGACGAGAGGTTGACAGCATATGAGTCATAGAATGAATTCCTTTTCTTTCTACTTCCGTTTCATTTTATTTCAAACCGCATATTGACGTCTTTATATTATTCATGGGCTGCTGGACTAGGCGCGGAGGAAGAGTCCTTGTGGTAAATGAGGACGTCCTTGAAGAGCATGTTGGGGGTGTAGAAGCGGTCGAAGTTTTTGATCTGGCGGTCGAAGGGGAAGCCTAGGGGACGGTTGTCGATGGCGGTGACGAGTCGGTTGCAGGAGTAGATGTCCTTGACGGCGGCTTCGTAGTTGTGTACATTGTGGGAGTACTGTCGGTCGGCGTGTTCGTGCTCGTTGGCACCGAGCGGGCTGACGATGACGAACAGAGAGTATGGCACTCCAGCCTTTTGGCCCTTGGGGAGGGCAAGACGGTCGGGGAAGCCGCACTGTCGGTCGACGGTGCTGAGGACGGGGTTGCCGGTCTCGACGGACTGGAGGAGGGATTTGAAGGAGGGCCCATCGCTGGTGGTGGAAGTGAACTCTTGGGATCTGCGCTGGATCAGGTTGTTACCTTTCTTCACTGTGGGGCAGAATGTGCAAAATAACATGTATTAATAAGTTGTCCGACAGTTTCTTCGGCGAAGAGAAGGAAATGTATATAGACTGCCAGAAAAGGATATTTGTACCGGCGTAAAGATAAAATGAAAATAAAATACAAAATTAGAATACTCACGGACAGCGGGGAAACGGTCGAGCTCGACAAAGTATTTTTTGATCCTCTGCAGGTCGGCGGTGGGGTGTGCGTAGTAGACGTCGGAAACCTGTTCGCCGTAGAATTTGGAGTAGGTAAGGGCGGTGCTGGGGCCGAGGAAGACGCGGACGACGGACTTGGTATTCTTGTCGCTGGTGACCGTGAGCTTGTAGGTAAAGGGCTCGTGGTTCAGACGCAAGGTATTGGCGACATAGTTGAGCTTGTTGGCCTCTTCGATGGAGCCAACGTCGACGGCGTTGTCGACGTCGATGGCGTACGGTTCGTAGAAGGTGACGAGCGGGTCGACGGCAACGTCCTGGACTTCGACGCCGTGGTAGTGGAGGTCATCAGGCTTGTAGGCGGGGAGGTTGTTCCGGTACTCGTCGTAGAGGCTGAGGACATGTTTCTGGACGGCGTAGAAAGCGGGGTCACGGAGGGCGGTCTGGTCGTAGCCGATGACGCTGGGGACAACGCCGTACTCCTGGGCGGGGTCCTTGACGAGGGCGACGGAGCTGCGGAGCGTGGTCTGGTAGGAGCCGTAGTAGCGGGGGTTGACGGAGTCCTGGTTGCCCTCGATGATGTTAGCGAGGATGTTGATGCCCTTGGCGTAAGTGGTGATGGCGATCTTGTGGCCGTCCGTGCCGAGAACGTAGCCGGAGTCGATGGCGTCCTTGATCCTCCTCCTGCTGTCGCTGGGGGAGTGGGCCCTGATGCTGAGGTAGGACCTGCTGTCGTCCCTGGGGGGTCGGTTGGGGAACTGGGCACCGTTGATGTAAAGCAGGTCGGGGGTGTAGCCGTTCTTGATGGTCTCCTCCCAGTCGAGCTCGGGCAGGAAGTTGGCCATGCGCTGCAGGTTGTAGTTGGCGACGAGCTGCTGGTAGTAGTAGAAGGAGCCCTCACCGCGCCTGTGGTAGGTGGTGATGCCGTACTTCTCGGCGTCAAGCCAGGAGGGCCTGTATAGGTGGGCGTAGGCGTAGTAGGCGTTGAGGCCGACGTCCTCGGTGAAGTAGCCCAGGAGCTGGTCGGGGTTGTTGATCTCGCAGCCGGCGGTCCAGTTGGTCGTCTTGACGTAGTTGACCTTGCGTTGCATCTTGGCGCTGATAAAGTCCTTGATGTCACTGGAGTGCAGGTACAGCTGAGGAGTGACCTCGTACAGGGGAGGGAGCACCAGACGGGCGCAGTCGGCACGGTAGATAACGGCCACGTAGAAGGAGTAGGCGAACTGGCCCTCGTTCACGTTGTCACGGGCCCAGGCGGCGGTCTTGATGAAGGTGTCGAAGTCCTTGGCGAAGTACAGCATGTCAAACAGGGCGACCGCCTCCTTCTGCTGGACGACGTTGTACAGGTTGAAGATCTCGCCGCGGGGTAGGGTACCACGCTTCAAAAGGCGGACGAAGTTCTCGACGACGTACTGGTTGGCGTAGAGGTCGACGTTCTGCTCGGGGTTATAGCTCTGGGCCAGAGCTCGGAGCTCGGGGTCCACGTTCTTTTGGTGCACATGCCTCAACAGCTGCAGAACCACCCTCTGCCTCTGGGCGGTCTCCGATCCCGCTACGCAACAGCAATACAAGTTGAATAAGTGCTCCAGATATCTCTTTTAGCGGTCTGTTGTGACCGGCGGTTCAAATACTCACTGTTGTGGGCGTTGTCGGTGGCGACGTTGCGCACGTTGGGGACGGTGAGGGCAGCAGCCACCGTCAGGGTAGCGAGGAGGGCGACCGTTTCCTTGTACATTGTAGACGGCTGACCGAGATCTGTTGCCGGTGCAGATGCCGGACCGCCCTTTTATACGGTGCGATATCCTCTGCCGTAGTCGGATGCCGGTGGGACCCTGGTTCTGCATTTTTGTGAGGGGTGGGGGTGATATGGAGGGAAAGTGGAGAAAAACAGAACGGGGCCACGGTTATTGGGTTCAGGTTGAGGCACACACAGACATCACACAAGAAGAGTTTGTAGACAGGGGACGAAGCGTGAAGGGCAGCCTCGCGACGCCGTCAGAGCATGCAATACATACGCGTACAATCTGTTGCTGTCGGCCACCGTGTGTTGCTCGCTACACTGTTAGGGTCCTTTCAAATACCACTTGGTACAAAGCACGCCACAATTTGACCCCCCCCCCCCCCCCTTCGTGCGTGGTAGGCTAAGCTAACATTTCCATGCACTTAATATAGGAGCCTAACTTCTGCCCCCACCCCTTTTACCCATATCGGTCAGGTGGTATTCGAAAGACCCTTCTAAAAGATATACGCCGGAACACAAAGATGCACGGGTTCTCTCAGTTAAGGTTTTGCAGTGCGTATGCAGTTAGTTATGGGAGGGCGCTTGTCATGCAAACCAGGCGGGCCGGTCTCCTGTGGGCCCTGAGGGCCGTGCTTGCGCGTGCTGAGCGCGTGCTGGCGCTAGTGCGGCTCCTCATCGCTATTGTCCGGCAGCGTAGCGCCGGCGATGGCTGCATAGTTAGGCTAGTTGCTCTTGCCGGCCCGATTGCGCTCGCTCCTGTATGCAGAACACACACAGACACATACACACACACACACACACACACACACACACACACACGGTCATGAGCCAGGGAAAGCCAACACACACACACACACACACACAAAACCAACGAACGAAAAGCGCTTTCCAAATATACCGGTCTAGGAAATTAAAATTTTCAGAAAATTAAATTAAGGGTGCTTATAAGGCTGCCTTCTGTCTGAAAGGAAAACATAATTTTGTCTGTCGGTAAAAATGATATGCAGAGATGAGTGGTGCGAGGGTGAGGCATATGTAAGGATATCCGGAAATACCTAGTAAAAATTATTATATCAGCTGCTGCCGCCGCCTTTGTCGACAGCATCTTTTCGTGTGTAACTGAGTCCTCCATGTAAAGCCCTCCTCTACGCGAAATAGGATACACCCTCCCGTTGAATACCATTATTGGCGAGTGTGGCGGGCATTTGTTCACAAAGAAACCAAAGGCGGACAGCCGTCATGCATTGGTCTGTCTATCTGTCATGCGCTTTTCGAAAACATCATACTCAACTGACGTGGCTCAGTTTCTATATTGCGGGTCGACATTTATTGGGGGACAAACCGACGGTCCATATTTTCGATCAGTGCAATTTGAAATAGCCAGCTTATAAGAGACTTGGAAAGCCACGCAACTGGTCTGGTACCACTTCGCAGTTTAGGGCTAGGCTTGGTTCGGCTAGGCATCGCACGGCTTGTCGGCTCGACCAACTGTGTTATTGTCGCTGCTATAAGTTTTCTCTCGGCTTTAATTCTTGTCAACTTGAATAAGATATTAAAAGAAGGTTTCCTCTCTGATGGAATCTGCCGCTGGGTTGAAGATGAGTTGCGAGTGTGTAATATGTCGGCTAGCAGTATTTCTCGGCCATCCCCGCCTCACGCCTTCTCCATTCCTTCACTGCCCCGCTCCCCGCAGCCACCTCCTTGCGTTCGATGTTTGTTTTGATCGTGAGACGAAATGTAATTTAGCAGCAAATATTCGTTGACTTCTTATAGTTAATGGCAAAAGGTGTTTCTAAAGCTAGATTGTAACTTCTGAGATGTGTCAGAGCACTGTTTCTGCGATAGACAAGCACTTGTTTTCAGTCAGCGGAGTTAGGTGATGTGATCTGCAGGTTACATATAGATATTGTGTCATGTACTGAAACATATTTCACTCATAGTAGTCGCTTCGCTCTATTCCATTATCCCTCCCTTTAAACTATGTTGTTCAGTCCTGCTGTACTGTTTGCCCCTACCTAAAAATGCTTGCACTTCATCCTTTTCTTTGTGAAAATGAAACGTGCGAATGTACATTATGTATCTGATAATATATTACTGAAGTGGATGTATGAACCAGTGTCATCGATTGAAATTTTACTGCAGTCTGTTTGATATGTTGCAGTGATATGCTGATGTTATCTGTTGCTGCAGACCCACTTGAAAAAGCTGCGTTGCCATGGCGCGAGACGAGGGCACCCCAACTTTCTAATAGTTAAGAGGTAATCGCTCAGTGGAAGAATCTGTGTGTATTCTGTATGCTGATATGTATCTGTTCATATATAATTCAATTTTTAATTCATACGGCACTTTATGACAAGTTTTGAACGCGTTGTACATGCTTGACATTTCACGTTGGTTGAGTCATGCTAACAACTGACCATGCAATAAAGCAGCTAGTGTAGACTGCTCAGTGTGAATTATCCTTCTATATCTTAGGATTGTGTATGAGTTACGACCCAAATATCTCATTGTTTTCATTTAAAGTTCCCTTTCTGTTCCACCTATCGAGTACAAGCCCACTCAACTTCTTTCAATATTTTCATTCCAGGCCTTAATTTGAACGCTGATTGCAGTTGTGGGGCTTACGTCTTTGAGTCTGGAATCTATTCACCGTCGAGAGCACTGATCTCAATTTGATGCTGTCATGCAGTCGATATCACTCATTATGAGTGATATCACCCATCATTGTGAGTCCCGCGGAATTTGACGAAAGGTCCCCATTTACGTATAGACGAGAGGTTGACAGCATATGAGTCATAGAATGAATTCCTTTTCTTTCTACTTCGGTTTCATTTTATTTCAAACCGCATATTGACGTCTTTATATTATTCATGGGCTGCTGGACTAGGCGCGGAGGAAGAGTCCTTGTGGTAAATGAGGACGTCCTTGAAGAGCATGTTGGGGGTGTAGAAGCGGTCGAAGTTTTTGATCTGGCGGTCGAAGGGGAAGCCTAGGGGACGGTTGTCGATGGCGGTGACGAGTCGGTTGCAGGAGTAGATGTCCTTGACGGCGGCTTCGTAGTTGTGTACATTGTGGGAGTACTGTCGGTCGGCGTGTTCGTGCTCGTTGGCACCGAGCGGGCTGACGATGACGAACAGAGAGTATGGCACTCCAGCCTTTTGGCCCTTGGGGAGGGCAAGACGGTCGGGGAAGCCGCACTGTCGGTCGACGGTGCTGAGGACGGGGTTGCCGGTCTCGACGGACTGGAGGAGGGCTTTGAAGGAGGGCCCATCGCTGGTGGTGGAAGTGAACTCTTGGGATCTGCGCTGGATCAGGTTGTTACCTTTCTTCACTGTGGGGCAGAATGTGCAAAATAACATGTATTAATAAGTTGTCCGACAGTTTCTTCGGCGAAGAGAAGAAATGTATATAGACTGCCAGAAAAGGATATTTGTACCGGCGTAAAGATAAAATGAAAATAAAATACAAAATTAGAATACTCACGGACAGCGGGGAAACGGTCGAGCTCGACAAAGTATTTTTTGATCCTCTGCAGGTCGGCGGTGGGGTGTGCGTAGTAGACGTCGGAAACCTGTTCGCCGTAGAATTTGGAGTAGGTAAGGGCGGTGCTGGGGCCGAGGAAGACGCGGACGACGGACTTGGTATTCTTGTCGCTGGTGACCGTGAGCTTGTAGGTAAAGGGCTCGTGGTTCAGACGCAAGGTATTGGCGACATAGTTGAGCTTGTTGGCCTCTTCGATGGAGCCAACGTCGACGGCGTTGTCGACGTCGATGGCGTACGGTTCGTAGAAGGTGACGAGCGGGTCGACGGCAACGTCCTGGACTTCGACGCCGTGGTAGTGGAGGTCATCAGGCTTGTAGGCGGGGAGGTTGTTCCGGTACTCGTCGTAGAGGCTGAGGACATGTTTCTGGACGGCGTAGAAAGCGGGGTCACGGAGGGCGGTCTGGTCGTAGCCGATGACGCTGGGGACAACGCCGTACTCCTGGGCGGGGTCCTTGACGAGGGCGACGGAGCTGCGGAGCGTGGTCTGGTAGGAGCCGTAGTAGCGGGGGTTGACGGAGTCCTGGTTGCCCTCGATGATGTTAGCGAGGATGTTGATGCCCTTGGCGTAAGTGGTGATGGCGATCTTGTGGCCGTCCGTGCCGAGAACGTAGCCGGAGTCGATGGCGTCCTTGATCCTCCTCCTGCTGTCGCTGGGGGAGTGGGCCCTGATGCTGAGGTAGGACCTGCTGTCGTCCCTGGGGGGTCGGTTGGGGAACTGGGCACCGTTGATGTAAAGCAGGTCGGGGGTGTAGCCGTTCTTGATGGTCTCCTCCCAGTCGAGCTCGGGCAGGAAGTTGGCCATGCGCTGCAGGTTGTAGTTGGCGACGAGCTGCTGGTAGTAGTAGAAGGAGCCCTCACCGCGCCTGTGGTAGGTGGTGATGCCGTACTTCTCGGCGTCAAGCCAGGAGGGCCTGTATAGGTGGGCGTAGGCGTAGTAGGCGTTGAGGCCGACGTCCTCGGTGAAGTAGCCCAGGAGCTGGTCGGGGTTGTTGATCTCGCAGCCGGCGGTCCAGTTGGTCGTCTTGTCGTAGTTGACCTTGCGTTGCATCTTGGCGCTGATAAAGTCCTTGATGTCACTGGAGTGCAGGTACAGCTGAGGAGTGACCTCGTACAGGGGAGGGAGCACCAGACGGGCGCAGTCGGCACGGTAGATAACGGCCACGTAGAAGGAGTAGGCGAACTGGCCCTCGTTCACGTTGTCACGGGCCCAGGCGGCGGTCTTGATGAAGGTGTCGAAGTCCTTGGCGAAGTACAGCATGTCAAACAGGGCGACCGCCTCCTTCTGCTGGACGACGTTGTACAGGTTGAAGATCTCGCCGCGGGGTAGGGTACCACGCTTCAAAAGGCGGACGAAGTTCTCGACGACGTACTGGTTGGCGTAGAGGTCGACGTTCTGCTCGGGGTTATAGCTCTGGGCCAGAGCTCGGAGCTCGGGGTCCACGTTCTTTTGGTGCACATGCCTCAACAGCTGCAGAACCACCCTCTGCCTCTGGGCGGTCTCCGATCCCGCTGCGCAACAGCAATACAAGTTGAATAAGTGCTCCAGATATCTCTTTTAGCGGTCTGTTGTGACCGGCGGTTCAAATACTCACTGTTGTGGGCGTTGTCGGTGGCGACGTTGCGCACGTTGGGGACGGTGAGGGCAGCAGCCACCGTCAGGGTAGCGAGGAGGGCGACCGTTTCCTTGTACATTGTAGACGGCTGACCGAGATCTGTTGCCGGTGCAGATGCCGGACCGCCCTTTTATACGGTGCGATCTCTGTATCCTCTGCCGTAGTCGGATGCCGGTGGGACCCTGGTTCTGCATTTTTGTGAGGGGTGGGGGTGATATGGAGGGAAAGTGGAGAAAAACAGAACGGGGCCACGGTTATTGGGTTCAGGTTGAGGCACACACAGACATCACACAAGAAGAGTTTGTAGACAGGGGACGAAGCGTGAAGGGCAGCCTCGCGACGCCGTCAGAGCATGCAATACATACGCGTACAATCTGTTGCTGTCGGCCACCGTGTGTTGCTCGCTACACTGTTAGGGTCCTTTCAAATACCACTTGGTACAAAGCACGCCACAATTTGACCCCCCCCCCCCCCCCCTCCCCGTTTCGTGCGTGGTAGGCTAAGCTAACATTTCCATGCATTTAATATAGGAGCGTAACTTCTGCCCCCACCCCTTTTACCCATATCGGTCAGGTGGTATTCGAAAGACCCTTCTAAAAGATATACGCCGGAACACAAAGATGCACGGGTTCTCTCAGTTAAGGTTTTGCAGTGCGTATGCAGTTAGTTATGGGAGGGCGCTTGTCATGCAAACCAGGCGGGCCGGTCTCCTGTGGGCCCTGAGGGCCGTGCTTGCGCGTGCTGAGCGCGTGCTGGCGCTAGTGCGGCTCCTCATCGCTATTGTCCGGCAGCGTAGCGCCGGCGATGGCTGCATAGTTAGGCTAGTTGCTCTTGCCGGCCCGATTGCGCTCGCTCCTGTATGCAGAACACACACAGACACATACACACACACACACACACACACACACACACGGTCATGAGCCAGGGAAAGCCAACACACACACACACACACCCACAAAACCAACGAACGAAAAGCGCTTTCCAAATATACCGGTCTAGGAAATTAAAATTTTCAGAAAATTAAATTAAGGGTGCTTATAAGGCTGCCTTCTGCCTGAAAGGAAAACATAATTTTGTCTGTCGGTAAAAATGATATGCAGAGATGAGTGGTGAGATGGTGAGGCATATGTAAGGATATCCGGAAATACCTAGTAAAAATTATTATATCAGCTGCTGCCGCCGCCTTTGTCGACAGCATCTTTTCGTGTGTAACTGAGTCCTCCATGTAAAGCCCTCCTCTACGCGAAATAGGATGCACCCTCCCGTTGAATACCATAATTGGCGAGTGTAGCGGGCCTTTGTTTCTAAACGCGGACAGCCGTCGTGCGTTTTTCTGTCTATCTGTCACGCGCTTTTCGAAAACATCATACTCAACTGACGTGGCTCAGTTTCTATATTGCAGGTCGACATTTATTGTTGGACAAACCGACGGTCCATATTTTCGATCAGTGCAATTTGAAATAGCCGGCTTATAAGAGACTTGGAAAGCCACGCAACTGGTCTGTTACCACTTAGCGGCTCAGGGCTGGGCTTGGTTCGGCTAGGCATGGCACGGCTTGTCAGTTCGACCAGCTGTGTTGCTGTCGCTGCTATATGTTATCTCTCGACTTTAATTTTTGTCAACTTGAATACGATATTAAAAGAAGCTTTCCTCTCTAATGGAATCTGCTGGGTTGAAGATGAGTGGCGAGTGTGTAATGTCGGCTAGCAGTATTTCGCGGCCTTCCACGCCTCACGCCGTCATTGACTATTTAGTTCTAAATTAAATTTCGTCTGAGGTTAATTTTTCGAGGAATCCTAGCCGATATATTATAAACTCGCAACTCACCTCCAACCTAGCAGACTTTACTAGAGAGGAAAGCTTCTGTTGATATCTTTCTTGAAGTTGACACGAAATAATGACGAGATAATACTTTTTTGGCAACGACACAACACAGGTGACAGAGCCGAGCGGACGAGCCGATTCCGGGCTGTGGCGTATTAAGCTGAACCAAACTCAGCCCTGTGCCGTGCATTGATAATTCTTGCGTGGTATTGGAAGTCTCACATTACCTTAATATTTTAAACGGGACTGATCGAAAAAACTCTCCTTCGTTTTGTCCTTAAAGAAACCTTGACTCGTAGCCTGCATGTTGAGCGCGGGTAGTTGGGTGGTTTTTCTGTAAAATGTGTGAGTTAAGGATAGACAGACAATCTCACGACGGGTGTCGACGTGTGGTGCGTTTGGGAAGAAGGGCTCGCTATGCTCGCCAACTAAGCTCGCCAATGACTAAAGCTCTGGTAGTTGGGAAGTTCCAACCTACGTTCCCACCGGACTACGAATTCTGAACCATGGCGCCCCACCCCGAGAACACGTTCATTAGCAAGGGTCTGCCGCACCTGCATCTGCATGACTCATGGGAATGACGGAGCCAATCTCGTGCGCGAGGGCAAACGCGAGGCGACGGATTGAATACACACCGTACAATTTCAGCGAGTAAATCCTTAAAAAAAACTTTTTGTTGTTGTGTTTCTTGACAGTCCGCGGTGGAGAGTATCGTGGGGGTCGATGTTTCTCTACTAACTGTTCGTCTTTGTGCATCGTAGGGCGCCTGCGAATGCTGGGGTAGGCCAGCCCGCACGACACATGTGCACGCTGCAGTCGAGTTTGCTGGTTGTACCCAGACCGACCAAACTAATTATGTTTTCCTTCCCGAACATTATTGCGAACGTACTTAATGGATGATCCCTTTGTGAATAGCTGCACTGCTGGCTCCACCAACTCGGACAGCTGCTCCTGGGAGGCCATGTTCTCGTACATCCTGCCGCCGGTTGTGGCTTCAACGATCACCACCAAGAAGTGCTTAGTACTTAGTACTTCAGCTTTAAGTAGCAGGATCGACGTGCGCGCTAGGCTGCTTCGGACTGGACCTACCCCGGTGAGTGGGCGGCCGGACATAGGGCCGGGCGCGGCTGGGGAGAGGCGAGGCGCGACTCCCAGCAGAGCCTTGAGCCACCCTGCCCTCAGCGCGTTGGTGTCGAAAGGGTCACCTACCACACGGCGCTAGCAGCAGCCCCACCGCCTTAGGGCTTGCTGTCGGCTGCCGCAGTTTATTGAGTCAAGAAATCCATGGTCGGTTTTCGAGCCCGGCTCGGCACTGGTTAATTTTGTTGTTCCTCTGCAGAGGTGTGGTTGCAGCCGCTGCGCGAGGAGTACGGCCCGGGCCTGGCCTCCGGACGCATCCTACTGGCCATGGCTCGAGGTAACCGCAGCTCCTCGGCCCGGTCCCCGAGTCCGACGACCTCAGCGGCAAGACCCTCGTCGTCGGCGCCCTGGCGGGCGGCAAGAACGTGGGCTCGGCGAAGGCCAGGAGGAAGTTCTTCACGCGGAGGTCAGAGTCCGGGCTTTGGACGGAGCAGTTCCACAACTACAAGCTGCTGTGTACTCCAGGTACATCGTGGTCGTGTCTCTTCTCGTATTGGAGTGTGGCATATCTGTTAAAAACGGTAATCTATGCACTTTGTAGAGAACAAGGCTTTCTCGGTGGACGATGTGGAGATTGGCGTAGCACGCCCCGAAGAGCTGGGCGGTCTACTTCACGGCAGGGCGGACGAAGAGACCGACCCGTGGGCCCAGGGCTCCAGGATCGCGCCCTTCGACAAGGAGATAACAGGTAACAATACAGAAAAATTTCATATGTGTATTTTCCTTATCATTTTCAAGAGCATGTTATCCTGCGTTTATTAACTATTTCAGTTTTACATCAGTCTTGGGCATGTCGTGGGAGGCATCCACGCCTTTCCAGGCAGATGGAAGAATAAAAACCACAACAAGCCACGGAAAACTGTAGCGCGAAGGTTTTTAATTTGAGTAGAAACGAAGGCAACTGTAAATTGTTTGTTTTAAATAAGATGATGAAACGTAGCGACCTTTTCATACAACGATATGGGTAACAGCAGTAAAGAATTAAATAAATTTAGAGTCAATGATCTTTCACAATCTTAGTGATCAAAACGTTTTTCATTGTATAACATATGTTTCCCAACTTCTGCCCGCTCGCCTGCTTTTGCATGAGAGTACAAGCCGCTGATACATTATTGTATACATTATTGTTTCTGTTGAGGTGTAGGTAATGATTAATGTATCATCTGCTAATAACAACAACAAAAAAACATAATGAAAATGTTCCCATGACAACCTGTTTGTTGCATTCAATTAGGTCAGGAGGTTAGGGAGTTTTTCTAATTCCGCAAGAGGCTCAAGCGCTCTCCAAGCACGTGTCCGCCGCTTTTATTTCGATCTCGCGCTACCGATATCGTCGATTTATCTGCATTGATCCCCCCCCCCCTCCCCACCTTGGTTCGACAGGGGGACCTGGCCTGCCGGCGGCGTTTGCGGGGGCCTTCGGGCCCCCGCCTGAAGTCTCCGTAGAAGTGCCCGACAGCAGATGTATTCATTACGATTAAAATCGTTAACCTGAGCCTGTCCCGTGTGACCCTGCGGCCTCTCCCTCTGCGGCGGCGGCCAACCCTAACCTCACAAAACAAGCAGAGATATTTTCACCACTCAAAAATGCGATACAAATCGAAAATTGTTGCCACCGCTCGTGATTTAACGTTTTAAAAGGAGTTGATCCTCAAAATTTGAAGATTTTCTCCCAACGATAAGTCGGCGTAAACACGTCCGCCCGAACGAACAGACAGTCGGCATCAGACTATAAGCCCGGCTCCTGCCGTTTCAAAAGAAACGTGTCGGGACGGGCTGAAAACACAGCACCGGTCACTAAACGATATGTCCCGTCGGGATGAGGGGAAAAGAGGTTGGTTGGTTGGATACCGTATCTGAGCCGCTTTCCGTCTCAACGGGAAGGGGGTGTGAGCCCCCTCATTCTCGACTAAGTTACGCCTGTCGGGGTCGTGACTCCCTCCAGGGTGGCCTCGCCCACTTCGAAGTACGCCTGTGTCGTAAAAACAACCCCGGGTTGGCACCGCTCCGTGGGGTCCCAGGCCGCTGTAAGAGAGGGGTCTTTCGAAGCACAAATTGTTATTCGCTCTAAGAGTTGCCAGACACAATCTGCATCCCTTTACAGAGAATTCTGTATCTGAAGAGGACTCATCGGGCCGAGGGCAATGACCCCAACCATAGAGACAGCCGACGGGACGGTACGGCTCAGCCGAGCCGCCTCCCATTATGTTGCACAACGGCGGACACACAACACAACACCCGGCGTCATGGCAAAAGTGATATAAGAACGAGACCAGCGCCAATATTCACCAAACCAACTAAAATTAACCTGCAACCAAAGGAAATGACCAAGATCTTTTACTAATGGTTTCCTAATACATAATACAACAACAAAAAACAAAAAATCCCTCACAAACAACTCAAAGTACCTACATGAAAAACCACAAAATTGTGTCTTGTAATGTGAAACAAATACATCGAACGATCCCCTCATTTACCACGAAGACCAAGCCGAGACGGCAAGAAACAAATCAAACACCCGCTCAGCAACAAGAATCGCGTTGGCAACAGAACGACGCTGAAACTATGGCCGCTCCCGGGAGGCGATACCAGTTATCATGTTCAGCCAGAACGTTTTTGGGCACCAAATTCGTTTCTTTGGTATAAAAGGGCGGTCCGTCGTCTGCAGCGGCACCAGTTCTCGGTCAGCCGTCCACAATGTACAAGGTAACGATCGCCCTCCTCGCCACCCTGGCGGTGGCTTCTGCCCTCCACATCCCCAACGTGCGCACCGGCGCCACCGACAACGCCCACATCAGTAAGTATTTCAACCACCGGTCACAGCTGACCGATGTATGAGAAATCCGGAGTGCTAATTCAACTTCTATTGCTGTTGCGCAGCGGGCCCGGAAGTCGCCCAAAAGCAGAAGCTGGTTCTGCAGCTGTTGAGGAATGTCGGCCAGAAGAACATGTACGCCGAGCTCGCCGCCCTGGGCCAGAGCTGGAACCCTGAGCAGATCATCGACCGCTACGCCAACCAGTACGTTGTCAAGAAGTTTGTCAGCATGTGGAAGCAGGGTACCCTGCCCCGCGGTGAGATCTTCCACGTGTACAACGACTCCCAGCTGAAGGAGGTGGTCGCCCTGTTCGACATGCTGTACTTCGCCAAGGACTTCGAGACCTTCATCAAGACCGCCGCCTGGGCCCGTGACAACGTGAACGAGGGCCAGTTCGCCTACGCCTTCTCCGTGGCCGTTGTCCACCGTGACGACTGCGCCGGTCTGGTGCTACCTCCCTTGTACGAGGTCGCTCCTCAGCTCTACCTGCACTCCGGTGACATCATGGACTTCATCAGCGCCAAGATGCAAGGCCAGGTCAACTATGTCAAGATGACCAACTGGACCGCCGGCAACGAGATCGTCAACCCTGAGCAGCTCCTGGGCTACTTCACCGAGGACGTCGGCCTCAACGCCTACCACGCCTACGCCCACCTCTACATGCCCTTCTGGCTCAACTGCGAGAAGTACGGCATCACCACCTGCCAGATGCGCGGCGAGGCCTTCTACTACTACTACCAGCAGATCCTCGCCCGCTACAACCTGCAGCGCATGGCCAACTACCTGCCCGAGCTCGAGGACTTCGACTGGGAGGAGACCATCAAGACCGGCTACAACCCCGACCTGCTCTACCCCAGCGGTGCCCAGTTCCCCAGCCGACCCGCCCAGCAGGAAATCTCCAGCATCAAGTCCTACTCCATTGAGGACCTCAAGGCCATCGAGATGAGGATCAAGGACGCTATCGACTCCGGCTTTGTTATCGGCAAGGACGGCAACCACATCCCCGTCACCCAGTACGTCAAGGGCATCAACATCCTCGGTAACATCATCGAGGGCAACCAGGACTCCGTCAACTCCCGCTACTACGGCTCCTACCAGACCATGCTCCGCAGCCTCTTCGCACTCATCATGGACCCCGCCATGGAGCACGGCGTTGCCCCCGGCGTCATCGGCCACTACCAGACCGCCCTCCGTGACCCCGCTTTCTACATCCTCCAGAAGCACGTCCTCACCCTCTTCGGTCAGTACCAGGACAACCTCCCCACCTACAAGCCCGATGACCTCTACTTCCACGGCGTCGCTGTCCAGGACGTTGCCGTCGACCAGCTTGTCACCTACTTCGACCTTTTCGACATCGACGTCACCAACGCCGTCGACGTTGCCTCCATCGACGAGGCCGACAAGATCAACTATGTCGCCAAGACCATGCGTCTGAACCACAAGCCCTTCACCTACAAAATCAAGATCAGCAGCGACAAGAAGACCAGCGCCGTCGTCCGCGTCTTCCTCGGCCCCAGCACGGACCTTACCCACTCCAACTTCTACGGCGAACAGGCTTCCGACGTCTACTACGGTCACCCCACCGCCGACCTGGACAGGCTCAGGAACTACTTCGTCGAGCTCGACCGTTTCCCCGTTGACCGTAAGTTTTTTTTCTTTAATTTTTTTTTGTGTTTGTTGTTTTTTTACAGTGTTACAAATCTCTGCTTATATATTTTCTTCCCTTGATCTAAGGTACTGCCAGACAACTAATACATATTATTTTGCACATTCTACCCCACAGTGAAGAACGGCGACAACCTGATCCAGCGCAACTCCCGTGAGTTCACCTCCACCACCGGCGACATGCCCTCCTTCAACTCCCTCCTCAAGTCCGCCGAGAGCGGCAACACCGTCCTCAGCACCGTCGACCGCCAGTGCGGCTTCCCCGACCGTCTTGCCCTCCCCATGGGCCACAAGGCCGGAGTGCCCTACTCCCTGTTCGTCATGGTCACCCCCTACGGTGCCGACGAGCACGACCACGCCGACTACTACCACTCCGAGAAGGTCAACTACGAGGCCGCCGTCAAGGACATCTACTCCTGCAATGGACTCATGACCGCCATCGACAACCGTCCCCTGGGCTTCCCCTTCGATCGCCAAATCGAGAACTTCGGCCGCTTCTACACCCCCAATATGTACTTCAAGGACGTCCTCATTTTCCACAAGGACTCTTCCTCCGCCAACTCCAACATCTTTATCAAGAAGAACGTCAACGACTTCGACAACGGTGCCGTCAACCCTGTCCAGAAGTACATCTCCAGCCACAGACTCGTTGACGAGCAGCTCGTCCGCGAGGACGACGATGTCCCTTCCTACCACCTGTAAGACGTGTTCGTGACACCGAGACACTGTAAAGACCTACTGAGCGACTGCTAATAAAATCCTGCAATCGCCCAATACAGTCTTCATTTTGCATCCCCGCTCCTCCACTCCCTGCTTTCCAGGCGGTACGGTACGCGTGGGTCGATCATGGGGCACTATGCCTGCGATTTCTTTAGGTTAGGTTCATTTGGTATGGATCTGGGATCGACAGTTCTTTTTTGGTTTTGGTTCAAAAACTCACATTGTTACTTTTTTTAGGTGGATTTATTAGCGTCACTTTTTACAGAGATGCGGGTACTAGGGAAGCTGCGAGGCTGAGCAGAGAGATGGGGCAGTCTTGGTAGAGCGCACTGCAGTCCACGCCGTGGAGGCCGTTGTGCCGCGCCATCATGTAGTCCCGGTGTCCATGAGGCTCGCGCTCAGTCACACTCTGGAGCGGTATCCTGCAGGTGACACAGGTGACGTGGGGTTCAAATACCGCATCTATGCGAGTTTTTCACTTGCTTAGTGTCGATTACTCACGCGAGAGCGATGCGGACCATTTCCATGACGAGGTGGGCTCGCGGCGGGAGGAACGTCTCGGCTTCGCAGACGGCCCGCAGCATGCAAGAGTGTCCGTTCAGGCCGGTCCTGGCGGACAAGCGTCGTGAGAACCGTCGGCTCGGCTTGGCTCGGCGCACACGCGCTGTGTCTTACTTACGAGTCGACGGCGCGCTCCACGCGGCGGTACAGGTCGGCGCGGTCCTTGCGGCTGATGAGGATGGGCTCGACTCCCGCCCCCGCCGAGGCGAGCGCCTGGGTGTTGTTCGGCAGGTCGTAAGAGCAGCCCAGCGCGATGCCCTCCGTGAAGATGCCCTGGTCCACGACGAAGCGCGCCTTGTTCGACATGCAGAGCGCTAACTGCGCAACGAAAAGAATGGAACTTAAATTTTGAGGCGCTGCGGAGTGCGGGGCGTGACTCGCAGGACGTACGTTGAAGGTGCTGCCCTCGGGGAAGGCGAGGTAGCGGCGCTGCCGGGACAGCAGCCGGCCCGGGCCGAGGCCGGCCGGGCTCGCCGCAGCGAGTCCGCACAGCACAAGGGACACGATAAAGGTGAAACGCAGCCGCATCCTGTCACTGGGAAAAGATGTGGAGTATCATTTTACTGAGCAAGTCTTCTACAACGGGATCCTTCACAAAGGTATGAAATAACTGTTATTAGCAGAACGTCTCAGAAACAATACCTGGTTTTCGTATTCGGCAGGTCGTAGGGACAGCAGCAGACTCAGGACCGATACGGGGCAGTCTCCGTAGAGATCGCCGCAGGCGTGTCCCTTCTTACCGGAGTTCTGAGCCAAATCGTAGGAACTGAGAGCGTCCTCTCTATCCGGGGGGGACCTAATCAAGGCAGCAATTTGTCGTACTTTTCATTAGTGTACAGACCGATAACAAGCATGTTCGGTACTTACCATAGAACTATTCTCAAAAACTCGGCGATAAGGTTGTTTCCAGGCGGGAGAGCTTGAGGTGCTTCGCAGATGGCGCGGAGAAGGCACGCCTTTCCAAGCAACCCCGTCCTGTGGCAATTAAAATTATTTAAATATTTTAAAACTACCAATGATTTCTGCCGTCGAACGAAAATTTGGCACTGACGAGTCGATTGCGGTCTCCAGGCGCCGGTACAGGTCCCTGCGGCCTCTTCTCGCCTCGAAGAAACCCCCGAAGCCAGCCGGAGCCGCCAGCTGCGTCCCGTTAGGCAGATCGTAGCTGATGCCCCAGTTGAAGCCCTGCGTCCAAAAGGCGGGGGATTTCTTTTTGTCGAAGATAGTCGACCACTTTGAGGAGAATGCTACCCTGAGGGTGCTGCCGAACGGGAAGTGGAGGTAGCGCTTGTGGCGGGTGCTGGCCGACGACGGGACCACGCCGTTGAGCACCACTCCGACGACGACCACCAGGAGCACGGCGAGGACTCGGACTCGCGCGCACTGGTGGGCGTTGTCGGCGGCTGGGAGGACGAGCATTGCCGTCGCCGTCGGCGGGCACAGGGGACACTGAGGCGGCGGTGGTGGTCTGCCCCTCGCCCCTCTCTCCCCGCCGGCCCGGGTCGCACCTTGGCGAGAAGGAGGGGCGTCATGGGGTTTCGGGTGAATGAACTGTCGTTTGCCCCAGTAATCCTCGCCGCACTCACGCATGTGTGAGAAGATCTCGGTCACGGATGTGGACGTGAGGTGCACTCCGTCCGGCTTCATCGCTTGGCGCCGCCGTTACCTGTGTGCCGCTGTGCCGCTTTGCTGGCTCCAACAGGTGCTGCTCTTCGCTCCACCTGGCTCTCACTGCGCCGTCCTCGTGGTCTTGTACCGGGGCGGGGCCACCTTCACCCCGGCCGGCGAGCGAAACCAGCGATACCCTCCACTTCCTATTCGGCTGCCGGTGTGGACGGGAGCACGTTCAAGAACGGTGCTGTTGTAACGGCTATTCTGCCCCATTAGCAGATAGCGGTGCCCCCCCCCTCCTCCCCTGCCGCGAGCCGCACGGGGAGCGAGGACTGATAGTGCGCGTCACTACACACCGTCCAGGATGCTGCCCAGGGCGTGTCTCGCGCTGTGCTGCATCCTCGTCGTCGCCGTCCTCGGCAGCTCGGCGGAGACGCCGCCGCGGCAGCGCCAGCCTGGGTCTACCAGCAACAGCAGCGTGGGGGCGGACCGGACGCTTCTCAGGCGTAAGAGGTACATCGTGTTCCCCAGGGGCAGCTCAATTCAGGTAAGTAAAGTGTCAGTGTGTGTGGGGCAGGGGCTCAACGCCCGCATGGCGCAGGCGAGTGTAGGAGTCGAGGCTGCCTACCCACTAGGCGCTTTTGTTACAGCTCGTGTACTGCATGTCGGTGCAAGGCTACATCCCCTTCCAGACCATGTTCGTGTTCGGGTTGACGGCCGGCCTGGCCTGGCAGCTGCCCACGGACCCCCAGCAGGTCTACCTGCAGCGGCGCGACGTCGGGGCGCACCCGGACCGCCAGCACCGTTTCAGCCTGTACCGCTCGGTCCAGGCCTTCCTCACCCAGTAAGTGTGCACATATTTCGCTTACTTTTACCGACACGGTATACGTAGGCATCCGAACGAAAAGAAGGTCAAAACAGGTGGTCGCGGACGCCCCAGCGGCTGCAGCCTGGACTTTCAACTCGGTAGGACGCACCCGGTGCTACCCCAATTTTGTGCGTATTATTGTGTATCGAATGACTTCTCTCACGTGACTTCAGGAGAGGACTGCATGGCGAGGAATGCGTACAGAGGACTCTGTGTGAAAGCAGCAGCCATAAACCGGGAGGAGGGACCTTTATGGAGGAAGTGCTGAAAGTACTCTTCAGGTGAGTGTCGGGATTACAAAACGAGATTCCTCGTAGTCTGCTCGTATGATTCCTTTTTGATTTTCCTACAAACTCTCAGCCTACCTGAGAGTGACAGCGGGAGCACAACGCCTTGGGACACAGCCCGCTACGACGGAACGCCCT
This sequence comes from Odontothrips loti, assembly GCA_038380765.1. Classification (NCBI taxonomy): domain Eukaryota; kingdom Metazoa; phylum Arthropoda; class Insecta; order Thysanoptera; family Thripidae; genus Odontothrips; species Odontothrips loti. Next base: position 9,607,040 of record CM076243.1, read on the forward strand.
GCGAGAGGAGATTCCCGCGCTGTTCATCTATCTTGGATATCTCAATGCCCATCGGAGTAAATAAATAAATAAGCAGCATTCTAATTTAGCTCCATCACTCGTCAAGTGAGAAGGGGTTTGGATGGGGTTGCAAGCGGACACACCTGGTGGAGGAAGTTATAATGTTTTTATTGATGACTCATCATGTAATGATAGCCAACGTCAGTACACAAAAGTAACAGAGTTGATAGGAAAATGGTTGCGATCGACCTTCATCGAAGGGACCACAGAAATGTAACATAATGTTCTAAGAACATACTGAGATCACAAAGAAACTATATTTGGTTCGAAAAGTCGTAATCTGTCGGTCATTTTATGACTTACATAGGCGAATATATTTGTGCGTGGATCAATACAACGCTAAAAAACTAGTACAAGGTACGGTAACTTCATATTTGTAACTTAAGAAACAAGGTCTGTCTTTGTAAGTGAAGAGTGACCTTTTCATACACTGGTAGGGATCGACAGTTCCCGATTTAGCTTTTGTTTTCGGCAGTGCCCTGTGGCAATGTTAAAGCTCAGATTACATCAGTCTCCAAACACATTTCAGCTGCATCGAAATGGCAAACCAAAAAAAAAGCCTAAACAAAAGCCTAAAATTTTCTAAATTTTCTACCAGCTACAAATATTTAAAGAGTTAAATACTGATACAGGCTGGAGCAATAGACACACTCGACCACCAGGATATTGCGAACAGCCAAGGACAAGTTGACATATTTGCAAAACGAAACAACCACGGAATTAGTTTTAAGTCAAAACAGTGAGATTCGAGTGGACAACCTTGCAATGGTCATGTGAGCGATAGAAAGAGGGTTGGTCTGAGCGTACATGTCATACATTCTACTACAAAGTGAAAAAAAGGTGTTAAAAATTCGAAAAGGCATTTTGCATGGGTCACCCGGTGTTATAACAAGATGTGCAGTACCTCCGGTACACAATTAATTACCCACCTCAAAATTAGGCATAGAAGACATCGCCCAAACTGGCAAAGTTGCATTACTTTCTATGGCAGATTCTGTTATAACAGTTGGGAGGTGATAAATTCATTTGATCTTTTAGCACAATTGATCTTTTCATATATAAACTATGATTTTGCTATTTACACATACTTTTAATATATCACGAGTTCTGTCCTGATGGACGTCATTATGAATTATAAATAACTTTACAATCTATTTAAGTTAGGCGTGATCACACACGGATTGTCCAGCTCAGACGTTGACCACGCTGTCTCTCTTGTTTCCCGTTTGCTTCAGCTGCTCCTGCATTTGTGCGAGCATGTCCTGCATGCGTCTTATCTGCAATACGGAATGCCAAAAAATATGAGATGCAGCAACAATCAATGTGGTGACGTACGTCTCAATATGCAACAGAGATGCCCAAACCTCTTCGTCCTTCTGAATCAGTAGCCTGTCAGTTTCCGAAATGACACCATCGTTAATAACCGAATCCCTCTTTAGCTTCCTGAAATTAAAATGGAAAATAAATTAGTTGTGGAATACGAATGAAGAATGATCTGCAGCCCAGGTAACATTCTGAAAATTTGATTTATTTTTATGACACATTAACAAGCTGGCGGCTAGCCACGACCACTGACCCTGGCACGCGTTCGCGGATGGCTTGCTGGCTGATCTGGGAGATGCACTGCGCGCGGAAATTCTCATAATGCACGTCCTCCGTCACGTCCTTGAGGTCTTGCATGTGCGTCGTAATGAGCATGTTTCGCAGTTTATTAAAGTCGCTGTGTTTCGGGTTTTCCACTGCAGAAGAAAAACAAATGCGTCAGAATTAAAAATGCAGAATGTTTTATGTCGTCGAAACAAGTATCGGAATCATAACTTTGTTCAGAGAAGATTTTATTTCAGGCGGCATTTATCTATTGTTTGCCTGCGAAATGGGAGCGCTCCGTTCCTCCGTTCCCGGCCCGTCGCACAGTACGTCTGGCATCCGATAACCAGGCCACTCGTACAACTTAACTACATCATTACCATCGTTCTCAGAAATCACTGCGCTTACCTTCCACCACTCCCCAGGGGTACTGCCTGCCGCGCACCTTCTTTCCCCCCACCTCGAGCACCGTGTTGGAGCCCACCACGGCGAAGGGGACGCACGCCTTGAGCTCACGGTCCTGGGTCTTGAACTCCTCGTCCTCGTCAGAGTCGCAGTCTGGGAATTGGTAAATCTGCAGAACGCGAGGGAAGCGAACAATTTACGTTCTGATTCACGATTTTGACAGGAAGAGAAAATAAGAAAGGTGTTTATTATACCAGTAAATTTACCTGAATTTTGTGCTCTTCGATATCGGCGAGGATTTGCCTCTTGAGCTTCACGACTTCGGCCTCTGTGAGCGTGTCAGCCTTGGCGATCACAGGTACAATGTTCACTTTCCTGTGCAGTCTCCTCATGAATTCGAGGTCTATTTGTCTCAGTCTGAAACACACGATATTGATTTCGTTTCTGATTGTGCGCATTACCCAAAGTGAGAGACCATACCACAACCGTCTCGTACCCGTGGCCGTAGGGGGGGATGAAGTACAGGCAGCAGTGCACCCTGTTGTCCTGGAGGTTGCGCCGGTTTAGTCCGTTCTCGTCCGTGAAGTACTGTCGGAACTGCTCGTCCACGTAGTTGACACACGCCCGCCACGACTCCTCGCAGTTGATTCCGTCTCCGAATCCTGGCGAAGGGGACATAAAAATAACGTGAGGTATAGCTAGTGATGCAGTATTGCATGTCACGAATTGAATGCTTACCGGGAGTATCTACGATGGTGAGCCTCAGTTTTACGCCACGCTCCTCAATATCCATGCTTTTCTTTTCAATCTGGGTCGTCTTCTCCAGCCGCTCTAAAAGAAAGGGACAGAAACGGCATTAATAGTGAGCATTTTTTTTGAAGAGGACGCTGTCCACAAACTACGATTTTTATTTTTATATTCAAAATTAAAGCTTGGCCCGACGCCGGTCAGCGCCTGCCAGTGGCTAGGGTAGGCCAGCCCGCCACGCACTTGCGCGTGCAAGAGTCGAAATTGCCTACCCATCAGGCGCTAGGTGGGTCAGAATAAAAGGCCATGGCCTCTCGGTGAGATCGAATAACTCACCCCCGACTTCGGCCACCTTCCGGTCCTTGTAGAGGTCGCCGAGGAACAGGCTGTTGACGAGGGTGGATTTGCCGAGGCCGGACTCGCCGACGACGAGCAGCGTGAAGTCGAAGCCCCGCTTGACGGACTTGCGGTGCACCTGCTCCGGCAGCGTGGCGAACCCGATGTAGTCTCTGCTGTCTGGCTGGAACATAGGGACAGCGCCCGGGACGTTAGAGGAGGACACATCGCGCGCTCGCCCTGCTTGTCGTAAACAGATGGACTGGTGACAATTTTAAAACTCATTACGGGACTGAGATTGTTGAGGGCCCCGCCTCCACGCCGCCCTCCCGTCCCCTCTACTGCTGGTGGACAGCGCTCCGCCAGGCTCCGCCACCCCGCGAGCCGCCGAGCCTCGTTCGGTTCCTTCCCACGGCCGGCCGGCCCGGCCCCAGCCGATCAGTTCAGTTCCGCTGTGAGTACGAACGCGCTCTTCTCGGAGGAGGAATGAGGAAAGAGACGGCAAGAAAAAATAGTGCAGCGCGCACAGGGGGCCGGGGCCGGGGCCGGGCGTCCCGGTATGGTGTGAGAAACTCCCCGCCGCCGGGAGTCTATTAGCACAGCCGGCGTGCCAGCCACGCACGCACAGTAACGTGCTTTCATCCAGAAAGCCATCTCCCCTCCCCTCTCTCTCTCTTCCTCTTCCTCGTGTTCCCGTTCGCACTCGACAGGCGCCGTGCTCCGCGCTCCCTGAGACGGACAACTACTCCTGTGCGGCGGCCGCGGCGGCGCCCGGGCCGGGCCCGGCCCCACCGGCCCCTCCCCTGTCATTCAACCCAAGCGATAAGTGGAGCTAAAAACCAATCGGTCGCTCCCGCCCCGGCGCCCTGCGCTGCGCCCAGAAGCCAGAGGCACCACGGCCTCCGTCATGTGCATTCGGCACCAGTGCTGACGCCGCTGACGCCCCCGCAGCCGTCACTGCCGTGCCGTGCAAAGCCATGCCGTAACGGAGCCACAGACGCTGTTGCTGCTGCAGCAGGCCGTGCGCGGTGCGGCGGTGCGGCGTGCGGAGGTCCGCTCCGCAGGAAGTCATGAGTGTTGTGGGGATGGGGACCCGGGAGGGGGGGGGGGGGGGGGAGCACCGTGACCCATCAATTTTCATCCACAATGTTGCTGCTTCTTCCGTCCTTGTCCCACTGAAACAGCGCTCGGGGCTGGCTGGGGCAGCTGGAGGTGCGAGAGAGACAGTCGGATGCCGCAGTGGCTAGCTGGTGGCATTGCCATGGCATTGCCCGCCGTCGTCAAGCCTCAACGAGCAGATAGGACCCCCTCGGCCAGCTCTGCCCCCCCCCCCCCCCCGGCCCCAGGTCCCAGTGGTTGTGCTCTGGAATCGTCCAACAGATCGATTCGAATTTCGGCCCGAGAACGCGGAACCTCAATCCGAATGATCCCTAATGCCAATCGGTACGGGTAGGTTCCCGGTCTGAGCGGTGCCCCCCCCCCCCCCCCCCCCCCCCGTTGAGACGGAAAGCCCCCCCCCAACCAACCACCTCCCCACCTCCCCCACGACGCCTCGGGGCCACCAACAGAGCCCAGTGGCCGTAACAAGCCGCACGTTTTAAACAATGGTGGGGACCTGGACCGGGACGCTGGGCGGGTGGGGCGGGGCGGGGCTGCGCGCTGCGCGAGGCGGGAGCAGTATCTGCTCGACACGCAACAATACACAACTACCTACCACAGGCCCATTCATTAATAATGTCGTTCTTGTGTGTGCATTCGGGGCGTTTAGAAAACCTGTACCGTGAGCGAGGGCTGCGTACACTGCTCGGAGCACTCGGTCTTCCCGCGAATAAATGGGGCAATTAAAAAGAATGTTGGGAAGGGAGCGTTATCAGCCGTGCTGACCTCTGACCTGGCCGCCCCTGGCCGCCCCTGTCCGCGTGTGGCGTGTGGGCACGTGCCGTGTGACCACTACGCTTCCCCGATGTGATGTAATCGAGTTCACTGCCCCTTCGTCCGGCAAGATATTTTCGAATAACCAACCGACGGCTCGGTATCGCCATCTCCGCGCGGGGAAGTCAAGTCCAACGTCCTTCCACTTGGACCGAGCGCCGAGCCGAGCACGGGGGTGTCCTCTTACCTTGGGCTCGGGCACATCCTTTTTCACGGCCCAGGCCTCTGAGAACCCCAGCCTGCTCGGCGGGCACGACAAGCACCACGTCGGGCTCTTGGGCTGGCCGGGCTGCACGGGGCCCGTGGGGACGTATGTGAGCCGGGACGGCGAGGTGCGTCCCGGGTACTCGAGCGGGGCGGGTCCGCTCGTCAGGAACGTGCACTTGGCGAGGGAGGCGGCGTCCGCGCCCACGGGCATGTCCACGTCGTCCAGGTTGAGCGGGTGCGCGGGGTACTCTCTGCTGCGCGCGGCGGACGCGTACGAGAACCCGGGCCCCGTGTACATGCCCTGCGTGGGGGCCGGGGCCACGGCTTGGGGCACCGGGACTGTCCGGCCGCTGTCGGCGGCGGCATTGGCATCCGCAGCAGTCGGCCGTGCGCCACTCCGCGACGGGCTGCCGCCTTTTGTCCTCTGCTGCTCGTCCTTAGACATGCTCTTGAAGGCGGTGTCGGTGTCGTCTTCACGGGGCGGCGATGTCGCTTTGTCCGCCGTCGCTGCGGTCGTCGCGGCGGCCCGGATCTCCGGCTTATCCGAGGGCTTGTCCGGTGGGTCTGGTGCTGCGGGGGACCCCTTGTCGCTGAGCCGGCCCTGCTCGTCGAAGTCCCTGGCCGCCGACTGGGGCCGCGGCAGGGAGGACACGAAGCTCGTGCAGTACTGGACAGCACCGGGGCTGGTCGAGTGCGCACTCCTCCTATCGATGACGTCCTTTTTCTTCTCGGCTACCTTCTTGTCGTCTTCCTTGCCCTTGCCGGGCTGCGGTATCATCACCGCCGTGGTGAGCGACGCGGCCAGCAGGGCCTCCACAGTTGAGCCCCTCGGCGTGGCCGGTCCCTTGGGCGCCCCCGCGGCCCCCGCCGCCCCAGACCCTCCTCCCCCGCCGGCCCTGGAGGGCCCTGGAGGGCGCGCCCCTTTTCCGTCCACTTTCACGGGTGCGGCGGCCACGCGGTGATGTGCGGGAGGGTCGCTGTCGATCACGTGGTCAGCAGTCACGTGACTCGGGGCCCGGCGTCGTCCGCGCTCGCCGCCATGGCCACCACGTTATCCGACGGCGTCCTGGTGCGGGGCATGGGCATGGGCCTGCCGGCAGCGCCCTGCACGCTGGCCAGGTCCTCCACGGTGCGGCTGCGGGGTGCGGGCACTGGGCGTGCGGGTGCTGCTGCCACGCTGGAGCGGGGCGCCGGCACGGGGGCCGAGGCCGAGGCCGGCGCCGGGGCCGACGTCGACGCCAGGGCCCTAGGGGGTCTCGGACTGCCCTGCTGCTGGGGGTGCGGGATGTCTACGACGGTCGCGGCCTCGGCCAGACGCCGCTGCTGCACCGACGTCTTCACCGCGTGCTCCAGAGTGCCGGCCACGGCGACGCCGCAGACAGGGCCTGCACACCCTGGACGAGGCCAAGGCCTGTGCGCCTCACCGTCCCCGACGACCACTGCCCTGCCCCTGCCGAACCTCCGTACCCTGGCAGCTGGCGGCCCGACCCTTTCGATGGCGTGACTGGCTGATCCCGGGCCGGGGGCCGAGGAAAGGCCGAGGACGCCGTCGTGAGCGCGGCACTTCACTTCGCCACCCGCGGCCCGGCCCGCCGCGTCGCGTCGCGTCTGCGGCAGAGGGAGGCGTCGGCGTCGGTGTTGCACCTGTCACAGCCGGCGGCAGACTGTACGGTGCGGCCGTGCGCCGCGCCGAACCGAGCGAAGCGGAGCCGCGGAGCGCCAGGCCACGCTCCAGCGGGGCACAGAGCGACGCAGTACACCTCCAGCCGGTGAGGCAGGGAGGGGGGGGGGGCACTGTTCCACCGCGCCCAGAGGAGAAGAGCAAAGAACGACCGTCGTGACGCTCCGATAGCGGCAGTCCGGCAGTCCGGAAAATGTCGAAGAAGCGAAAGGGGAAACACGAGGGGGGGGGGGGGGGACGTGAACAGGGCGGGCCGGGTTTTCTTTCTATGCCGGTCTCTGTCGTCGTCATCCTCTCGGCTCGCGGCACTTTCTTTAGTGACTGAACAGAGTGTACTACTAGTATTTGGCCAGCATTCGACCACACTCCGTTTTGATACTGAACGCTGCACGCTTCCTCATGGCGTAATTTGAAGAGACTGATGCCTTTTCCTCTTCTTCATCATCGTCTCTGTTGTTTTTCTTCTTTACTCTGCGGAGCGCAAAGTTCCATTACAAGCTTCGCCACGCTCCGTCGCCTTTTATTCGTCCCGCGAGCAAGGTGAGAGAGAGAGAGAGAGAGAGAGAGAGAGAGAGAGAGAGAGAGAGAGAGAGAGAGAGAGAGAGAGAGAGAGAGAGAGAGAGAGAGAGAGAGAGAGAGAGAGACAGAGACAGAGAGAGAGAGAGAGAGAGAGAGACAGAGAGAGAGACAGAGAGAGAGACAGAGAGAGAGAGAGAGAGAGACAGAGAGAGAGAGAGAGAGAGAGAGAGAGAGAGAGAGAGTGAGAGGCGGAGAGAGAGCGCGGTGTGCCGTAGCGCAGCAGACACAATAGCTCAGCAGAGCTCAGTCTGTGGCTCTAGCTCCAGAACTGTGCGCTGCCGCTGCTGCGAGGGAGGGGAATGCGGTGCGGAGTGCAGTGGGCGGATCGCTGCATCGCCGCCTCTCTTGGCCGCCTGCTGCCTGGTGCTCTGGCTGCTGCTGCTGCTGCTGCTGCTGCTGCGATGGCTGCCTGGCGCTGTTCATGAATTAGATAACACGCTTCCCTTCAGACGTCAACGTTAATCGCGGCATTCGTATTCATGGGTCAGTTTGCAGGGGCGATTCACACGTGTAGATACGGAGCGGCGAGCGCGGACCGGAGCGGACACCTTGTTAGTTTGAAGCGGAGTTGATTCGAAATGTTTGCGAGCCGAGGCCGACGATCGCGTAAGCGTACGCAAACGCCAGACGAACACCAGCACACACGCACGCGGGTGGCGGGGCGGAGCGGGCCCCGCAGTACGTGGAGGTACAGTGCTCTCTAGTACTGTGCTCCCCAGAACACGCCGAAGTGCTTGGGATACGAAACTTTCTGTCGCGAACGACGGCCTGCGCTCCCGACTGTTTATCTGTTCGGCATTATTGGCAGTTACGACTGCCGCCGCCGCCGTCCTGCTCGGGGACTTCCCGCCCCGCCGGTGCCCGCCCGCCGTTAGTACGTTAGTACTCTAGCCCGCCGGTGCACGCCCGCCGGTGCCCGCCCGCCGCGGGGTTACGTGACATTTCCCCATACGGCAGGGATGCGAATTCGGAGATGAGGCAGGACATTGAAAAAGGGCGCGCGTTAGGGACGAGAGATGGCTGGAAAGATCACAGAGTCGGTATTCGAACCCACAAAACCCTGGTGAGAGGTTCGGATGCTGGGGCCCGCGGGGCGAGATGGCGACCTTTCATCCATCGTACGCGGGCGCACAAGATTTTTCATAGCCAGCGTTCTAAAAATAAATTTCTATTGCCGATGAGGAGTTTTCTCCCTTCTTCCCTTTACGACGAGCAACCGTCTGAGGACGAGGCGACGAGGCGAGGAGGTGCGAATGGCGGCGCCGCCTATCCGAGACGCGCGGGAATAGTCAGCCCCCCCCCCCCCCCTCGGGCGCCAGTGAGGCACGCAACTCGTGCAGGGGGGAATCGGTACCAATTACATTTACTGGTTTGAGTCGAGAGGAGTGGGTGAGCGGGTGAGCGGTACGCGTTACCGCGGCCGTGGCAACCGGAGCGTCGATCGGTGCCGACTCGTACTCGGTAACCGAAGGCTGCCGAAGGCCCGGCCCGGCCCGGCCCGGCACCGATAGCGATAACGGTCCGCAGGCCCAGCACCAGCGCCAGGGCTTCAGGGTTCAGGCTTCACTCAATGGAGCGCGTTGTCATCCACCATCGAACGGCAGCAGAGCGACAAGGATGACAACAACAACAACAACAACAACAACAACAAAACCAAACCAGCATGAAGAGTACTGAGCTCACAATCCGCTGCTGGCGGTGCGGTGAGGTACCTTTCGGTACCTTCGGTGGTCGTGAATCGCCCCCCCCCTTTCTGATCCTCCTCTGTTACCAACCCCTCTGGCCACGTAAGAAACGCCGCGAGCTGCGTGGCCGAGCTGGTGGTCTAGCCGACGCTAGCTGGGCCGGGGTTGGGGTTGGGGGAGGCGGCGGCGGTCCGTGGCCTCCCCCACACACCCTCCCCCTCCCCAAACAGAATTGGGGTGCGCGCGTGCTGAGCGCGTGTGCGGGGAGGGGAGGGGCGGGGGCGAGTCTAGCCCACGTTTGCCTGCATCGCATACGAAGTGCACACGAGGGTGCTGCTGCATGCTGCATAACCTCGTTCTGATCAACTACCCCTGGCCGGTGGCGGCCGGCCGGCTTGCTGGGCTCGCGGGTTGGTACCGGTACCGGCACTGCGGAGCCGGGGTGAGTCGTCGGGCAAGACCCCCCCCCCCCCCCTCTGACTCCCCGTCGCAGTAGCCAGGGTGGCTGCCTCCCCCAGAGGCGCGGTGGCGGCCCCCTCTGGGGGCGGTGGTCCGGGGGCCTCATTACCGATATCCACTCCGTGTTGCCTCACAAGTTTCGATTTTTCCGCACAGGGGCGTCTAGCTGGCAATAACCCCCCTGGATGCCTTCAGACATTCAAACGGCGCCGCAGCTGAAGCCGTGAAGAGAATGAAGGAATTAGACTCTCGTCCCTTTGTCCGACCCCGACACCCTGGCAGACAGGAGAATAGCCCCATCCGCGATGGCGTTTTGTTTCGTACGGCGCCTACTTTTCATTTCCCGCGTACTCGGCGCAAAAAGAAAAAACTAATGAGGGGGCGTCTGAGGCCGAGACGGAGGGGCACCACTCCACGCCACTACGCCGGGACGGCCCACCCACCCGCCGCTCTAACCTTTCACAGAACCCCAAAGAGTAAAGCGGGAACGGAGTCGACGAACGGGGAAATGCTTTGGCACACTCCAAAATGTCGCTTAAGGTTAACAACCACGGCACCTGGACTGGAAGGTCGCCCGTGAGCCCCAGCCCAGCTTAGCGGTGGGGAGGGGCCGGAGCCGAGGGGTTGGGCCTGAGGCGGCATGAGGCCTGGCCAGACCGATGACCCACCTGACATTCTGTTGCCGGCCTGACACTTGCGGGTCAGACGACTTGTCGGGGGGGCGAGGAAAGGGCGCTCCGTCCGCCGCCTGCCTCCAGCTCCAGCTGCAGCCCCCGCTCACATTACGGGCCGCGCGCACGGCTGGGCCTGGGCACGGCGTATCCAAGCGGCCTGGCCTCGCGGATGTGTCGTCTCGACCCGCAGCCAAAGGCGAAGCGCAGCGTCCTGTGCTGTCCCGTTCCCGTCCCTGAGGATGTGGTACACTGCCCGGCCTGCTCCGCACCGCGCCGCGCCACACCCCTGACCACACCGCCCCCGTCACACCCCCTCCAGCCTCCGCCTCTCTCACTCGGGCACCGCGGCCGCGGCTGTCGCTCTCTCTCTCTCTCTCTCTCTGGGTGCACCCGCCTCCCCTCTCCCATCCCTCCCCCTTCCAGCATATCGATTTAGTGCGGAGGCCGGCGTCAACGGGGGAAGGGGAGGGGAAGGACCGCGAGTGGGCGGTCGCGGGGAAGGGAGGGGAAGGACGGACCCGCGCCCGCGGCATGGGCCAGGCCCACCACCACCGCGGCATGGCCCACACCGACACCGCGGTCTCAGTCCTCATCACTGCCCACCTCGACGCATCCTGACTTGGACCGACACACAGTCGTCGGCACCACGTCGTAGACCGATGCGGTGTACTTTGGTTGCGGTATTCTACGTTTGGACCGGGCTGAGTTCGTGTGACCCATTGTCATAAATCGCAGTCGTGGCTGGAACCAACAAGGAATGACTCCATGATGAGGGGTATCGGAAAGGGAAATAAAGTTTAAAAAAGAAACAACTTTTAACATGTAACATTTATTATATTCGACATAGGACTCAACAAGGAGGGGCAGATGGTGTGCAAAATTATGCAATAAGCTCCGTTGGCATATTTTACAAATTGAATTGAACATCTAAACACAAGTTCTGTAAGAAGGAACCAATGCAGAAATCTTCCAGTCAAAATGTCCAATCCTGAACCGAAATAATACACATATATGTAATGAACCACAAAATATCACACAATTAATATTGCAAAATTGACACCCGGTTACCCACGCCTCTAATCTATTTAAAACCCAAAAAAGGTATGATATAATTCAAATTCTGACATCAAAGTTAATCACTTCATAAAGCATTACAGCATGAAGTGGATGGAAAAACATGCTTAGTGACAATGGATACAGACAATAATTCACACAAGACAGACAAAACAGTCAAAACTAAAATAGGAACACTGATGACATAAAAGATACTGGTAGTAAAACAGATTCAATCTTTTACTAAAATTAAAAATTATGATTTAACCATAAGCATTGAGAACATTTTTGAAGATAAGAACTGTGGCACAGCTTCTCCTTCATGTTGCTGCTTAGGCTCTAGAAGATTGGGCCAAATGAATACTTGCTTTTCCACAAATGGCAAATATGTCATTCATTTATCTAGGTGGGGGTAGTTCTTCAACATAAACAGATCAATTATTTTTGTAAAAGGATAAAAAGACCATCACCTCCACCGTAAGATAACAATAAAAATGACTAGAAAGCTTCCTATCAAAGCACACTACACTCCTATCCTTTCACCACTACTCTATGAAAAAAAAAAGATCAGCTTTTACACAGCAAACAATACATAATGCTACTAAGGTTCAAGTATTAAGGGAATACAGTAATTTTTAGAAGGGGCAAGATATCTTTAAATAGTAGTCCCTATTCAAATTAGGAAAACTTTTATGGACAAACAGGCATAAAATGTAAAAAAAAAAAAAAAAAAAAGACACTTTGGCGGTCAAAAAGCAGACCAAATAAAATATCAAATCAGTTCTTAGAAGGAGCGTTTGAAACCTGAGATGGTTGTGTGAGTGTTTATGTGTGTGTGATTGAGTGAATGAGATGATAATATGTACTTTTAGGACACTAAGGTAAGGCAAAACAGGACTCTTAATGGAACAGTCAAACAGTTAAAACGAGGAGAAAAATAAATTGACAGATCAGTTTGCTTAAGAAAGAATCACATAGTACTCAAGAGTACTGTTCTGACTAAGGGGAATTACGGTGAATTATTGCTTAAGAATTTACTCATCTCTCATCACCGTGCCTAAAAGTACAAAACTCATGGACTAAACAATCTTCTCTAAAGGCCTCAATTACTAAGAGATTCAGTCTGCCATGACAAAACAGGCATTTTGTAGAGCTTGTAATGTATTGTGCTTAGCCCCCAAGTCAACAAATACTGCCTCTTCTCAGGCTACATAACAGGAAGGCAAAGACAGCAAAGTTAAACTGTATCAAACAAAATCAAATAAAAATAGAATAGCGTATTGTCATCCCCATAAGTTTCTGAGATTTTGAAAAGAACACACAGAGAGCTACTTAACATGCAGTCACACAATCCTATGAGTGGCTAAATACTGCCACAAACACACAAGAAAGTTAAATATGTAGAATCAACATGAACAAGGTGTGGTCTTCCAAATACATTTTACAAATATCCTATAATCATATGGCTAATCAGTTACATCCTCACCACTGAACCAGCATTTTATATTTCAACATGTTAAATATTTGGTTCAATATACACTACGACTAGTAACAATGCAGATCAAAATGAGATTATGTTGATGAAAGCCGATTGCATCAGATTACACCTAATATGGTACTAAAGAGTATGTGTAACATAAATGTAAAGAAAACACATACTCTGTTTCCTTTGCAGCAAAAATGTTAACTAAATAAAATTGCCTGCAAAAATTTAGTGATATACAACACTAGAAACAAAACTTGACACGAGGTGTCACCATGGTGCCACCAGAACGTCAGTGAATTTTGAAATGAATATGACAAAGTTGAAGAAGTGCTTTGTGATTGGCTACAACAGCCACTAACCAGAGACATTCATAGGAAAACTTTTTCAGGTCACAATCTCAAAATCAATGTAAAACTTGCAGAAAGTGCTTCATCAAGGATGGCTCCATGTAGCAGTGAGTAACTGCTAAGAAGAAGGATTGTAAGAGTTCTTTGAAGTTACAAATTGTGGATGGTCTGACAAAAATGCCTTCAATTTTGTGGGGTAGTCTGTCATAATACCAGTGACACCTAATTGTAGAGCACATTCAAACTCTTCGTCATCATTAAGAACCCACAGATAAACCTAGAAATCAAAGGTGAATAAAAATATTTTATTACTATGATTGTTTTTATGACAAATTTAAAGAAAACATTGCAAAACAGTACCTGTATGCCTCTCCGCTGCAAATGATTGAAAAGGCAGCGTCTCATCAAGAGGCAATTCATTCCTCGCAACATCAATGACTGAAGTGGGAAAACCTTATTAGATTCATTTTTCCTCCTATAAAAATTGAGTTAGATTAACATGACAGTAGAGAATTAAAAAAATAAAGCTAAGAACAAAACCAAGTACCATTTACAAGTTTTGACAAAGAAGCAAAAATTCTTAAAATTATTTTGTAGCCCATTACCTTAAGTAGATCAAAGGAAGAAATATCTCTAAGTTAGACTCCTTTATTGGAACAAATGGAAGCAGCCCTGTGTAGAAGAGAAGAACCAGTTCCACCACCCGACGCATTGAAAAGAGTAAGTTAATGCGAGGGTTCTGCATGCGCAAAATAAAATTAAAAGAATTGAAAAAGCTGTTAGTTTAGTGTGCTTGGAAATGGAAAGGAACAAATGGATGGAATGATTTGTCTCACCTCTTTGTAACATTTAAGAGTAATAGTATTGCTGATATTTCCCCACACTGTTAGGTCTTCTCGATTATGGTCACGCACTAATTTGGACACTTCCTTGATGAGAATATCATCATTGCATTTTATATCAATGTTAATAGGAATGTTTGGAAAGGATTGAAAAACTTCTTGTAAAAGCGGAATTTTTCGCTCTTCTGGAATACCTGATCCAATATAATTGCGCTCTGAAATACAAATCGGGTATGAAGAAGAGAGTAACAACACACATTTTATAGAGAGTTCACAAGACAGAGAACAATTCTAAACATACCAAGATCAAAGTCTACAGAAATTTCCTTTTTCAGAAGTGGCAGATCTGAGTATGGGGTCTTGGAAATATCTACATTTAAGCCACATACTCTCATTAAATTTTGGTCATGAGATACAACAACTTGACGGTCCGCAGTCAAGTGACAATCTAGTTCCAGCATATCAGTTCCTAGGTCCACAGCTCTGATAAAAAATTATTAATTATTGAAGAGGAAAAAAAAAAAACAGTTCAAGCACATGGAAAAGGCAAAATGTGTTCAGTTCAACAGAGTAGTATTTTACCTTTTGAAGGCAGCCATAGTATTTTCATACATTTCAGCTGCACCTATAGAACAGAGAAATGTATTGATGTCCCTTTGAATAACATGATACATTAGTTAAGGTTCTCAAGCCTGTTGTCCAATCGGCTATAAAATAAAAGATCATCTATTTCATAAAGCCCCAGTAATTCAACCATTTAAAATAAATTGCTACAATAACAGAAAAATGAAAGAATCTATATTTTTCTTTATAGCTCCCTAATTAATTCCTTAAATTATTTAAAGACAAACATAGGGTAAGCATTAAATCATGATTAAATAAGATCGAGTGACTTTAAATGTTCAGAGTTACATGTGTTGAATGTTTTATTAATTAAATACCCTCTTAGAAACGCTGTACGAATTCAAAACACTGCATTCTTGTGGAAGAAGCTACAATAATAGTAGTAGGTTACACATAAATTTATTTACCTCCACGGTGGCTAATGTGATGGCAAATAAACTTCAACTTCTTCTTTCGGTGCAAAAGCGTAGGATACCTAAACAGGATTAGAGAAGCAATTACATATCCACAAACAGCAGCATACAGAATCATGTTTCGTGTTCTTGTGTGATGACAACAATTGAACAAGCTTTAGAAGGAGTTTTGACACTTCTGTCTTCTGCTGGTGTACGGCGTTTGTTTGTTTTCCCCTTCTCCTTTCCTTTCCCCTCCCATGAAACCTCCTGTGTCCCCAGTCCCCACTTCTCCTGCAAGCCTCCAAGATGTCCTCCACCTCAATATATTAACATTTCACATTCAATCAAATAATTTCTCAAATAATAAAAAGAAATCAACGCAGAAAACCGCTTTTTTAAAATTGTATGAACAAATGTGAAGCTTCCAAAAGCCAGAAGGCTGATATCGATTTTGAAACCCTGGCCGCTGCAGTGAAGTCAACCACAGCTTCGAACTGAAAGAGGAAAAGAACAACAGGCAGAAAGAAAAGTCTTCTGCGTGCTTATTTCGTCTGCTAGAATTGCTGTCTGCTGTATCTCGTAATGTTCGCTAAGCAAAGCTTTGGTTTCTCTTCGACGAAAGGAGCTTTAGCTCTGTGAGGTGAGTACGATGCATCTCTCCGTTCCCCTCCAATATCTTCAATGTGAGTTACTGAGAAATGAACTAAAGAAACTCGAACATCCGTGGTCCATGGCTGCATTAAAACGGGGAGGCTGTGCTTTGAACTTCGAAGGTAATGCTACAACTTTAAAAATAAAACCCATCCGCGTTTGGCATATGATGAGTTTGGAACTAAGTTTCAATATATGTGTCGTCAGATGAAAAGATTTCGCGGCCGCCGCGCGTAACTGAACAATTCTCCCGTCTTCAGCACAGTAGCCCCCCACCCCTCCCCCCTCTTCCACTGGCCCCCTGCAGCCTGCTTTCAGGCTAACCATGAGAGAAAGACCGCCCTTCTGTATGAGCCAACCCGTTCAACCAGTAGTCGAGTCCCACCGCACACGTTAGGTTCCATGGTCTTGCCTGGCATTATCTTTCACACATTTCACCGGTATCGGACACCGGCCATGCTGTATGTGCCGAGGGGTTGGGGGCGCAGGCCATTTCTTTCACGGCGACGAGTACCGTCTGATGAACCCGATCTCATTATGGCCATGTGCATTCTTCGCAGGGCGGGCGAAGATGCGCCCCTAGCGCTCCAGTATGGTGGTAGTGCAGCCGTTAGGACAAGGATGGGGAGTACAGCCACAACAGCTGCAGCAGCCGAAGCAGCCGCACCAGCCACAGCCACAACCAGCAGCAGCAGCCTCCAGCGGCACCCCCTCGCCCTCGCCCAAGACTAGGCTGCCGCCGACGGGGACTCCGAAGACCACCAACGTCGGCGCCCCTATCTTTTTGACGCTGGGAAGAGTCGCGGCCGCGGGTTCGAGCCCCACCACCGCAAAGCCAGAGCAACAGTTTGTATTTGCAGTACCCAACCGAAAGCAGGTTGCCGCTGTCGCCGTGTCCCCATCCACTATGGTGGAGTGGGTAAGTAGACAAACCCACCAGCACGCAAGTCCCGGGTTCGAATACTGGCCTCCCCCTCCCTCTCGATGTGATGCGATTCTTTACCTATCCTTGCAATCTATTCAGAGGAATACGTTCAACGTGCGGCCTGTGCTGCTGAGCACGCTGAGGTCCCGACGGAATGGGGTGCGGCACAGTCACGGCGGGCACGCTGGCTTTCGCGGGGGGGCCGCAGCTGGAGTCCCCGGGGGGGCGCGCTCCCTCGACCTGCTGCGTACCAACCTGCAGTCCGCTATCAACAAGGACATCAAGGAGGTGCTCAACAAGTACATGGAGGTGAGCGCCAAGGGTCGGCATCACGACGTACATTGGGGCCAGGGCAGGTCAGGGTCAGGAAAGGATTTCCTCTCTGTCCGCAGCGCTTCTTCCTGCCTGCCATGGACAACATCCGCGTGAACATGGGCCTAAGCCGGGGCTGCGAGATGCTCGGAAGCGAGGTCCTGCTGGAGGATCAGGTGCGGGCGGTGCTGCAGCGCGCCCTAGAGGAGGCCAAGCTTATGTACTCGCGGCCTTCCGCCTCAACCGCGCCTCTACATCAGCAGCAGCAGCAACAAGGTCGATGTCAGCGTAAGCGAAGCCGCAGCAGGGCCACCTCCGCTCCCGCGGTGGAGCAGGTGAAGCAGACTCCGGTTCTGGCCGCTGCCCCCGGGGCTCCCGGGGCCTCCGCCGCATCCGGGGCCTCGCCGCCTGTCACCGTTCCCTCTGCTCCCGGCACCCCGACAAACCCCATCGCGGTCCCCGTCGTCAAGTTCCACAACGGGGTCCTCACACACAGCAGCCGGGCCACGACGCCGACGGCGCTGACCATCGGCGGCGACAAGAGCCCCCCGCCGGCCACCCTTCAGCAGGTATGGCGGCTAGGGGTGGGGACGGTCGTGGGCTGTTCAAATTCACCGACCGATCTCTGGACATTCCTTGTCTGTTCTTTCAGATGTACAAGAAGCGCAAGGAGATGGATGCCGAGGCGGAGACACGCCGGAAGAAGGCCCGCCTAGCCACGATCCTAGTGACGAGCGGCGGCGTGGCTCAGGCCGGGCCGGGAGCGTTGTCGGCGATGCCTTCGGGGGTGGTAGCGGGGGCGGGGGGAGCGGTCACTATACTGACCGTGCCACAGGGCCGCCCCAACAGCCCCCGCGCCAGCACGAGCCCCAGCCTCAGCCCGCGACCGAGTCCGTCAGCCAGTCCGGCTATCATCACGAACTCCTCCGGCATGGCGGCGCCGACCGCCACGGCGGCGGCCACTGCATCCCTCGGCCATGTGCACATCAACTACCAGTCCCCCAAGTGGGACCCCGCGCGCATCACGCCCGACACCCTGTTTGTCGTCGGAGCGAGGTGAGCCCAGCCCCCAAGTGCAGGTCGCCAGTAGTTTGTTAGTCGCCACTCGGAGCGGAATGCACTCGCACTCGTTCTCTTTGGTGCTGCAGGGCCAACAAGGTGCTGGGCTACGAGTCGTCGCGTGGCCGGATGTACAACCGCCACCAGGACCTGTTCAAGTACGCGAGCGACCACGAGGACAAGGAGTGGCTGGCCAAGAACCAGCTGATCCAGCCGTCGGGTGGCAAGACGTTCCTGTGCGTTATGCAGGACATCCACGAGCTGGCCGTCAGCCAGGAGTACAAGTAAGTAGTGAGTGAGGTCCCGTTTGTGTGCAGTGCAGGTATTCGTACCTCGTTCACTGCTTCGAATGCACTACTTTTACTCGCCCACAGGAACAACCCCAACGTGAACCTGTTGGAGCTCAAGGGCTTCCGGGCGCCAGATTTCTTGCTCAAGAAGATCCGCGCGTACATGCGGAACCTGAGGATGGAGCCCCTGGACGACCTGTCCGGCCTGCTGGACATGGACCTGTTGCAGGAGGACGGTGAGTCTCGTAACCATCGTGAGGGACCCGGATCCGGGCCCCAACGGGCGTGCCGATGGTGCATTTAATAATACTCCTGCTCATTCCCAGGTGTCGCCAACATGGACGACTCTTCTCTGATGGAACTGGCGTTAGAGTACGGCGTGACGCTGATGAGCGACGACACCTCGTCGCCCACAGCCTCCCCCGCCGCCGCCATGTCCCCGGTCTCACCCGCGGCCTGCACATCCGCTGTCACTTCCACCAACACCACGACCTCCTCCTCGCACTCGCCGCCATCGACAGCAGTGGCGACGTTGGACACTGCGACGACCAGGGCGCCGGTTCTGTCGTCTGAAACCATGCTGACGACGCTGCCACTGCCGCTAGCGCTCGCCTCTCTGCCCACCACCACCACGGCCGCCACCGCCGCTACCGCAGCCCCCACGACGGCCACCCCTACGGCCTCCACCGCCGTCACTGCCGCCGCCGCAGCTGCTGCTGCTGCTGCTGCCAGCTCCACGCCAGCATCCCCCGCGGCCGCAGAGCGGGTCAAGGGGCTCATCCGCAGCCAGTCGCTGCCCGTGGCCCCGTTCATGATGGAGTCGCTGGCCCTGGAGGAGCTGGAGATGTACATCAAGAGCCACTCCGTGGACGTGGAGGACGCCGCGGAGACCGACGCCCTCGTCGACGGGGAGGCGGACGGTGCCCTCGACGCCAGTCTGGAGGCTAGCCTCGAGGCTAACCTGGACGCCAACCTCGACCTGAACCTGGACGTGAACCTGGACGTGGGCAGTGCCGAGCATAACCAGCTGGAGCTGGCGTGGGACTTCATCGGGGAGCTCAGCTCACCGCCGCACAGCCCAGACTCGCCACCTTCCGCCCAGGACGTCGAGGACCGGGATGAGCAGACAGAGGACTTCCCTGCCGAGGCCGCGACGCCTGCAGAGGCCGCCCTGGCGTCCCCCGCGGTCCCTGTCAGAGCGTCCGCGGCGCCGACGTCGGAGCCCATCACAGCGGGGACGAGTTCGGGGGCGGGTGGCCGCGACACTACCGCAGAGCCGGAGCCGGAGCCGGAGCCCGAGACGTCCCTGGCAATGAGCCATGCCACACTGACTGCACTCTTGTCTGGAAACACACTGGAGGGACTAGACATCCCAGAAGGATTGCTGTAGTCTTGACCGTCGCACAGCTAGGTTTAGTTTTACATGATACTCGTCTAAAAATGTCAAGCTGTGATTTTACCCCGCCATTTTGTGGGGCGGTGGAATAATGTAACTAAAAGAAAGGGTGTTTACTTTGTTTGTTTCTCGTAATCTAGGTTCTGGTATATCACAACTAGATTATGGAATCTTTTATGTTAATTGTTTCTGGAGTGCAACTGGTATTATAGCTCAAAATTAAAAAGTACGGAGGTTTCCTGGGTTATCAAACCAAAGAGCTCAACTTTTATATCACTATTTGTTGTGCGAGTTCAAATGCAAATGCCTACAACAGCCCAGGGAAAAGTTAGCATTTTAAACAATACTTTTTAAAAAACCTAAAAATCAGTGTTATATTTTTGTATGTTATTTCCTTGGTACATGTGGAGTTTATGAAGTGATCAACAATTTATACAAACACAATGCAGATTTTAAAATCTTTGGCTTTTTACTTGTTCCCCCTCTTCTTGCAAATTTGAGTCACATAGATCCATCAATGTTTAGTAAGTTGATACCTCCTGTCCTGTTACATTTAATGTACAGTCAAATGTTCTGTTGTTTCTTCATATGTTCTATGTTATTTGTTAAATATATTGAGCAAAACTCAGTTCAATACTGCAGATATGTGCTCTTCAGGATGACAACTAAAACATGATACATGCACTAAATTCCTATTCCTGCTCTATTACTGAGTTGTTCCTTGTTTTTTCCCCCTTATGTCTGGCAAACCATTCATATGCTCACAGTTGAGAGTATGAGATTACATAGTCTCCTGATGAGAATGGATTTTCAAGGTCAACTCAGAAAATACACTGAGTATAAGCAATGTTTATTAATAGAGATTTAGCACAATTATTCAGTTTTCTGAAATTTGAACACCATTGCTCCTTGTCAACCTACCATCATTTTTTTTTTCTTTTTGGAATTCTGACTATTATTTGACATACAGATAACTGTGGCCATGAACTGAACATAATAGAAAACACAAAAATCAATGAGATAATCAAGAAGAAAAAGGCCAAGGTAGATAAGTTTACAATCAATCATGAAACCTGAAAACAAACTGTATTTCTGAAAATTTTCAGCAATGTTTGAACAAATTAACCATTTAAACTGTAATCCAAGCACTGCATGGAAATGAACATGGTACCAAAGAATTACACCAGACTAGCTTAAAAGGAAAAACAGAAAATGCCAAAAACATTCGGTAAAAAGGTGCATAAACATTCATGATCTTAGGGGAGAAAAAATTCAAAAATTTGTTTACTATGAGCTCTGAGAACAAGATGGAGAAAAGCAATTGACACTTCTCTATCAAAGATAAAATACCAAACAGAAAAAGGAAAAAGGAGAAAAACAGAAAGGGAAATGATATGTGAAAAGAAGATTGTCATATTTTAAGAACAAGACAAAAATGGTTTTCACCTTTCTTATTCTAAAACCAAACAGAATCTTGAGCACACAAATCAAAGCTGTCCTAATTCAGAAATTAAAATTGGTATAAAACCACAAGAGTGGAAGGTAAAAAATTATTGTATAATTATCCTGAAGTTCCTATGCCTTTTTTAGCCTTGCTGAGTGTTACAAAGGATAGTAATTGAAACAAAAGACATTCATTGCAGAATATCGCTCAGTCAGAAAAACACTGACTAGACAATTTTTAAAACTCCTGACTTATCAACCTTACCAGCTTGTTTAACCACTGCCATGAAAACTCATAGCTTGAAAATTCTCATTAGAGTTCTTGAACTACCATGCTCATGCAGCACAGCTAATATATAGTTCATCTACACCCT
This sequence comes from Odontothrips loti, assembly GCA_038380765.1. NCBI lineage: Eukaryota > Metazoa > Arthropoda > Insecta > Thysanoptera > Thripidae > Odontothrips > Odontothrips loti. The sequence continues at coordinate 9,628,589 of CM076243.1, forward strand.
CTGTTAATCCCCAAAACATTAAAAACTCAGCATGTCAATGTTTAATTTCCATTCTCTCTCATTCCAGTAGAAGTGGAAAATGGAAAACAGCATCTATGCAAGTAAACACACAGGAAAAGAATCCATCCTTTTGTTATGAGGATTGTTAAAAAGGGCTCGATGAACTACTACTGCCAATTGAGTGCTTAAAGTAACGTGCTTTAGCATGATACTGACAAAATGTCACAAATATCTTCAACAATGATCTTTGATCCAACCTCAATGTAAGAGAGGTTTCTCTTCAATTAAAACAGTAGATTCCAAAACATCTTGGCATGGTCACAAGAAGTATCTGTGTGTTCAAAATAAGAAATTATGTATGTAACTGAGTAAATATGACTTGACTTGATATCTTGAGACATTTTGTCAAAGCAAGACAATACTGGATATTTCTCCAACATCCAGCAAGGATGTCAACCTGCTCACAGCAAATGACCAGGTGCTTCAAAACCTGGTCATTCATCTGCTTCATTGCATTGAACCTCAAAGTCAATGATGCTTATCTTCATCCATGACTCTTTGTTGATGTTTTCCATTTTGCAAAAAAGGATTCAATATGCTCAACGGCAATACCTGCAAGAAAATAACAATATTTCAAATATAAACACTAGGAAAACATCAAGAAAAGACAATACAAAAATTTTGTATTTGAAACACACCAACAGCTTTTGCCACTCCAATAGGACTAAAGGTAGTGCCATCGGCCCAACTATGGCCAGTCAAAAGAGTAACAAACCCAGCATCCGAGTCCTTTGGCCGAGACAGACTGCTTTGGTGATTCAAATAATTACAGCATTCTAAAATTTGAAAGTATGACCTGGAATAAACAATTGATTTAGTTTCATTAATCACATGTACATAGGTTGATTCCCCTACTTTGCCAAGCACACTTCCTTACCAAGCTTCACGGGCCTTTTGCTTTGGGTATGAAACAAGAGGCAAGTGTAAAGCCTCATGAGTAGTTTGAGCTCTTAAAAAGCGGCTGCCTTTTTGAAACTGGTACTCTAACCACCGTATAGCATCCCGTGCAAGTACACTCTCACGCTTTAGTTGGTCCAGAGCAGTCAAAACTAGAAAACAATGACAGTAAATACACACTTCGAAGATAATGAAATAGCAAAATAGAGAGAAAGTAGCCGGACCAACACCGTGATTTTTAAATTGTTTTAATACAGTGAACTATGAATAATGTGAGGTCCTTACCCACAGATGGAACCACCATGATAAACTTCTTGCTAGCCATTAGCTGACCGACCATGAGGTAATATTTCGTTAATGCATCAACATCAAGTACCAAAAATGGAGGAAATGTTGCACCTTTATTTCCTTTCTTGATAGAAGTTTCTAAATTTTGTACCTCAGCTCTGAGCCACAACTGTCCCATGTTCTGCATAACCTCCTCTCGTCGCTGCTTGTCTGCACTTAAGGAAGCTAACTGCTCCTTTAAGAAATAAAAGGCAAAAGTGTTCAAAAAATTAATATTTTATGATATGAACTTTCAAATACTGAGCCTTAAACTATAACTGTAATTTGATGCACAAACATGCACTGGATAAGATAAAACAATAAAAAGAAATCAAACAACACCAATACTTACAGTATTACTAGTGCTATCTTTCAAAGTTTGGTTCTGGGTGCTAACAGTGAATTTACACGTCTTCTCATCATACTTCACACCTGTTTCTGGAATAGTTTGGAGGAAACTGCAGAATGCCACCAGTTTCTGGATCCTTAAGAGAGCCTTCGAGAGAAAAGTGAATGATACAAGTTTATCTTACAATATCTAGTAAAATTAATTAAAGAGTTGAGTACACTACATACCTCTTCCTTTGAAGTCAGTTGATTTTTACGAATGAGCTCCCAGTCTAAATCAGCATGAGCCTTTACAAGAAATGGCAACTTTTGTAACTGAGTGTCTTCTGGCAGTGGTACTTTGCTATCCGACTCAAATATTGTGGGATGTTTCAGGATGGAATTGGCAGGTGGAACTACCAAAGAGACATAAGACATAAGTGAACTGAGCCATTCACCACTATCTGTTGCACAAGCAAATAAAAATCCACACCAAGCCTTAATTACCTTTCTCCAATTCTTTCCAATCAATGTTTATAATGTTAATCAGGTCAACGAATTTCTTGAATAAATCCAGTGAGTCTTTGCCACAAGCTTCAATGACTGATCTGTCTCCTCGTAACCAGTCAGTACAGACTTTGATGGCAGGAAGAAGACAATCTCCAGTAGCCTGCTCAAGTACATCAATTGGATTTGCTGGCTGACACATGAAAAGAGAATAATTGTGAGGAACACAGTACTGTAAACTTTACAAAAGATGGATGGAATTAAAGACTGTATCACCTGAAGTTGATTCCTAAGCTTATTATCAGTGCTGTTATGGCCATTCAACAAACAGTTTGACCTAGAAAATGGGAATAGATAGTACCAGATTCACATGAGAAAAATAAATATCAACTCACTGTTGCAATTGAAAACTGATGACTCACATTACGTTCTTTTCTGTCTCATTCATTTCTTCAAGAATAACAACATCCTCTTCTTCGTGCCTGCCATTAATAACCTCTTTACCTTCCTCATCATCATCTGAGCAGAGATCCAAAACAACCTCCTCATCCTCATCAGATGACGCAGATAGAATGTTGCACTCTTCATCTAGAACCAACATAAAAATGTGCTTGATCAAACGTATTAGTTATTGAACAATGCTACAGCCACGTATATAATGTTATCTCACCATTGCTTTGTTCAGAATCATCAGAAGAGTTGCCCTCTCTGTGTCGCCGCCTGACAATCCTTTTCTTCTTTTTAGGCTTTTCTACACAGACAGCTGCTTCAGCTGCACCATTCGAAGTGTTTACTAGCTCATCTTCCTTGAAGTGACCATTCTCTTTCTCATTTGTATGCACCTTTAGCTCTATTTCATCATCACAATTTCCATTGACTTTCTCCTGTGGTTCATTAGTGCATTCCTCCTTTACAGTGGGCAAAGACAAGTTAAGCACAGACTCCTGGAAATGTTCCTGCACTTGTTGCACCAGAAGGCAAAATATTGCTAGCAAGAAAGCCACTAAAGATGAGGCTTGAGCTGAGCCTGTAATAGGGAAAGAATGAGTTAACACATTACAAAAGATAAATGCAGATGCACCACAAGAGGAAGAAATACTCACCTTTATTTCTTAGATTGAACAGGCAGATCATTACCACAACAACTATTTTTAGCACCATATCTTTACTAAGGTATGATGGAAAATTCTCACGTGGCCTCGTTAAAGAACTTGTGAAGTAATCAACATCAGAGTCCAGTGGCTCAGTAAAGTAAAGACACTGACGAAAATCCAACAAAGTCTGATGGCATAACTGCAACAGCACAATTTTGTATTGAAAACCAATTTCTAACAATAGTGAATACAGTGCCATAAAGAACAAAATGGACTTACATCACTGATGTTGACTATGGGCTTCTTGTCAAAAAACCATACATCAGAGAGCAACAAAAAGTGTGCAAGAAATTGTTGAACATAATCCTGAGGTTCAGACAACTGTCCTTCTCCTGGGGCCACACAATGGCACCGCCACATAAATGAGCCAGAAAAGACAGCCTTCTCCTTTGGCACTTTTAGGGAATTCCTCTCAAAGGATCTTTTTAAGTTGCCCTCTGCACCTTCAAATGGTTGACTGCACATTAAACTGAAAAAAACAATGGGGATGGTTAACATCAAATAACAATTAATAATAGATGATTAGTATTGAAAGAAACACCAAAAGAGTTGTCCACTTACCATCGCATATAGTGAAAGATAGCATCTAAATTGCAGTTGACACTCATAGATAGGGTGCCCAGTTGATTGTGTGGCATTCCAATGTCAGGGTTCCATGAGAGTGCCTTAAATCAACACAAAACATCATACATGTACATGTGCCATCCAATGCACAGAATGAATTATGAAGATCTTGAAATACTGCTAGAGAACAAATGTTACCTGGTGGTAATAACGGTAAGCCATTTCTTTGGTTCCACGGCATGGAATATCCATAAGGTACCTATTGAGGTCACCCAAGCATATTAGGCAGCGATGAACAGAATCACGGGCAGCCTCAAGTTGTTTTGAAGATGATGATGGTTTATCTTAAAAGAGAATATAGGAATAATATAGGAATACCACTTGGTAAAAATATTGAATAAATTTAAGTAATAACAAACTTACGTTTCCTATATTCCTGGTCTGGAAAGACCATAGGGAAATCAATACACCCTGATGACAAGCTAAACTCAGCTTGTAAAGAAAGAAGAAGATGGTGGTAGAATCCAACACCACTTTGAAGATGGAGTAGGAGCTGTGAGCGCTCTTCAGGTAACCACTGACTGTCCTGTAAGCAAATACAGGTAATAGTGAAGTTACATATAAACGCAATTGCAAAAACTAATTTAAGAAGATAGTAGTGTACCCTTACCTTCCTCAACCGCTTGGCAGTTGAAACATCTTCATAAAATCCCTTTCTCCACAGAATTTCATCAATTTTATGCCTCTGTACAAGAGAACTGGAATACAATAGCCGCTCAGCCATCTCCTTGAGCTTACTCCTTAGAACTTGTGCCTGGACTGTGAACAAATCTCCAGTTGCTTTGGCATGACTTCTGAGGTCATCCAGCTGACGAGTAACATCCATCAGGTTCCTGAAACATAGATTTAGGACGGTTTTGACCAGGTGTGACAACCTGCATATAATGAAAAAGACAGTGGTATTAGCCGGAACAAATCTCATGCACGTGATTACAGTATCATTTACCACTTTCAGCGATTCCGTATCACAAACTACATAACATTATGACGATGTAAACAATTTAAAGAGGTATTTATCTTTCACATAGTTCCAGAAAAATGCTACTTTCACTTCCAGAAATATTAAGAGACAAGAATCACGGAACCATACCACATAAAAATTATTGCGTCAGAAGGAGTAAAATTTTACACATGGAAACCCCAAAACATCGGGTTGAGGTTAAGGGGCTTTCAAACGAAACAAAAAGGATGACATGATAGGTCATACAGCGAAAAAACAGACCCCGGCATGGAAGAGTGCAGTGGGTCGTTGGTTTCACAATTAATTTGGTCTTGATCAGTAATACACCAGGTATCGATTCAACTTAAAATGTGTTACACTTGGCCTCAGCTTCAGGGCTCACCTGTACAGACGACGAGACACCTCCACACTCTCATTGCGAGGGTCAGAAATGGGACTCAGCGACTGATTCATGTTGTCAGCTTGGTAGGAATTGCCAGTGTGATATAAGAATGGTAGTCTTTAGTCGTGGCATGGAGAAACACCCAAACAAACCTCTCATGGTTTCATTTTATCTTGCAAGTACACACCCCAAATGCATCGAAAGACACCTCTTTCCCCCGCCTGCAGAGTGGCAAGTATTCCGCCATATCGCCTTTCGCCTTCTGCGGCACTGCGAGACTAGCTAGCAGAACACATGGGAAGTATGAAAAATTGTCTGCGTGCTAAATACGCAAGGGAAGTCCCTGAACTGGCCAAGACGCGAGGGGAGGGAAAGAAGGGAAATCTCGACCGCCGCCCTCCTCCCCCAAAACATGTATCCAATTAAGAGTAATCATTTCGTGCGCCGAAATGGCGAGCTCAGTGCCCCCCCCCCCCCCCCCCCACGGCTTTGTGTCCGCACGGATACAACCCGGCCCGGCCCATAGCCCGGACCCCGCAATACATCACCGGGCTGCAAAGTGTTGATGGCTCCCAGGAGCGATAAGGCATGGATAAGGGATGGGATGGGGCTTCGGGGTTCGTCTGCGGGTGAAAGGGCGAGGCGAGACCCGCCGAGCCGCGCCCGGAACGGAGGGCCAACGGGGCGTCGGGTGTGTCTCGGGGGAGAAGGAGAAGGAAGCCTGGATGTGGAAGGACGACCCTCGCTTGCATGCTTTGCTGAGTCCCGGGTCCCCTATATACCACCAGCGGTAGTGAATAGACGGGCAGAGCACGCGCTCCCGCCCGTGATTCCTACTACTGGAGCGCCAAATACATTTGCCAGATGCCTTTTCCGTCTGAAACGTCCGTATCCAGTGTCGGGAGATCCGAGATCGAATATCAATTCTGCCTGGGAGCGCGGGACGGGGCGGGCTGCTCGGGTTCGACCCGATGCACGGCGGGGTGGTGTACTCGGTGGTATAACAGTGGCAGGCCAGGCGTAGCCAGGCGGGACCGGGTGGGATATGAGGAGATGAGCCATGGGTCATAAACTGCGCGAAACCGCCAGCACCCGTTCCGGGGCTCAGGGCCCGGGGTTCGGGTACACTAAAACCCCAGGTTCTTGCCGTGCCTGCCTTGGCTTCACGGTGTAGGCAGCGCAGGTCGCGGGGCTCCCGGTCCCCCACCCCCCCCCCACACCCACAGCCCGCGCCAGAAGCCCCAGCCCAGCCTCCAACGCACACAACCGTACCGTGCCGCGGGTGCCCGGCCCGTCCAGCGGATTCCTATCAGTCAAGGGAGATCAGTCTGCACTTCATTATCGAAAAAATTAAATTAAAGTATTAATCAAGGGAACAGAATGCCCACTGAAAGTGGTTCAGGTCGTTGCGTGCATGAAATGCAGATGGCTCTGTTCTGTTCTGTTTTTTTTTTTTTTCTTAAATTCTTGAATCAGTCTGCCCCTGCTGAGATTTCTCCGAAAATCAAAAGGTCTCTTTCAGAAAGGAAGGATAGGTGGCGCGGTGCTCGTTTTGTACGACGAGTTATGCTTCCTCCGGGAGTAAGGAGGGATAATTTCCGGTGCGGGAGATTCCAGGACGCGATATTCATTCTGTCGCCAAGGACAGTCTTTTTGCAGATCCTAGTCCTAGTTCAGTGACGTGGTGAGGGTGATTGCACTGGGTGGGGGACCTGTAATTTTTTTTTATTTGAATCGATCCATGTAAAACAAATTCCAGAGCTTCTGGCTCTGAATCGCTCATGTTCGCTGAACAATGAGTGTATGGTGATAAATTAAACAAACACTTGACAAAACACTATGTAAATTGTTAGTTTCTTGATGGAACTAAAAGGGAAAGGAGGAGGATTTTCACTTTTCATATTTAAACCCCTACCCCGCATGTATGATGTAGAGGGGGTGGTCCAGGACGCCTCTTTCTTCACGTTTTCGCATGTGTCACCGACACTCGGCCCACAGTCCCATCATGAAAGTCTGCCCCCTCCCCTCTCTCTGTCCAAGTCTCGGTTGTAGCAGTGTGGTATATTTCTGTAGTCACATATTCCGAGCTCTGATTGTGTGGGCATGGATCCCCCTGATCCCCCGAATGCGGGAGTAGGCACGATATGTCACTGCGAGCTCTGAGTGCGGACGGAAAAGGGGGGGAGAGGGAGGGCGGGGGAGATGGGGGCGGGCGAGGAGGGCTTGCCCTGATTCACGCATTCTATTTTCCCGAGCCGTATGAATCACCACCCCTTGACCGGGTTCTGCGCCACAAGTGACGTCTGCCAGACGCCCTCACAAACATCAGCCAGCGGAGCCAGCGCGGGCAGTGGGCCTAGCGGGCCGCCCAGCCGCCCAACGACCGCACGCGCCTGTTTTTTTTACGCTCCCCTTAATCCTCTCCCTTTCCCCCTTCACTCTCTCCAGTTACTGTCTCATGTTTTCTCTTCCGAGAAGTCTTGCGTGGCCCTCTCTTGTTGTTCACACGAGTCCCGTATGTGCCAGGCGCGGATCCAGGGGGGGGGGGGCGGTACGGGAATGTGCTCCCGCCTTTGGGCCTATCGGCACCCAAAGGGCGCCTGAAAGGTAGGCAACCTGCGAAGCTTTTCCGCCTGTAAGTAGGCAAAAAGTGGTACTTTGCCCCTCCCTCGGGCCGCTCCTGGTATGTGCCCGCATCGTCGACCCCAAGTGCGTTGGGTACAACACATCAAGGCACTGTACGTATAGAGAAATGCACGCGTTGTGTACATGTCCACGCGACATTGTTTCCTTGGCGCACAGGCGCCACGCGAGCTGGTGGAAAACAACAATAACAAACAACAACAGAAGAAGGCAGAATGGACCACTCGAACACAAAGCAGAGGTGGGAACCAGACACAACATCGGCGCTCGCATGGAGGCGGAGTCGCGCAGTCGCAGAACCTCTGCCGCCCCGACTCGCCTCCCTTTTCGGCTGTCATCATGTGTCACCGCGCTGTCACGGTCACGGCCCCAGCGGATCATAACGAGAAGCGCGGGATGAGGGGTCTGGGCTCTGGGTTCCGGCTCCGGCTCCAGCTCCGGGGTCCGGCTCCAGCTCCGGGCTCCGGCTCCAGCTTCGGGCTCCGGCTCCGCGGCTCCAGCTCCGGGCTCCGGCTCCAGCTCCGGGCTCCGGCTCCGGCTCCAGCTCCGGGCTCCGGCTCCAGCTCCAGCTCCGGGCTGCTCCCCGGCTCCGGCTCCAGCTCCGGGCTGCGGCTCCAGCTCCGGGCTCCGGCTCCGGCTCCAGCTCCGGGCTGCGGCTCCAGCTCCGGGCTCCGGCTCCAGCTCCGGGCTCCGGCTCCGGCTCCGTGTCGACAGCCGTATGACATCTGCAATCTGCAGAACAACACAACGTGGCAGGAAGCGTTTGGGCCGTGAGTGTGACGGGTGGTCTGTGTTCGCTGGACTGGCATCACTTCATTGTGCGTCGGGAGACAGTGCGGGAAACGGGAATGATCTGTACGTTCCTGGACAGTAATGACATGTCGGTGGCGGCGGTCCATAACTAGTCAGTCACACTGGACGGAGAGCATCGGTTCCCTGCGCCACAACCCTCCGCAGGCTTCGCAGACATACACGACAAATGGACGAAACACGCAGATGAAAACAGGCCAGAGAAATTGCCCGCCCCGCCTTCCAATTGTCGTGGAGCAAAGCCGAGCGCCTCGTTTCGGGAAAGGATCACACGGCGTTCCGCTCGGCGTTGGACACAAATCCTCGCGGGCGGGTCGAGAGTGAGTGAGCGCGCTGCGCGCCGGCTGTGCGCTGGCTGTGCGCTGGCTGTGCGCTGGCTGTGCGCTGGCTGTGCGCTGGCTGTGCGTTGGCTGCGTCGGGCGGTACGAGAAGAGGATGGAGAGCGCTCGACTGCACGGTTACATCAACACAACAAAGTGCCACACACGACATGCGTTGCGAGTTTTCCCCTGAAAGGGAAACGCATGAGACATGTGTTTCCATCTGAACAAGAAAAATTCTAGTGGCGTACCTTATATTTTCACCACACATCAAGAGATGCATGACACTTGATTTGTCAGTGCAGTGCGACGTCGATTTGTAAATTTACGTAAATAGTTCTTGGCTGAAATTTTAATTCTCACATGGTGGGCACGGGCGTCGTGCTCTCTCGCCCCTCCATGTCCTCGAGCCTTCTGTCGCCGCACCCCTCTTTCCTACACGTACACAAACACACACAAAAGCGGCCACTTTGGCTCGATATCGGGCGTTCCACGGGTCAGTGCCTCATGGGCCTCGCGGCATGCGGCCCAGCCGGCCACTCGAGTTGAAGACACCACCGCCACCACCATGCAGACCTCCCTGCTGCTGCCGCCGCTGCCGCTGCTGCTGCTGCTGCTGCTGCTGGGCGGCTGCTGCGCGGACTCGGACGACGACGAGGTCATGGAGCAGCAGAGGGAGCCGTGAGTGGTTGGCGTCTGCTGGCGTCCCTCCTGATTCCCCCGACCTGACCTGCCGCCGTGCTGCCGCCGTGCTGCCTCCGTGCCGCAGGGAAGCGGCCTCGGGGCGGGCGGCGCTGCTGGCCCGGGCCACGGAGACGACGGCGGATGTGGAGCTGGCGGCGCTGCTGCGGACCCTGGTGCAGCGCATCGACGACGACCTCAACTGCCTGGCCCTGGTCGGCGACCGCGCGCACCAGGCCGTGTTCGGCAGGGCCTTCTTCAAGCGGCTCGGCCTCGTCCCCGTCTTCAAGGTGTCCACCCCGAACCCGTCCCTTCCCCGCTCTTACTCCCTGCCGGGTCCATCGGCATCACTTCATTTCCAGACGCCACTTCAATTTCCTGTTTGTCTCTGTGCTGCAGTCCGACTTTTTGTCCCTTATGGCGCCGCGCCGCCATGTGTAGGCGGCGTAGAAAAAACTTCCACGTTCACGGGCACGTCCAATAAGTATATTCGTCCCTGTAGGGACGTCGACACAAAGTCCTGAAAAAAACGGGAGCCATACTCAACTCCATCAACTAACCATAGTGGACCTGAAAACCATGCGTAACATCTGCCAGATGCACATGTTTATAAATTAGAGAGAAACATGTGAACGAATTTTCTGTTCCAAGAGTCTCTTCTCTTCCAAACGTCTGAATGACACGCGTTCGATGCCTATTTTTCCCGAAGAGTGCTCGTCGGGTTGTATTTCCTCCCTGCCACCCCACTGGGCGTTGGCTTGAGAGAGTTTGATTTGATGCCGATAAAAGATATCTCTCCCCCCCCCCCCCCCCTCTCTCTCTCTCTCTCTCTCTCTCTCTCTCTCTCTCTCTCTCTCTCTCTCTCTCTCTCTCTCTCTCTCTCTCTCTCTCTCTCTCTCTCTCTCTCTCTCTCTCTCTAACCCTCCCGGACGCAGGTTATGGTGCAGGACAAGGAGGACCTCCTGTCACCCAACTACCGCACCCTCAAGGCGATCCGACAAGTGAGAAAGGAAGGCTGTCGCGCGTACTTCTTGCTGTTCGCCAACGGCATTCAGTTGGCGCGCCTGCTTCGCTTCGGAGACTCGTGAGTTTGGTAGGACTGTTATTTTGAATTCATGAAGGAAAGCGGGAAATGGAGGGGCGGCGGGGGAGCCTGACATTTCGTGACGTGAAGGCGTCTGCTCGGGAAAAGGGTGCCTCGCTTATTGCGTCGCAGCTTCTGTGAAGGGGCCACGGAGGCCCGGAAGGATAGGATTTCACATGATTACATTAATTTGGGGGTAGCTAGACACCACTTTGGCCGACTTTGGCTCGTTTCGTGAAACACGGACGGACAATAACGGCACACAAGAGTGCAGTCTGACCGAGTCTGACAGAGGAAACGAATTGGAGATTCACGAAAACATGACTGCGCAGTCCCCCTATTGCTTTGTGCTGACACGCGGCCCGGCCCGGCCGCCCGGCCTGGCCCCTTCCCTGCTGCAGACAGCGTGTGCTGGACACTCGCGGCCGCTTCGTGGTGCTGTATGACCGGCGCCTGCTGAGCCCCGACCTCCACTACCTCTGGAAGAAGATCGTCAACGTGGTGTTCGTCCGTCGCTTCGGCGGGCCGTGGGCTGCCGGCAGCGTGGCGGGTCAGTCCAGCCGTCAGTCCCTGTGCTGTCCTTGTTGTGCTCGGAGAGCCGAGGTGCACGCAGAACAGCATCCCAGTCGATGCCCCCTGCCTTGAGGACGCGGGGCATCGACAGGGATACTTGTGATCTTGTAGGAAAACATAGGTAAAGTGTATTTTATCGCAGAGGCAAGGAGGCAAACAAGTTTGTGAACGACCCCGCTCTTTCTATGTATTGTCTTCTTTTTTTATGTGTCAGAGATAGGGTGGTCCACGAGCTGGTCCGACCGCTGCAGGACGGCCCTCGCCTCGCAGGGCGCCGTCCCGTCCCATCCTGTGCACAGTGACTTTCGATTCGCTGCAAATCAGAATTCACGACAGCGCGCCCTCCCCTCCTCCCCCAGCCGCCGGCCTGCTCACAAGCACCGGACCATCTGTCACTGCCCACGCCAATTTGAGCTCTGCCTTGGCCTGGTTCGGCCAACACCTGTCTCGGCCTGGAGCCTTGCCGCCCCCTCTGTGCCCCCCCCCCCCCCCCCCCCCCCCCCCCGTGCCCACACCCAGCCCCCGCAACGCCCCCACCGGTGTTGTGTATGTTCACGGCTATCAATTTAGGCCTCTCTGCATCTCCGTTTTCGGCCGCGGAGTCTTGGGTCTCGGGTCTCGGGATCTCGCTGCCGGGGCTCTGCCGTGGCGTGGCCCCCACCGCCATGCACTGGCATTGCGGCCCATCTGCCCATCAATGTTGCACCGCTGAGCCAGGACGAGCAATCAGACCGCCACTTTAAATATTCACCCTCCGCGCCTCCGCGTCGCTTGCTCTTTGCGTCGCGGCGTCGTCTGCTGCGCGTCGTCTGCACGCCGTCCCCTTCCTTTTCATTTTATTTTCCGCCCCTCTCGCCGCCTCTGCCTTTCGTCTTTCGTAATTATGTGGGCTTATCCACGGTGTGACAAAGACGCGGGCGGAAATATTTAAGCGCTACGCGGCATACGCTGCCTGGTGTCAGTTCCTAATCCGGGGAGAAAATGTGAAACTAGGGACGGGGGCGAGGAACGAAGCGCCCGCCCTGTCAGCTAAGAATGTTCCTGGGGCCGCGTGGCCGCGGTGCCGCGGTGCACCCCAGCCCAGCCCAACCCAGCCCAACTCAGGCTGTTCGTGCTGAGCTTTCGGCTCGGCTCAGCAGGTCGGCGGTCGTCGTGGTTCGAACTGTCCACCGTGCCGTTCCCCGCCCCCATCCGCGGCGTGCTCGTCACCAGGCGCCTAGACATCTGGAGGAAGGGTGCGCTGCGGCAGAACGCTGACCTGTTCAGGTGGGTGTAGGCTACTGGGCGACAGCACGAAACGGCAAAAGTTGTGCTCGCATTTAAGTGGCCTTCACAGCACTCTACTTCTCTGCCCGCAGGGACAAGACGTCAGACTTGCAGAACCAGACGCTGGCTGTGGTCACGTTTCAGCACGTCCCCGCCGCGTACAAGCTGAGCCCGGCCGCGGCCCCGGGCCCGGGCCCGAGCACGGGGCACGTCGCCGACGAAGGAGAGCCGGGCGAAGAGCCGGGCGGGGAGGGGAGCGCGGCTGGATTCAGTGGCTTGGAAGTGCAGGTCAGTGACTGAAACGATTATTCTGTTTTCGGAAGAAGACAAAATGCTTTTCACACGCAAACTTCGCACTTGCACACTTGAACTTTCGGTCCTGCGGTCCCGCGTCTCCCATTTCGTTCCTCGCTGCTATCACGCGTGGAGGGTGTGAGCAACAGTAGTGCGGTGAAAACGGCCGCAAAGGAAGAGAGACAGAGATATGTATGGGGTCCAATCCGTCAGCTGGTCATGAACCACTGAGTGACGCCCCGAGGCCCCGCAGCCTCGTCGCTGTAATCGCGCAGATCACCATACCGGACCGGCATCACTCAGGACGTGAGGAGGGCGGGGGTACTGCGGCGGCCCCGTTGGGGAGGAGAAGGTCGAGAAGAAGTTTGATGGTTGGTGCCGCTGCAGGTGATGCAGGCGCTCGCGCGCGCCATGAACTTCGCGCCGCGCTTGTATGAGCCGGCCAACGCGGACCGGGAGCAGTGGGGGCGGCGCCAGCTCGACGGCTCCATGTCGGGGCTGTTGGGGGAGGTGAGCACTAAGCATCAGCTTTGGGATGACACTGCAGCATCGAGTGTCCGGTCTGGTGCGGCCCCTGCTGCAGGTGACCTCCGGCCGCGCGGAGCTGGTGCTCGGCGACCTGCACTACACGCCGTACCATCTGCAGCTGCTGGACCTGTCCGTGCCGTACCACTCCGAGTGCCTCACGTTCCTCACCCCGGAGGCCACGACGGACAACAGCTGGCAGACGCTCATCCTGCCGTTCAAGTGCGTCTCCCCTTTCCTGCTGCCGCCTGGCCCGGGGCCTGGCCCGGCACGCGCCGGAACTCCGCGTCGGGTTGTTGCAGGCCGGAGATGTGGCTGGCGGTGGGGCTGGCGCTGGCCGGCGGCGGGGTGCTCTTCTTCATCCTGGCCCGGTCCGGGGTCATGCAGCACCGCCAGGAGGTCAGGCAGCGCGAGGAGACCGCCGAAAACCGCCGGCAGCGCGTCAGAGGTGGTCGCTCACGATTTAACCAACTTTCAGATTATTTTTAGGCTACCGTGTTCGGGTCCAAACACCGACCCTCCGAGAGGGTATCATACCCGCGCCTTATACCCGCGCCGATCCCTTGGCCGCTCTCTCCCAGTAGTTTTTACGGGACTAAAAGTGTCCCCGGGTGCTAACGGAACACCACACACTTCTGCTCTGCTGGACGAGTCGGTCGCCACAATTACGCTGCGGAAGGAGAGCGGGTGGGGGAGGAGCGGTGCGCAGTGACCGCCCCCGGACCGCCCCCGGACCGCCCCCGGCCTCTCTTGTCGGCGGGGGGTCGGCTAATTGTTTAAACTGTTCTGTAATTGCAGCAACCTTCAGGCAGGCCGCGGCGCGTCTTGGCCGCGGCCTCGGCGCCGTCGGGGCCGGGGTGCGGCGCCTGTCCTCGCAGCTGCCGCAGCTGCCGCAGATGGCGCAGATGGCACGCCTCCTCCGGTTGCGGCGACGCGGGCCCGGCGGGCCACCACGCCGAGATGACAAGGAGGAGGAGGAAGGGAGCGGCGACGGGTCCTCAGGCAAGCAGCGAACACCGGCGGCAGCGGCGGCAGCGGCGGCAGCGGCGGCAGCGGCGGCAGCGGCGGCAGCGGCGGCAGCGGCGGCAGCGGCGGGCGGCACAAACACGGCGGGCGGCAGCGCTCAGACAAACACGACCGTCCGGCTCCGGCCCGGGTCCTTGGCGACCACTAACGACGGGTTAAGGTCTGGGTCCGGGTCCCAGACGGAGGTCCCGGAGGCCCCGGAGGTCCCGGAGTAGCAATGTTTGCGTCATTATTCGGTGCAAAAGCCGTCGCACCGCGGCGCGGGCAGACGAAGGCCCATGACAAACACTGACGGAGCTCGTGCGGAACACTGCGGGACGGAGCTCGCTGCCGCTGCTGCCGCTGCTGCTGCCGCTGCTGCCGCTGCTGCGGTTGGGTTGTGGTTGGGTGTACAGGGGGGGGGGGCACTGGACTCGGCTCTCGGTCGGCCGGGCACATTTTCCACATGGCATGCTACCAGCACTCGAGCGCCCAGCGGCCAACAACTGCGGCACGCCCTCACATCCACAGGGTGAGCCCTGGGCCCCGGGGTCTCGCCTCGCGCGCCGTTTACGACCAATATGTAGCTACTGGCAGTGCGAGGTTTATCATGACGGGCACTGCCGATGGCCGCCATCGCGGCGGAGACAATCCACCCGCCGAAGCGTGTCGATGACGCTCGTAAAAGAGCTGTGCGCCACACGCCGATACGGCACCCCCAGGCCACAAGACAGCCGGAGCTGCCGGAGCCTAACCTAACCAAACCTAACCTAGCCTAACCTACGCTAACCTAACTCAACCTATCCTAACCTGACGGAATCTAACCGAACCCAACCTTTTTGAAGGACCCGCTGTGTTGCTGCGGTCCCGCCAGAGCAGAGCAGCCCCTGCCGTCTGGCCGCTGTCCGGCCGCTGCCCGGCCTAGACGCTGCTAGTCGTTTCCGTCATGCCTTGGAGGATCAAGAGAGAGAGAGAGAGAGAGAGAGAGAGAGAGAGAGAGAGAGAGAGAGAGAGAGAGAGAGAGAGAGAGAGAGAGAGAGAGAGAGAGAGAGAGAGAGAGAGAGAGAGAGAGAGAGAGAGAGAGAGAGAGAGAGAGAGAGAGAGAGAGAGAGAGAGAGAGAGTGTCACAAAAATGTTGTTTTGTGCCAGTTTATCGTGGCCGTCCGGTCCGGTCCAGCCCAGGCCCCACCCCACCCCAGCGCACCCCGGAGTGACATTTTCGAACCAAGCCGTCGGAATTAATTTCGGCCGACGTGCCTCTGCTTGTGGGAGCAGTGGGAGAGCGCTCGCCCTTGGCACGGCCTATCAGGGCCCACTGCGGGTAACTGCGGACTGCTGTGGGCCTGGCACTCGAGCCAGGCGCGGACCCCCCCCCCCCCCCCCCCCGAAGGGGTTATCCAGCACCCCTCCCCGCCCGAAGGTCGTCTGAAAGGTAGGCAACATACGAAACTTACCACCTATCTGTAGGTAGGCAAAGAATGGTACATCGCCCCCTCCAAGAGCCGGCCCTGGATCCGCGCCTGGCTTGAGCGCGGCGCTCCCGGTCTGCGGTTTCGTCCACAGCACAAAGTATGTCTGTCGGGCGCCTGTGACGCCCAGGGTAGGCCGGCCCGCTCGACACGCGTGCGGACAGCAGACGGGATTGCCTACCTACCAGGCGCTCTGGCTGACGGTACCCTGCTTACCCTGGGGACTGACGCTCTGACCGTGGGGCTTTGGGGTGGCGCTGTTCCTGTTCTGTCCAGACGAGTCGCAGAAGACGGCGCTCCACCTGTTCGCGGAGTCGCTGGGCTCCTCGATGCTCTACACGACCGGGATGCTGCTCGGCGTGTCGCTGCCGAGGATCCCGACGGCGTGGGCCGTCCGCGTCATGACGGGCTGGTGGTGGCTGTACAGCATCCTCGTGGTGGTCGCCTACCGCGCCGCCCTCACCGCCATCCTCGCCAACCCGGCCCCCAAGTACGTCGCGGTGTCTGCGAGCTCTGCGCGCGCTGAGAATACGAGAATGCTGAGAGTTTCCACTCGGCTCCGTTCGCCGGCAGCCGGCAGCCCTCCAGCCTCCGTCAGACACAAGGCGGGAATATACTCCCTCCTCCTCCTCCTCCTCCTCCTCCTGGGGACGATGACGGTCCTTTAAAGGGGTATTAATTACTGCGCGTGCAGAACTCTCTAAGAGGCTCCCAGATTCCAGCTGACAGGCAGCCTGCGCCATGACGGCTGCACACGCGTGTGTGATGGATTACTTCTGTAGACCCCGCCGCCCGCAAGGCCCCACTGGGCCCCACTGGGCCCCACTGGGCCCCGCCCTCGGGAGGCCCCGCCCCCAGGGCCGGCTGACTGATTAGGCCGTCCTCCCGCACAAGTGCAGAGGCGTGTAACGGCAATCAGCACCATACCGTAACTCGTCGCGGATAAAGTTTTAAGTTTGCAAGAAGGCGCCGGGTACCTTTGCGATTCCAAAGTTTCCCCTTTTCAGCCGCTCGGGGAGTTTGCTTTTGCGCCCTTGGAAACTCGGGAATGCCAACTACTTGGGCCAAACAATAAAAATAATAATTTGAAGACGAAAGAGTTGCTGGGTCCGGGCAAGGATCTGCACAGCCTGTGCGCTGTTGGCAGGATCACGATCGACTCGCTGGAGCAGCTCGCAGACTCGGCGCTGGCGGTGGGTGGCTGGGGGGACCACCAGAAGGACTTCTTCCTGACGTCGCTCGACGAGGCGGGCCAGAAGGTCGGCCGCAAGTTCGAGGTACGTGCCGAAGGTGGATCCGGAGCCCGGAGCCTGGAGACCGGACCTGGAGGTCCTGGTCCTGGACAGAGCTGATGGTGTGCAGGTGACCGATGACTGGGAGGCCGGGGTGGAGCGGGTGGCCCAGGGGAGCTTCGCCTACTACGAGAACGCCCACTTCCTGCAGTTCGCCGCGGCATACAGAGGGATGAGAGTCAAGATGCAGAGCGACGCGTAAGTCGACGCCTCTCCTCACCTCCTTGCAGGAAGTTTCCAAGTTTGCTTGAAAAAAAAAAAACGCGGAAAAAACGTGCATTGGGAATCGGAAATTGAAACTGCACCTGGCGGCGGCGCAGGAGCGATTTCAATGACGGCTGAAGTTCGCCGCGCTTGTGGTTGTTCTGGGGTGGTTGGCCGCGGGCTTGGGGCCTTGGGACGGCCGCGGCTCTATTGAATTATCGTTTTGGCACGGCAGGCGTCCTCTCCGGCATGGGGCCGTCTCGCTCGCACTCATGGGGACGATCGGGCCGGGCCGCAAACGTGCGGGCGCGTGACCCCGCATCGTATTAGCATCACCGCGCCCCAACAAACAGCGATTGCTCTGTGCGCCGCTGTGCGCTGCTAAGCGTCGCCGTGTGTGTTCATATGGATGCCGTCAGAGGCCATGAAGCTGCACGAATCGGAGCGAGGAGCCGGTGCGCGGGCTTATGGTCACCCGATTGCACCCTCAAAAAAAAAAAAAAAATCCAAAACGGGAAGAGTGGACACGGCGTGTGGAAGGGAAACCCGTGGCCCTAGCGTGGCTGCATGGTGACTGTCGACCAACTTACCGCACTGCTCTCCGACAGGTACAACAACCGAAACACAACGGCCGACTCCAAGGACGCTGTCACTGGTGGGAGAGGCGGGAGCGGAAACTCTTCGACCGGAAGTTCTCCGGGAGTTGTGGGGACGGGGATCGGAGGCAGGGGCACGGACACGGCCGGCAACGCCAGCAGCAACGCCACTGACTCCGGTAAGCACCCTCACTCACGGACGTCAAGCTGCGGAGCCCGCGGAGCCCCAACCTCTGCCTCTCCTTCCTAGGCGTCCTGGAGGCTCGCAGGCTGCACATCATGCGGGACTGCGTCATCAACATGCCCATCTCGCTGGGGCTGCAACGCAACTCACCGCTCAAGCCGCGCGTCGACCGCTTCCTGCGGCGCGTCATCGAGGCCGGCCTGGTGCACAAGTGGCTGACGGATGCCATGCTGGCCACCACGTCGTCGGGGGCCGGCACCCGCAAGGACGAGGAGTCCGTCAAGGTAGTGGTCCTGTAGCCGGGGCCCCGGCAGGGGGCGGCGGGTGGCTCCGCCGATAACGTTCACGGCCGCTCTGCTGCGCAGGCGCTGATGGAGCTGCGGAAGCTGTACGGCGCGCTGGTGGCGCTGGGCGCGGGCTACCTGCTGTCTGCCGTCGCGCTGCTCGCGGAGCTGGCCTTCTACCGCGGCGTGCTCATGCGGCGCCCGGGCTTCGACGTGTACGCAGGGGACCGCGGCCTAGGGCCGGGGCCGGGGGGGGCCGGGGCCGGGGCTGGGGCCGCAGCCGGCCCAGAGGCGTCTGCACAACCACCTGCAGCCGCCGTACCACGCCACGGCCCTGGCAGCCGCCTAGAGGCCGAGGCAAAGGGGAAGGACGGAATAATTCGACGCCGATGAGTCTCGGGCCCAATCTCCGGCTCCGGCCCCGCCTAATTCTGGAAGTATAACTCCTCGCCACGCCTGGCTGGTGGCTGGGCTGCTCACGTTGTTCGCTTTGATTTCTCCGATGAATAATACATGTCTGCCCCGGTCTGCCCTGCCTCTGGGACGGGTCCTCGGTCCTTCCTCCCACGAGGACGATGCCCTCGCCCTCTCTTCTCTTTCACAGTGTTTGATGAGCCACAAGCGTCCCGCTCCCGCGTCCCGCTCCCGCAGGGCCCCGCCATGGCCTGGAATGAATGCAAGCCCCCACCCCCACCCCCACCCCGGACTGGGCAACGCGGACCGCGGCGCGCGGGCGCGGGGAAAGACAAGCAAAAAATAAAAGTAATGCGAGGGCTTTCTCTGCACGGGAATCATGGCGGGAATTTTTAAATCTGCCAGCCACCCTCTCGGGCTGGGGGCTGGGGGCCGGGGGCTGGAAGTCGCCTCGGGCACCCCGCCCCGGTGCCCCCGGTGCCCCCGGTGCCCCCGGTGCCCCCGGTGCACGGAAGGAGGCGCCCGGCCCGGCCGTGGCCCGGCTGCTCGGCTCGACCCCATCAGTTGCAGCGGCGCAGCGGTGCGGCGACATCGGTGGCGTGGCGCTCGGAATAAGGCTCCCGCCCGCTGAGTCGGCCGCCAGTAGGGGCGGGATGCGCCCCGACCTCCAAGGCCCCCACGACCACGGACCACGGGTTTATCCCCCATTCACAAACTGCTCTCTCCCCGTCCGCCGATTCCCGCAAACCGCAGAGGCAAGGGCCGGCCAAAGCCCACCCTACGCAGCGCCGCGTCCAGTCCGCCCGGGCCGGGACCACACACCCCAACATCCACATCTATGTCTACGCCTCCCCCCCCCCCCCCCCGCTGCCTCCAGGCCAACGCTCTCGCCTCGCCGAGCGTCGCCCACCCCTTGGAAGCACAGGACACGCCCGGCCAGGCCAGGGTTCAGGGAGGCATTTCATTTTAATTATTCGCCCCCGTTCCGGGCTGCCAACTCTCTGCTCTCGCCGTGTCCCGCACACCGCACACAGGCAAATACGGGCACACGCACGGGCACACGCACGGGCACACGCACGGGCACACGCACGGGCACACGCACGGGCACACGACACGCACGCATGCGCACGCCGCCCCTAATCGCAGCGGGTGTCTGTTCGTGTTACTTCGGTGCCGGCAGTTACCTGGGCGCACGGCGCACGGCGCACGGCGCACGGCGCGGCACGCCGGGCGGTGGGAAGGCGGCTCTGAGGGTCGTGATGTGCGGGCTGCGGGCCCGGCCTCGCAACATGCAACAAATCAGAGGGCTGCTTTTCCACGCCGTCGAGTTGCCGAAATCGGATTCTGGATTATGCCATAATGCGACCATCAAGGGGGCAGTATTGGAATGTGGGCGTCGTGTTCGGCTAGCGAATGGGAGCAAGGAGCAGGGGGAGAGCGAGCGAGACAGATAGACAGCCGGACAGAGAGGGCAGTGTCCCTGCCGACATACGCAAACAGAGTGCGGACACAGAGACGCGTTTAATCAACGGTGGAACAGCAGTGGTGCGCGGCCTTCGAAGCCTTCTGTGCCTGGCGCCCCCTCGCCCCTTCCCCCTCCCCTCCCCCTCCCCACCCCCTCCCCCTCCTGGCGCACTTTGTTTGGCCGCAGCGCGGGCAGATTGGGAGGGCAGAAGAACGGAGATCAGGATTGGCGCAGGCGCGGTAACAGTCGGGTTGGCGACGGCAGCTGTGGCGGAGGCGGCAGTAGTAGTTTCATTGCCGAGGGGGCGTTAGGATTTGTTTTTTCCCGAGCAGATATGAAACGCAGATTCAACTGCCGCAATGTTTAGACAGTTTTTGCTAGTGCGGCGTGCGGTCATCCGAGCCATGCTTTTGTCGCAGCCATGTTTATCCGATAGCGACGCTATACTTTTTTTTCGTGGCCTGCGTCGCGACTGGAGTCAGATGACGCCACGGTAGCCAGCGCCAACGGCCCCTGCCGGCCCCTGCCGGCCCCTGCCGGCCCCTGCCGGCCCCTGCCGGCCCCTGCCGGCCCCTGCCGGCCCCTGCCGGCCCCTGCCGGCCCCTGCCGGCCCCTGCCGGCCCCTGCCGGCCCCTGCCGGCCCCTGCCGGCCCCTGCCGGCCCCTGCCGGCCCCTGCCGCCGGCGGAGAGCAGGGGGCACCAGACGCCATCCATTGCCGTCTGCACATCGGTAGTAGGTAAATTGCGGAGATGAAAGGGAATGGGGGAGAGCGGGCGCGTACCCGGGCCGGGCGCGCACCGCGACGAGCACTTTGTGCGCCAAAGATCTAACTTGATCGGGTCGCTCGGCCCGGCCCCGGCCCGGCCCGGCCCGGCTCCCTTCGGTCACGACACGACAAGTCCTCCCGGCCCCTCCCTTGCCGCCGCCGCCGCCGGGTGTGGCGGTAGCGGTCCCCTATGCACAACGCGCTGCTGATTCGCACATTTGTCTCTCTAACCGAATACCCCCCCGGCCGGTACCCTTTCTCAAAGCAGCCAAAGGCAAACAGCGAGTGTCTGGCAATCCCTGCCCCGCCGAGCGCTGCCCAGCGCGCCGCGCCACACCACGGACCACCAACTTCCAATTAAACGGCGCTGCATAGACCGATCCGATCCGATCCGATCCGATCGGGTCTAGCCGGCTGGTCCTGACACGGCGGCTGTGGCCGTGGGGCGCGGCGACACGACACGACCAAAGCGGTGCCGGTGGTGCCGGTCCCCTGGGGCCTGTGGGAGGGCCTGCGGGAGGGCCTGCGGGAGGGCCTGCGGGAGGGCCTGCGGGAGGGCCTGCGGGAGGGCCTGCGGGAGGGCCTGCGGGAGGGCCTGCGGGAGGGCCTGCGGGAGGGCCTGCGGGAGGGCCTGCGGGAGGGCCTGCGGGAGGGCCTGCGGGAGGGCCTGAGGCCCTCAGGCCCTCGCCCCTCGCCCCCAGACCGCCGGAGTCAACACAGCGAAAGACCAAAAGCTACAAGTGGATTTGGCGGGAGTTGAACACACGCCAGATGCGCCAGACTCTTCGCACCGCTCGGGTGGCGGCGGTGGCGCAGCAGCAGCGGTCATTCCTCCCGCTCCCGCTCCGCTCTCCATGCTCACGGGGGTCAGCGGCAGCAGCAGCACTAGCAGCAGCGTGCGCGGCATGCGGCCGACTCTGTTGCCAAGAAAAACAAATGAGAGAGGGAACTGATTCCGTCCGCGCTACGCATGATGTGGCGCAACGCGATGACATTGAGAACGCACACTGAAGTGGGGCCGGAAGGCGGGGGGACGGGGGGCGGGGGCGGGGGCGGGGGGCAGGGGCGGGGGCGGGGCGAGTGCCAAGACGACAAGCCGCTAGTTGGATGGCTGGTCTTGCGGTATTGACATTTATCAAGGACGCCCCCCCCCCCCTCCATTTTCCATATTGGCAGACTGGCGGAAATAACGTTAATGGAAAACGTGATTATCTTGCCCGAAAGGAAAAGGGGGGAGGGAGGGGATCGAGGTAAAGAGGAAGCTAGATGGGGAGAGCAGGGTGAGTAGTCGGAGATGGGGGTAATGGGGGAAGGCGGGAGTTTCATGGGGCCGTACGTAGTAGAGTGGTGATGGGTACAGGGATAAGGGGAGAGGTACGTTGAGGATGACGTATTGACGGGGGTAGGGAGGTAACGGGGATAGGGCGGTTCTACTCTCTCTCTCTCTCTCTCTCTCTCTCTCTCTCTCTCTCTCTCTCTCTCTCTCTCTCTCTCTCTCTCTCTCACAGTAAGAGAGAGAGACACACACACACAAACAAACAATCCCCGTTCGCGCATCCGACGTCATCGCTTTGTCATGCTGGAAAAGAAGAAACGGAGGTGGTCATGGGGGTGGGATGCGAGGACTGGTTACCTCTCTCTTCCTGCCGAGCGGGGTCCAGGGCGGCTCCGGGCTCAACTCACACAGATCAACGTTACGCACGCCCAGACCCAGATACACGGCTGCTCTCGACCTTAGATCAGGCCGGACGGAATTCAGAAAATGGGACTGGATACAGAACGAATTTGTTCGATCCAATCCCAATTTTCTGAATTCCGTCCGGTCTACCCAGCTTCAAATTCCATACGGATTTTTAGCAATGTCCACCTGAATTTTCTGCTTTCCAGATGGGTTTTCCAATTCCAGATGGGTTTTGAAAATTCCAGATGGATTTAATAGTTTTCACAATGGAAAAAGATTTCCATCTGGAAAATTTGGTTTCCATAAGGCCTTTTTCCCATTATGGGAATTTTCCAGAGTGGAAATAATCTCCCACAATGGAAATATATTTCCATCTGGAAAAAGGGGTGTGGAAAAAGCTTCGATTCCATACAGTATTTTCCATACTAAAAATGATAAATCCACATGGATTCCAAAGTCCATTCCAAATTCAACCTCATATAATATCTAAAGTTCTTGTAATAATGCATTGAAATTTTGTGTGTAGCATCTCTGCACGAAATTAGTAGGGCCATTTTAATTTCACCGAAATCGATGATCTCAAATCGGGTATCTCGAGAACGCAAGGAGGTAGAGCAAATCTGACAGCAGATTTGGAGCAGGCTCGGTTTTGACGTCTAAGAAGTGACTTGAAAAGACATTGGCAGCAATCAGTTTCGCACAGAGACTGCATTTTTTTCCATCTCCAGCTACCAACAAAGCCATTATGGAAGTCTGGAATCCACATTCTTTCCATAGTGGAAATTTTTAAAATCCATACACCTAAACCGATATGGATTCTTGGATTCTCTATGGGAAAGTGTTCCAATACACAGATGGAATATAGACATCTGAAAAACTGAATTCCACGTCATTTTTCCACACCATTTTTCCCATATGGAATTTGAAGCTGGGTAGCCTTAAATCGAGAACAGATTTTTCTGGGGGTGGTTGGCATACGTTCGCAGGGCACCCTCTAGACTGTGTAAGAATGGGCTGACAAGGGAGTGCCTACAAGTGTAAATTAGCAATCTGGCTTAAACTTTAGAATTGCATAGTACTATCATAGGAATGAATGGATTTCCAAAAAATTTCGGCTGAATTTGTTTTTAACACAGTTTTATAGGGCATCAAAAACTGCAAAAAATACTAAAAAAAATTTTTTTTTGTTTTTTTACGAAAAAGTTTCCTCAGTTCATAAAAAAACGATTTAGTTCCCAAATTGCCTGCAACTCCGTACGGATTTCACGACGTGCTCCGTACAGAGGCGGATCTGGGAGCGGCTTGTAGGGGGGCAGGGGCAATGCCCCGCTTTTTGCCTACTTACAGGCTGAAAAGTAATGCCGGTTGGCTGCATTTCCGGCGCCCTTTGGGCGCCGAGGGGGGGGGGGGGGCAACTGCCCATTTGCCCCCCCCCCCCCCCCCCCCCCCCCCGCCAACCGGCATTACTTTTCCGCCTGTATGTAGGCAAAAGGTGGGACATTGCCCCTTGTTGCAGGCAATTTGGGAACTAAATCGTCCGGAATTAAATGATTACTATGGCTGTTGTTTAACAAGCTGGCCCGTTCGTCCGTTAAACCTCGACGCCAGTATCTCGATATTTTCGCGTTTTTAATGCGATTGCGGAAAATGATTTTTCGGGAAGTCAAGTTTCTTAAAAATTTTGAAAACTTTAAGTTCCGTGATTGTTTTTTGTCTCAAATATGACGAATTTTGTGATTTCTCGACGTGTTATGAAGTGATGAATGAAATTTTATTTTTTTTGAAAAATGTACAAGTTACGTGATTTGAGACGAAAATATTTTTTTCTGTCAGAAATAAAAAAAATGCAATTTCTCGACGTTTTATGAACTAAGGAAACTTTTTCGTAAAAAAACAAAAAATTTTTTTTTTTAGTATTTTTTGCAGTTTTTGATGCCCTATAAAACTGTGTTAAAAACAAATTCAGCCGAAATTTTTTGGAAATCCATTCATTCCTATGATAGTACTATGCAATCCTAAAATTTAAGCCAGATTGCTAATTTACACTTGTAGGCACTCCCTTGTGAGGGGGAGGGGGGGGGCTATGCCAACTGGGAGGTGACTCTCTTCAGCTTGCAAGTAGGCAAAAGCGCTACGTGCCCGGCTCCTCTGGAACCCGCTGGCTGCGCACCTGTGGCACCAGGGCATCAGGGAACCAGCACACAGCGGACGGGGGATTTGGGTCGGGGAGAGGAGAGGAGAGGAGCTGTTGTTGCCGACCAGCGGCATCCGAGACGGAACGGACCTTCCCTTTCCTTTCATCGCTCTCCGCACCGGCTTTGGGGAAGGGGAGGGGGGGGGGGGCAGCCCGTGAAGGCCCTTGAGGCGCCCCGCCCCGCCCCGCCCCGCCCCGCTCCACTGCGTGCGGCCCGGCGGTGACCGCGCTGAGCTCCTTCCAGGACCACCGAACGCGAGCGCGGCCACAGACGGCGTCTTCGCGGTGCTGTTGTGGTGCCGGGCAGGAGCCAAATCCTTTGGAGCCACAAAGACTACCTGCGCCCGCCCGCCCGGTGATGTTTTTCCAGGGTCTGAGCCCGAAACGGATGTTGCTCCCGCCTCTCGCCTCCGCAACACAACACTGCGAATTCATGTTCTCTCAAGTACTTGAAACACCTGACCAAGTTGTGGCAACTTCACTAGACTTCGTGCACCGACTGGTAATGATGCTGCCCCAACACTCGTGGGCCCGAGCTTCATGGTCTTCATGGTCTGGCGTGCGTGCCACACGGGCTCAAACACTAGCTTTTTTTCTGGCGGAGATTCGTTTTGTGTCTACTGGCAGACAACAAAGGCCGCGGCCGAAAATATCCGCGCTCATAAAATGACCAATAGTCGGTAGAAACAAACGGAGAGAGTAAAAGAAAGGAAACTGCGCCCGTGCCGTCACTGTGGTCGTGTTCGGGGGTGTTTGGTTCCGTCCGGCTCGGCGTCCGTAATGACTGCCGGACAATGGTGACACGGCTCAGTATTCATGGCGCGGGGCGCTCAGGGCAGTGCGACAGGGCGACGCTAAAGTCGCTGCCAGACACAACAAAACCAACTGACGACCCTGACGACGCGCCCTGCCCAGCCCAGCAACCAACCAGCCAGCAACCATAGCCAGCAGCCAGCAGCGCGGGGCAGCGGGGGTTGGGGCAGCGGCCAGCAGGCGCCTTGGGCCCCACTGCCCCCTGCCTACCACTCCCCCTCCCGCTTCCTCCTCTCACTCCATTCCACCGCGGATGAGACCGTAAGCCTCAGGTCTCGCGTGTCCCCGCCGGACCCCGGACTATGGAACCCGGCACCAAGCCGATGGGCTTCGTCGGCTTGGCGAGATTTCTGTTTGGGACACGAGCCCGCTCCCCCCCCCCCCCCCCACCCCCTCGGGCCACATCCTCACACCTACCCTGCAATCTCTGTTTGGCCGGAGTTGCCCTCCGGCCCGGCTGCGGCCTCCGGTTTTCGCCGTAGTCTCCCCCCTCCTCGAGGCCAGTCATGTGGAGAAAAGCCGCCGCCACCACAAAGTTATAGTCAGGAACGGAGAGCTCGGTGTCGTGCGGCCATCCATGCGTGCGGCACGCGGCAGTGGCGGGGCGGCGGGGCGGCGCGGCGGGGCGGCGGGGCGGCGGCGGGGTGGCGGGGCGGCGGCGGGGCGGCGGGGCGGCGGCGGGGTGGCGGGGCGGCGGGGCGGCGGCGGGGTGGCGGCGCGGCGGGGCGGCGGGGCGGCGGGGCGCGCAGTGCAGCAGGCATATACGCCGACGGCTTGGGGCCCGGGGGAACGCTGTCGCACACAGCTGCCCCTCCCCCTGCCCCTCCCCCTCTCTCTCTCTCTCTCTCTCTCTCTCTCTCTCTCTCTCTCTCTCTCTCTCTCTCTCTCTCTCTCTCTCTCCCTCCCACGTGAGCGCACGCTCAAGCCAGAACCGAACAAAGGGGTTGAGTTTATCAGATCAGAGGTATCGTGTGGCAGCCTCCGGGTACACCGGCACCGGGGGGGGGGGGGGGCGTCTCCAAATAAGGAAACACCGCCCGGGTACACTCCGTGACACACCGTGACAAACCGTGACACGCTGCGGGGTTCGGGCAGCGGTAGCACACCCCTACACCCCTGTCCCCGGCCAGCGGGACTGAACACAGCGCCCGCCTGGAGGAGCCCGCGCTCCGTCTGCTGTCTGAAATGGTCCGAACTTATGTGACCTTGGGAGGGGGAGCGTCCTTGAAACGACCTTGGACCCGCGCGCCCACACCACCACCACAAGGCCTTTGATTCGGCTCCCAATAAAGCAAACGCTCTCAGTGCTCGGCCCAGGATGTCATAATTGAGTGCCGGCAGCCCCGGCAGCCTAGCTCAGCCGGGAGCCGCCGGGAGACGCCGGCTAGGCGTGAGATCACCGCGAACACCACAGCGGCCACCGGGGACTGCCGGGGGCGGCTGGAGGCGGCTGGGGGCGGCCGGGGGCGGCCGGGGGCGGCCGGGGGCGGCCGGGGGCGGCCGGGGGCGGCCGGGGGCGGCCGGGGGCGGCGCAATGAGAATACTTGGGGCGGCCGTTGGCAGGGCGGGGGAAGGGCCTTCACGGGCTGGGAGTATTCAGTTTGTAACTCGGGTGAACGCAGAGAGGGCTCGGAAAAACTGCGAACGATCAAAAAACGAATAACACGGATAGCTTGTCTTTGTTTGGGAAACCAAAGTTGAAATAGAGCCCTCATGTGCTCCCAGCTTATCGACAGGCAGACCGAATTAGGACAGTGTTTCCCAAAGGCAAACACATTATGTGGTTGTTGCGTTATCAAATTGTTGCCACCCTCAGCCCCACAAATCTGTTCTTTATGTGTTTCCGCATTCTCGGACAGGGGCCAGAGCCATGTTGTAACGGTTGCGGGAGCAACGCCCCCCCCCCCCCCGCCCTCTCCCGGCCACTCTCCTTCCTTTGTGGACGATCATCTATGTATGGAGTGCAGGCTCACACTGCCACAAAGGACTGTTGTTTTTTGACTGCCACAAGCAATTTTTTTTCATATTTCCCATAATCATTGTGGCATTATTATTGCAGAGCCTCGGGTTCTTGTTAACAGAAAAATAATCTCCGCGAGCATTTGTATGGAACATTTTCTTATCGTAAACAGGCGATAAACGGTCAAATAATTGAATCGCCTGCTCCTGCTCCGGAAGTTGTTCTCTCCTGGGGCGGTGTGGTGGTTTGGTGGTCCGCCTCCGCAAAACCACGTGACTTCAGTGTACGAATTGTGTCCGGGCGGCGCCGGGGGGCACGCTCTGGCCCTCGCACGTCCGGGGCCCGCGGGGCCCTAGGGCTACTCAGAGACCGACCCCACGGCACTCTCGGCCCCCGGCCACCTCCGGCCGCCCCAGGCCGCCCCCGGCTGCCCCCGGCCGCCCCCGACCCTTGCCGCTCCGATCCCCCAGGATACTACTTGAGAGGGGCCGGCAGTGGCCGATCCGAGCCGAGCCGAGCCGAGCCGAGCCGAGCCGAGCCGCCCGGGGACAGGGCGGCCTCTGAATGCCCGTCTTGTTGTTTGCTGCGTATTCGAACACGGAAACCGGCGCTTTAGATTCACTTTCCGAAAAGAGGCGAGGCTGGTCGAGGCTGGGCTAGACGAGGCCTAACCTAACCTAACCTAACCTAATCTAACCTAACCTAACCTAATCTAACCTAACCTAACCTAATCTAACCTAACCTAACCTAACCTAACCTAACCTAATCTAACCTAACCTAATCTAACCTAACCTACCAAACCAGCCCCGGCTCCGGCTCGGCTCGGTTCGGCTCGGCCCGTCTCCGTGGTCCGGCCCTCCAGACTCTCCTCAGCCGGCGCTGCCCTCCCTGCCGCTGTCTGTCTGGCTCCGCGCCCGCCCGTCCGTCCGCATCCGCACCATTCCGGCGGTGAAGGCGAAGTGGCGGCGGGCGGGCGATAGCCGGGTGCCCGGATGGCCGGCGCGTGCTGCCCCCCAACACCAACACGAGACGACACTCTCCGCCGTGGTCTTTACTGCCTCTGCCGCGCGCCCGGCCCGCACCGGACCAGACCGCGCCGGCCGCTATCCGACCCGACGGTCTTTGCCCACTTTGGCAGAAGCAGGGCGTTTGCAGCTGCCGCAGCCGCCACAGCCTCACCATCTCGGGAGTGGCTCGCTTCACCGCGGCATCCCTTTACACGGCCGTCCATTCCCTATGCATATGCGTGCAGCGGCCGGTGTGCAGTGCCTACGTTAGGGTGACATGCGGCCACGAGGCTTCGAAGCTCCCCGTCTGCACGGCACGGCACGGCACGGCACGGCACGGCACGGCACGGCACGGCACGGCACGGCACGGCACGGCACGGCACGGCACGGCACGGCACGGCACGGCACGGCACGGCACAAGGGTAAACGGAGCGCCTGCCTGGTACGGGGTACGTCGGGTCGGATCCCTGTGGCCGGGTTCCGAGCTTGCTACGTCCCGGTGCGGCACGCGGCACCAGCCGGGCACCGCCAACTGATTAGGGACAGATTAAAGAGCAGCATTACAAATTCAGGTAGGTCATCACGGCGGCCCCGGAGGTTCTGAGGCCCGGGAGGAGGAGGAGGAGGGGGAGGAGTGCGGCGCGTGCGGCACGAACAGATACATAAATGAATAGATTAAGCTCTGCTCGTGCGGATGGCCTGCCGTGGCCTGCCTGTTCTCCGCGGAGGTTTCACCTGCTTTGGTATTCTGTCGGCCGTCTAACTCCCCCACCGCCGCCCCAGCAGTACACACCGGCCCACCCCACCCCTCCTCCATGTGGTGGGAGCCGAGACGAGCCGGGCCGAGATCGTGGTAAGGACTCCCAACAGCATCAAACCCCTGAATACGTCCAGGCCAGAGGCCCAATTTAATGTAAGGACCTCGGTCGCCACTATTTCCCCCGGCACTGCCGGTACCCTGGGGGTCGCCATTGTACCTGGGGTATGCTGTCGCCCCATTACCATGAAATGGCAAGTAGTTGCTGGGTACTATTGCGCAGAGGGTTGGTGGTCGGTGGAGGGTAGCATGCAGCAGGTCACGGCAGAGGGCGTGGCGGCTGGCGGCTGGCGGCTGGCGGCTGGCGGCTGGCGGCTGGCGGCTGGCGGCTGGCGGCTGGCGGCTGGCGGCTGGCGGCTGGCGGCTGGCGGCTGGCGGCTGGCGGCTGGCGGCTGGCGGCTGGCGGCTGGCGGCTGGCGGCTGGCGGCTGGCGGCTGGCGGCTGGCGGCTGGCGGCTGGCGGCTGGCGGCTGGCGGCTGGCGGCTGGCGGCTGGCGGGCTGGCGGCTGGCGGCTGGCGGCTGGCGGCTGGCGGCTGGCGGCTGGCGGCTGGCGGCTGGCGGCTGGCGGCTGGCGGCTGGCGGCTGGCGGTCCCCCTAGAGCCCCATGCCCTCCGCGGTCTGCGGGAGAGGCCCTTCTGAGATGACGCGCTCGGCCGGGCTTGCTGGGGCTCTTACCACTTCAGTTTCTATTCTTCGTGCATGCGCTGCCCCCTGCCGCATTACGCTCTGGCTGCTATTCCACAGCCACCGCTGTCTCCGAGCTCTCGTACGGGCGCGGAGTGTAGCGGCACTAGTCCTATTTCCGGTCCCCGCACGCACACGCTTCCGGTCCCGCAGACAGCGCCGAGAGCGGCCGGGGCCGGGAGCCAGCGGATGAGCCAGCCGACACACCCAGCGCTCCACCTGTTGCGTGTGTACTGCCGTGCCGTGCCGTGCCGCACCACCTGCAGCGGCCGAGCACGCCCTCAGGCCTAGCCAGCCCAGCCGACCCAGCCAGCCGAGGACGTTCTTGCCTTTCTCGCGCTCTGCAGGGACGGGGCTGGGGGGGGGGGGGGGGCTGCCGCCGTGGGCCAACGGCGGACAAGAGAACAAGTGCACTCGGAGCCTGGCATTCTCGGCGCGCTCCGAGCAAACCCGAGGCCCCGCGGCCCCGCGGCCCGGTGGTGTCGAGCCAGCCGAGCCAAGATACTGGCCAAGACGGTCGGTACTCTAGTTTCGTCCGCGCGACGCTCTGCGCTCCGCGCTCCGCCGGCCATCTTGACAAAGACAAAACACAATGCGGGGCCACGGGAACGGACCCGGCGGGGCAGAGGGCAGGGGGCAGGGGGAGGGGGCAGGGGCTTCTTAAGTCTGAACGGCGGACAGTGAACGGGAAACGGGAGGCATCTGGGGACCCCTGCCGCCTCGCCTGACCCTCAGGACCTGCAGCCGGCGACAGCGGCCAGCCCGGCTGGGAGTTGGCTTCTGTTACGTCTCCCCCCTCTCTCTCTCTCTCTCTCTCTCTCTCTCTCTCTCTCTCTCTCTCTCTCTCTCTCTCTCTCTCTCTCTCTCTCTCTCTCTCTCTCTCTCTCTCTCTTCTGTCTCCCGCAGGATCGGCGAGGGCAAACGAGAGAGGCGATTCATCTGGACTATCTGCGACGGGTCGCTTCTCGATAGGCAGCTGGGTGGACAGGCGGAGAGGGATGAGGCGAGGCTGTGGCGGGGGAAGGGAGGGGAGGGGAGTGAGCGGGGGGAGAGGGCGACCGGCGACCCGCAAACTTGGAGCGGCTGGGCCGGACCACACCTAATGCTGCTTTCCGTGCCGTCAGCCCGCGGCAGCCCCGATACCCATGGTATGCATCGGAAGCGCGGCGGGGCGGGGCGGGTGCACCGCGTCACCCCCTGCATGCAAAGCATGCAAAGCAGGGGCCTGCGGACGACGGCGGCCGCCGGGACAGCCAAAGTTTGCGTGTTGTCACTCTGCCGCTGTCGTTGCGGGCTGGAGCACGGCTGGAGCACGGCTGGAGCACGGCTGGAGCACGGCTGGTGTACGGCTGGAGCACGGCTGGTGTACGGCTTGAGGGAGGGGAAGCAGACGCTTTTACTTCTCGGTCGGCGGTCGGCATCGGCGCCTGGGGCGCAGAGAGGGTGAGTACCACACTAACAGGCCGGGGCCGGGCGGTGTTGGCTCTTCTTGTGGGTATCGGGCGGAGGCGGTACCAGCACCACACGATAGACCCCGACCGGAGACGGGGCAGGTAGGGGGGAGAGAGAGAGAGAGAGGGAGAGAGAGAGAGAGAGAGAGAGAGAGAGAGAGAGAGAGAGAGAGAGAGAGAGAGAGAGAGAGAGAGAGAGAGAGAGAGAGAGAGAGAGAGAGAGAGAGAGAGAGAGAGAGAGAGAGAGAGAGAGAGAGAGAGAGAGGCGTTTGACGAAGGATTCCACTCGGCAGGGGACGAATAGCGGCGGCGGCAAGAGCCAAAGCGGCAAGAAGCGATGCGCGGGCCGTGGTCGTGTCGACGACGGCGATGCTCCAACTTTGTTGCCAGGAGTTTGGTGATCCCCTCCCCCCCCCCCTGCTCCCCCTCGACAAGACAGTCGCATCCGACCAGCACCATCTATCAATCGGCAGCCCAGCCCGCGTGGGAGAGAGCAGCGGTGCAATGCGCGAACGCGGCACTGTAACAGATGGGGGGTGAGAAACAGAATCGGCGAAAAAAAAAAGTGGGGCGCCCGCTGTCAGTCTGGGGAGATTCTTTGCTGCCCAGGGGCGGCTGCAGAGGCCTCTTAGGGGTGGGGCGGCACCGGACGGGATGGGACGCGGCGCAGTTAATTTTCCGGAGGCAGTAAACTGGAAAAGCGAGTGATAGCAATCCTTTCCGCCGCGTAGCGGCGGCACGGTGATGATATCTGCGCCGGCGATGTCGGTAGCGCGCGCCTTTGCCAGTGAAATGTTTGCTCCCCGTCCCACCGCGGCTGGGCCGCCCGCCGCCGCTGCCGCGGTGTTGAACCAAATCGGCGTAACTGCCACAAACTCGCGCTGCAGTCCCGAGCGCCACTGCGGCCCACGGTGCGCCTCGCCCGCCACCCTTCGCCACGCTTCGCAATGCGTTGGCCCAAGTTTGCGCCGTTAGCGCTTGATAATAGCCTATCTCGGCGTCCTGCAGGGAGTATTGGGGCCCGTGGGGGAGCGGCGGCGGGGGGCGGCGGGCGGGCCGGAGGAGGCCCAAGCCGTGGAGTGGATAACTTTCACTTTCACCCCGGCCTTGCTCGTGGGACCCCAGTGTTTTTACGAGTACGCGTGTTTAGTTAAGTGGTACCGAGAAGACCGACTGCTGCAGCCGAGGGAGCGCCGGGAGGGGGCTATGACCACGCGGCTGCCAGAATAAAGTCCTTGCACTCTAAAAAAAAAAAGCACAATATATGCTAGATTCGAAGCACTTGCTATGTTTAAACCGAAAATTCTCCGCCAAGCATAATATGCTTGTTCAAAACCAAATATTATGCTACTCAAGTGTCTCCACAGCGCTGCAAGCTTCGAAATGCTTCGAACCCCCTCATATGCTCTTTGATTTAAGAAACTCCGCCGAGAATCTCCATTTAACGTAGATTTTGCGTTAGTTGAAGCATTCATTTTTGAGAGTGTGAAGATGTCACTCAACTCTCAACAGAAAAAAAAACTCAGAAAATAACTCGCATTGGAAAACGTTTTGTGTGAGTTTTGAGGCAAGAAGACCGAACGCGCCGCGTCCACGTCGAGTCGAGTTGCCAGAAACAAATCATTAGCTGGGCCCGGCCTGGCCCGGCTTGGCCCGGCGGTCCGGCCGATGCTGACGGACAGCCGCGGCGCGGCTTGGAGCGGCGTGGACCGCACATCGCACCGGAGCCCAAGTTTGCAGACGGGCGCTGAGATAGGCGTGGGCGGGGTGGTGCCCGACAGAGGCGACTGTCCTCGCTCCGAAGCAGCGTCTACATTTCGTTGTTTAATCAATCAAATGATGTGCGACGCAAAACCATCGAGCGTCCGCTAACTACATCCCAAAGTAGAATTCTCTCGGGGTTGGTTGGGACGTCCGCGCTGTATCAGAAGAAGCGGAGACAGCGAGGACGACAGCCTACGGCCGCACAGCGCGAGTGGAGGAAGTGATGCCGGGCTGCGATGTGAGCCGGGCGGGCTTAATTAAAGCGGGCGGCGGCTGCGGGAGCCGGCGGGAGCCGGCGGGAGCCACAATGCCGCCCAACTTGGGGATTATACCCAGGCGGCTGGGCGGGAGTACCGGGAACAGAGAACGTGGGCCGGGCCGAGTGTGCAGCCGCCAGCCCCCAGCCCCCAGCCCGCCCTGCCGATCTCTTTAATAGTGTTTGGACTTAGCACAGATTACCCCAGAGTGTCATTACCACGGCCAAATTCAATTTTTAACTCCCGCCGTGTTTTATCGGGATAAACAAACAGTCGTAATAAAAGCCGTGTTTGTTCCTTCTCGATAGGATAGGCTAACAAATCTAGTGTTGCCACTGGACACCCCCACATCCCACGACGACCCACGTCGACGCAACAGCGGGGCCGGGGGGGGGGGGGGGGGGGGGGGGCTCTTGGGGCCTCGGGGGGGGGGGGGGGGGGGCTCACAGTAGGAGTGGGAATCGACACCAAAGGCGATCTCAACTTGACCCCCCCCCCAACTACCTCCACCGGGCCGGCTGCCCCCCGAACGGAGTGAGAGAGGGGAGGAGTGTGTAAGATTGTGTGAGTGTGTGAGTGAAAGAGACACAGAGAGAGAGAGAGAGAGAGAGAGAGAGAGAGAGAGAGAGAGAGAGAGAGAGAGGAGTGGGGGCACATATAGGGGTCCCAGTAGTCGTTGAGTGGGGCGGGAGGAGCGGCGGGAGGCGAGGAGGCGGGAGTGCAAAGGAGGCAGGGACAGTAAATCACTATTTGTCGCGACCCTGAGTCGGGCAGTTTGCCTCTGAGGTCCCTTCTACCGCCACCCACCGCACCGCCAGCCACCTCTCCCTGCCCTGCCCACTGTCCCATGCATAGGAATGCCTAGCCGCTGGCCGCCCGGAGGCCTCCCCTCCCTCCCCCGGCCTGTCCCCCGGCTCGACCCCGTCGGCTCCGACTGCTTGGAATGGGTGTCCTCTTCCTTACGGCACAGTGTAGCCATCGTCCTGTTTGTGTCCGGGCGGATACAGGAGCAAGCCAACAGTCAAAGCTCTCTCGCCCCTAATGTACAAGTAACAAGACAAACTAGTTCAGTAGCTTCAGGCGAACAAAACGGAACATGGGATGGGGCATGCCCCGCCGGGTGAGTTTGTGCCGGCCTGTGCCCCATACTGGCGGTGTGCTGTGTTTACAATCAGCCGCAACTTACCGCTCAAAACGAACAGGAAGGACCGGCGAGGGCTCGGCAGTCTCGTGCTCGGAATGCAATAAAGCAGCGGCGGTCGGCGGCTCGGCGGCTCGACACAGGACACAGCTGCCAGGTGCCGTGTAGTTACAGCGGCCTAGCTCACCCGGCTAACCCTGTGGGCTAAAACATTTTTTAGGTACGGAGTGACCTTATAGTTTCACCCAAGATCGGACTTTTTTTTTTTTTTTTTAATTTCCAATATTGCCCCTTACCCCAAAACCGAAAGTCTCCGTGAGAAGTTTTTCAGACCTTCCTGACTTTCGCATAGTACCCATACAAAGGCGTCGGACGTTATTTTACACTCCAGAAATGCAGCAGACAGTCTCAAAACCGAGTTCAAATTCAGCTTTCTCACTCCATCCAATAGCGAAGGAAGCTCCTGTATCCTAGCGTGCTCGGCTCGTCAACTGGCTGCGTTAGTATCATCCATCCTTCTCCTGCCACGCTAAAAATCGGACCTCTCCCTTTCTTGTGAAACAGCTCTATTGTTGATGTGGCGAGCCGAGTCAAGCCCTGGTTAAAAGGGAGGCAATTCAAGAGTCGCGACCGCTTCGGACCCTAGAGTATGCACGAGAGGCACAAGCCTCAGAGCGGAACATTGTCGATGTGCCGACCGGTCAGTGCCAGTGAGAAC
This sequence comes from Odontothrips loti, assembly GCA_038380765.1. Taxonomy (NCBI): domain Eukaryota; kingdom Metazoa; phylum Arthropoda; class Insecta; order Thysanoptera; family Thripidae; genus Odontothrips; species Odontothrips loti. The sequence goes on from CM076243.1 coordinate 9,664,191, forward strand.
TAGGGGGCCGCGGGCCGCGCCGCGACCAGCCAACCTATCGACAATGAAGTCTCGCCACAACTCCCCTCACATTTCCCGTTTTACATAATGTGTTCAGTCGCTGTACACTATGACATTTCCCTTATAACGCGGTGTCTTCCCGTCTGTCTCACCTGCATATTTTGAAGTCAAAACTTGTTTAAAAAAAAAAAAAAAAAAACTTCGAAACTTCAAATCACCTACGTTTCCTCCGTTATTGAAAATTAAGTAAGAGCTAACCAAATAAAAATTCCGAATAACTAATATAAAGAAATATAAAATTTGAATCCAAATCCATTTTTGTGACACTTCGGGCCTACCAGTATTTCACGAAGTGAAATAGTATTTTTTCACATGTTACTGCATCCTCGTCACGTAGAGCATTGATTCGGAGATAAACTGCACTGTTAAAAATTTTGGTTGCAAAGTTCCAAACTGTTTGTGCAGCAAATTTTCCTATCCTTTTGTTGGAAATTTCCAACGAGGTTGTTCCCGTTGTACCCGAGTTCTGTGCTCGTCCGCGTAGACATTCCTACACCGCGCTCGACCCTCAGCCTTGTCAGCCCGGCTGGGCCAGGTTAGGCAGGCCTCATGCAGCACTGCTGTGGGGGTTGCCTACCCAGCGGCCCGCGGGCGCTCTCTGTGAGGCCGGCCAGCTCATCTCCCCTGCCTGCCGGCTGCCGCTGGATGCGGGGCGGTGACCCTTGGCCGCCCAACCCTGCGCTGCTGCCGCCACTACCACCGCCACTGCCGCCGCTGCCCCTACTGCACCCGCCATGATTTATACCGGGCAGATAAGGAGGAGGCGCGGCTTGCTGGGACCCCCACCTCGGGGGGTGTTACTGTTGGACCGCACACGACATTCTTGCTATTCTGGTACCCGAGGCGCTCGCCAGCTCCTCCCCCCCCCTCTCACACACACTCTCTCTCTCTCTCTCTCTCTCTCTCTCTCTCTCTCTCTCTCTCTCTCTCTCTCTCTCTCTCTCTCTCTCTCTCTCTCTCTCTCTCTCTCTCTCTCTCTCTCTCGCTCTCTCTCTCTCTCTCTTTGCCACAATATATTAGAAATCTCAGTAGTAAAAGATTTAAAGAGGAGGTAAAGAAAGTTTTACTAGATGGATCATTTTATTGTATAGATGACTTTTTACAAAGAAAGTAATGAGATGTATTTATGCAGGTTTTATTCAAATTCTGTGATATGTCAATAACTGTAAACCAGTTCGAAGACAATAAACTCAAACTCAAACCCCCTCTCTCTCTCTCTCTCTCTCTCTCTCTCTCTCTCTCTCTCTCTCTCTCTCTCTCTCTCTCTCTCTCTCTCTCTCTCTCTCTCTCTCTCTCTCTCTCTCTCTCTCTCTCTCTCTCTCTCTCTCTCTTTCTCGCACTGTAAATGTACTCTTCACTCCAAAGATGTTCTCCAGCGTCCACTAAGCTACTGTACTCTGGCTGGCACCGGCTGGCGCGCTGCGTGTCGGGGAGTAAGATAACCGTGACGTTGCGGTCGGTGGGGACCGGGCTTCGGGACTGCATCCCACGGGGCCCGGCGAAGCGCGCAGCCGGCAGCGGGCCATTGAAGAGGCGGCGGGACGCAGAGATGCCCGACATCACACCAGCAGCAGCCAGCAGCAGCACGCAGCAGCACGCAGCAGCACGCAGCAGCACGCAGCAGCACGCAGCAGCAGCAGCAGCAGCACGCACAGCAGCAGCAGCAGCACGCAGCAGCGCAGCAGCACGCAGCAGCACGCAGCAGCACGCAGCAGCACGCAGCAGCACGCAGCAGCACGCAGCAGCACGCAGCAGCACGCAGCAGCACGCAGCAGCACGCAGCAGCACGCAGCAGCACGCAGCAGCAGCAGCAGCACGCAGCAGCACGCAGCACGCACACGCAGCAGCACGCAGCAGCACGCAGCAGCACGCAGCACGCAGCAGCACGCAGCAGCACGCAGCAGCACGCAGCACGCAGCAGCACGCAGCAGCACGCAGCAGCACGCAGCAGCACGCAGCAGCACGCAGCACGCAGCAGCAGCAGCAGCAGCACGCAGCAGCACGCAGCAGCACGCAGCACGCAGCAGCACGCAGCAGCACGCAGCACGCAGCACGCAGCTCAGCCAGCGCCTTAGAAGGAGATGTAGCGGGGAGGCCGAATAAAGCAGCCGGCTGCGGCCGCAGCGGTCGCGCAGCGGCGCCTGCCTGATTTACGGTCTAGCCGGTAAGACGGCCACCGGCCTGCGGCTCACAATAGCGGATGCCGGGCCCTTTATACCACACGATGTGTGCTGAAGCCGATCACCGTCCCTTCATCGAGATGAACGTCGGGTGTGCGCGCCGCGTGGGTGCCGCGTGTGCAGCGGGTGCTGGGCGGGGCACGTGGGGGCACACCCGGCCTTTGGAAGGGGGGGGGGGCGTCGTCCCCCCCCCCCCCTTACCCCCGGCGACTTCAGGGCACCGTCGCCGGTCGCCGGGCACCGTCAGGGTGTCGTCATTGCACCGCCTCGCTCCATTTACTTCCCAGAACGATGCGGCCGCCGGCAGCAACACGGTTCGTGGAACACCAACGCGGGTAAATAGTGGAAATAAGAATGCGAGGGACGCTATCTGGACAGTGTTCAGCGGCCAGTGCGACCGCAGGAAAATCACCGTCCTCAACATTTTATCCCACGTGATAAGAAGATGTGTCCGAATGTCAGGAGAGGAGCCCGGAGGAGCCCCGCCCCCATCACATCCCTCTCCTTGCGCTGTGGTTGGATGGTTCCGTTGTAAGTGGGCGCGCATCGCAGGGGTTCGGGCTGAGCCGGACTCTGGGGCTAAATGGGGGCTTGGGGATGGCCTTTGTTCCCCTGATGCGATACCGCCACCATCGCATGCGCGTGGCGGCGCGTGGCGGCGCGTGGCGGTGCGTGGGACGCCTGTGTGCGGTTGCCGTGACTACGCGGGGGTGTCGGGCCGAGGAGGATAGACCGGGCCACCGCCTCACTCGGGGGTTGGGGGGCTCGGGGGCCCCTTGCGGACGCCTCTCCCTTCTCCCTCGTGTATTTCAAAAGGCGCATTCCCTTTTACGATCATCAGCGGCCGGCTGCTGCTACTACTGCTGCTGCTGCTCCTACTGCTGCTGCTACTGCTGCTGCTGCTGCTGCTGCTGCTGCTGCTGCGACTACCCCGAGGACCATCCCCAAATTCACCGCCGCAACCCCCGCCACGCCCCGCCGCCCCGCCACGAGCACGTCTCGGACCCTAGCCGGGTTGCACTGTGGTGGTGAGGTGCACGACCCCTGCAGAAAGGAAGTGTGTTCGAGGGGGGTCCGGGCTAGCCGGAACATGTTTCCAAAGTGATACTGCCGGGCCCGTGTGGAGGGCTGGAGGGCGACCTGTTGCTACACTGCCAAAAGTTATGGGAAGGAGAAAGGAGGCCGACCTTCTAAACCGTCGCGGCGGGCCAGTGCGTGGACTATTTTATTTACAAACTCAAGTTCCACATTGGATGACATGCTGAACATGCGCACCGTCTGCCGATCTCTCTCTCTTTCTCTCTCTCTCTCTCTCTCTCTCTCTCTCTCTCTCTCTCTCTCTCTCTCTCTCTCTCTCTCTCTCTCTCTCTCTCTCTCTCTCTCTCTCTCTCTCTCTCTCTCTCTCTCTCTCTCTCTCTCTCTCTCTCGGCACAGCCTGACGGATGACGCCACTTGTTCGCCTCGCTCATATGCACAGCATAAACTTTTACGGCGCAAGCCAAGTCACGTGTTTATAATATAGAGGGTACCCGCCTTCGGGGTCATAAAGACACCAACCCCAACCCCAACGGCCCGCCCCCACGGCCCACCCCCACGGACCCCAGCGCCAACCCGGGGTAATACGTGCATTTGCCTTCATCACAGGATTCGACCCCTCTCCGCCCCTAAAAAGAAAAAGCACCGCAATGTGAACTGGAGATTTTACGCCGCGGTTGCAATGAATACCCAAAAGGCACGCCCTAATGAATGCGCCGTGGGCCGCGGACGCCGGGCGTGTGCGTGTGTGCGTGCGGGCTGCGGTGTGCCGCAGGCCGCCAGCCCGCCAGGGAAATGGCACGCAATGCTCCAGCCAGTGAGGCTGGTCAGTGTCGTCGTGACAAACGAGTGCTGTCCCGGGGCCCTTTCCGAAGCCGCGCCGAGAAGACTTTGGCAAAGGCGAAATAAAGAGTAATAAGTGTCACAAAAATAAAGGAAAATAAAATAAAAATCGTTTTGAATTGTCGGACCTGTGGTAATAAGCGCGGGCTGGCGCGGGCTGGTGCCAAGGCTGCGGCGGTCACGTGGACGCAGCCCCGCAGCGCTTTGAACGCCTCGCGCCGTAACGGACGGAGAAGTGCTTTTTGCGCTGGAAGGGTTGATTGGCGGCGCCCCCTCTTCTCTGGCAGGATGCAGCGCAGCGGCGCAGTGGATTTTCAGCAGCAGTGCGGCCGAACGCCAAATATTAAAAAATAAAATGAATCACACGGCTGCTAATGGATTCACCTCGAACAGTGCTTCCATGCAGCCCTCAATCTGACACACTTTTCGTCATCGGTTGCACCAGGGTGACGCCGTTGACTGAGATATGGTGCGATGGAAGATTCTGATTTATGTGAACGGCAGACACACTGATATCAGCGGGTAACAGGCGGCAGTGGGAGTCCATCAAGCTGGCATCCCCAGACACTGGCACCACGCAACGTGGCGCCACAAGAAACACGGACAACACTGTTGCAGTGCTGGGATGGGAAGCGGCCGCCGCACCGCACCGCCTGCCTGGTCTTGGTCCCGTCCGCCCCCGGTGAGCTGAGCAGTGTGGGCGTGCGATGCGGCCGGGACAGGCAGGGCGGCAGGGCGTAAGCCGGTACAAATGACATGTGCTGCTCGGCCTAGGCTCCGGCCTGGGGACCCTCCCCTCCTCTGATGCCGATGTCTCTGCCCGCACCGCCTGCTCCCGAACCCTCTGGGCCCGAGCCCACGCCGATACCATGCTGCAGCTTTTTGTTGGCGTGTGCGGGGGCGGGCCACCAAAATGAGACGGACCACCACGCAAAGTCCCCGGCCAGCAGTCCACTGGGAGCCACACGCTGGACGTATGAACTCATCATACGGGCCTCGGACCTGCGGCAGTAGTTTGGCCTGCGGTGACCCGTAAGCGGGGGCGGGCGGGGACAGAGGACGGTGAGGTTGGCAGGCCGGGGGCTCGGCCACGGCCGGGCCACACCGCCTAACCACTGCCCTCCATCAGCTACCAGAGGCCAGTCAAGCTGGCAGAGCGGGCACGCCGCCAGCTGCCACCAGCTGCCGGTGATGGGGCTGCCATAGGGTCCATATAGGGCAAACGCAGAAACGCGGCTCGGAGGCGCGGACTGGTGGGGGCTGCCAGGGCCGGGGGCTGCCAGGGCCGGGGGCTGCCAGGGCCGGGGGCTGCCAGGGCCGGGGGCTGCCAGGGCCGTGCCGTACCGTGCCGGGCCCGGTTGCGGGACTAGGAGTGCGTTGCGTCGAATTAGTGAGTTACCTCGTTTGCAGTCGGACGCCCCACAGGTCGGCTGGGGGCTCCGGGGCGGACGGCGGACCTTCTGGGGAGTTGGAAAGCTGCCAGGTGGCTCGGTTTTCACTTGGTACGCCGCCCCGCCGCCCCGCCGCCCCGCCGCCCGCCGCAGCGTGCAGCGTCAGTCCCGCCCTTGTCGAGCACTCAGCCGCCTCGGAGCACGGCACACGGCACCACACACGCGCCCCGCCGGGGTCGGCAAGCACAGGGAAGTGCCGTCGCAGGTGACACGTCGATGGGTCCTAAGAACAAAAGCACGATGTCCCCGGAGGCTCGTTAACAAAGCAATGAGTTTCAGCGGGGCCGATCGCTGGTGATGGTCGAGGCGGCCCCGCTGAAACTTATTGCTTTGTTTTGGAGCCTCCGGGGACATCGCGCTTTGTCCATCGGGACTCGCGGACATCGCGCTTTGTTCTTGGGTCACATCGAAGTGCTTCCGCTGCATGGCAAATAAACGAGACGGGGGCATAGCAGCATGGACGGCGTCTGCTTCAAATACCGCGTTTAATCTTTTCTTTGCTTCTCTGCCCTGTGCCCCAGTGCCCAACCGAGCAAGGGGGTCTTTATATAAAATATTGGCTTGGACGCAATATTGCGCGATGTCCCATTTCTAAAAATTTCGACGGCGCCCCTCCTTTCTGGTGCCCCCACCGCTCGTCCCGGCTCGTCCCCCTCCCCCTCCTGCTGGTGAGAGGCACTTTTTAATAATGGGGTATATGAGGAAGTGTTCCCGGCAAAGAGAGCAGTGTCCTGGCGCGGCCCGAGGCACGGCTCAGCCTGGGGCCCACGGCCGAGAAAATAAACCTGCCCACCGATACTCGCCGATACGCGAGGGCCGGGAATAAAGCGAAAGCATTGAATGGGATGGTAGATCCAAGTACCTTCAAAAATAAAGTATCTTCGCCCTGCTTTTGTATCATGGCACCCACCATGACACTAAATATGCTGTATGGGGCCACGCGTGCAGAACACACGGTTTCAGGCCGACGTCTTGATTTGCACCTCGAAGAGCCTTCTCTCTCTCCTGTAACCTCCCGGCCCCGGCCCCGTCCCCGTCGCAAAGGCTGCAGGCCGTGAAGTTCACACGTGTGTCACCTCCCCGCGCCCAGCCCCAGCCCCACCCCCACTGGGAACGGCCCTACGGCCCTCACGTCGCCCACTCACAAAGACTACACGAGCCGCCGTGACGCACCGACCTGGCCTCCGCGTGAGCCTCGTAACTGCGGCCGGTCCTCATGTCTGTTATCGCGCGCCGTCTGTTTGAGGCCGCGGTCCCCCTTTGAGTCTGCAACGGTCCCCGTTGCAAGAAGACTAAATAATTACATTTCTCTGCGCCTCTCCAGGTCAGAAATTGCTTCTTGACTTTGCTAACGCAGCGCGCGTCCTCGCTGCTGCGAGGTGGTGCAGAACGCTGGCGGGCTGCGTTATGGCGGCCCACTTGCTCCACCCTTTTATCTCTGTGTTTTGCCCGCTGTCCTCGAGGATAACACCGCTGCTGCTGCTGCAAGCCGGTTCGTGTTCGCATCACTCCGTCGCCTGGGCTTCGGAGCGCCCGCAAGACGGCGGGTAGGCCAGCCCGCAACGCACGCGTGCGCAGCGGGTCTGCCCACCCGGCGGACGACAGGCGCTCGCCCGGCTGGAGCGGACGGGGAGGGAGGAGGAGGAGGAGGTCCCGCTGCCTGGACACAGCTGGACACGGTACACCCGCGCTAGGTGGGAGGGACACGAATTTGCACTCAGGTTGGCACCGCGGTAATCCTCTTCTTCGTGTTTGCCTGTTTCTTCGTGAACGAGCACGAAGTATCTCCAGTCAGAAGGTCGCCTCTCTCTGCGCCTCTCTCTCTCTCTGCCACGGCCTCAACGATCTGTCTACTGCCAGAATGAGAAAGCTATAGGACTGGCAGCGCTTGGCAGCGCCTCGGCTCTGCTCTCGGCCCGCTCCTGGGAGGCGTGTTGCGTGCCAGTGGCGTGTGAGTCGCGTGCGGGTCGCGTGCGGGTCGCGTGCCGGTCGGGAGCCCGCAGGAACTCTACCACAGCTGCGCTGGCAGCGGTTTTCCCCGCCCACAGCCCGGCCCGTTCCACTCACCAGCTCTCGCGAGAATTGATGCTGGCTGAGCCACTGTGGCGCTGCCGAGTAGCGCACGGATCAACCGGAGGACAGAGCTGAAAATCTATGCCATTGATTTAAATCAATTGAACAGCGTTGTAGCGTTTTTAAAAGTTGTCTTTATTAATTTAAATACAAAAATATGCCAATCGATCAATCATTACTGTTTGGAGCTCGGAACCCTAATCATACAATTCAAGAAAATATGGTAATTTTATAAAGTATTAAGTTAAACATTTTGCCTTAGAACAAATTCCATCCATCGAGTTATAAGTGTATTTGATAAAAATTTATCTATTTATCTAATAACGTTTAGCAGAGTAGTTCATAGCGTCAACGCCAAATCTACATCTGACTGCGAAGACATTGGGCCGCTCCATTCCGGGCTCAGGTGGATGTAGCGTGCCAATGTCTTCGATAACAAATAGTAAAAATACATGCCCATTTATATATATAATACACGAGCACATGGCATGTACAGAAAATTGCACGCAAGTCAAAATGAAAGTATGCACATAAACTATTAAAGTTCGATGATACTATTTATTTGTACAATGAACACAATCATCATCGTCACCCTGTGAGCGTCAAAAGTCTTCAGCAAGAAGCGCAAAGAAAAGGACAGAAGAACTGAAGATAACATTCACATCCAGTACATGAGATGCATAATCTGGCCCGCGTGTGACCGTACGTAGCCAGTTTTCACTGCCCGCATGAGCGAACGTGTATGTCCACTCAGCGCCATGCGCCGTGCCGTGGCCGTGCCGTGGCCGTGCCGTGGCCGTGCCGTGGCCGTGCCGTGGCCGTGCCCGGGCAACGCGGCCAGCCTGTCTACCTACGAAAGCACACGGGGAGAATGTCACAACTTGGCAACAAGGGTAAAGCGCCGAGCCAAAGAAAGAGGGAGTCCCCTGCTTTGTTAGAGCCTCGTGTGTTTGTGCACGTGCGGTGCGCTAACCGCTTTACTTCTTTCCCCCATTTCACCTCTGCAAATAGCAGCAGACACCGGCGGGACACGACAGAGATTTCATTACACCCGCAGCAGTCCCACCGCCGCCGCTGCTGCTAATGGCGGCGGGTGGCTGTCACAACCTCAGTGACAGCAGTTCTGAAAAGAGAACTCAGTGCCTTTGTCTGCTCTTGATGTCACACGGACGGTCGTCCCTTGTAAATGAGGGAAGAAACCTGCTGCAGCGGAGAGCGGCTGCTTTGTAGCAATACTTGTGAGCTCACGAGGGTGGGTTATATTACAGCACCTTTCTTGCAGGTCACAAGTCATACGTCAACCGGGCACCACAGGCAAATGTGCTTTATACAAAAATAAACAATAGAAATAAATACAGTTACGAAGTATAAACGTCCATGATTTAGGCGCAATTTGCAACGACTTACACTTCAGCACTTGTGCAACATTTTGTTCTTTTTTTTTTCTAAATCATTCAGAGTACTTGCCACCCGAAGAAGTGCCAGGTTAATCGCAAATTTTTTGAATTTCCGAAACGCAATTTAAACGAGCCTCGAGACAAGGAGTTCCTGGGTCGTTATGTTGACCCAGTCCCCTCATAATCTTTGTGTAAAACTTCGTCGACACAATTTTACAAATTAGAAATGACAATTTAGCTGCGTTGAGCTATATGTTACCCCTTTTTCTTTCCACACTAAACAAAATTTCATTGAAAAACAGTTTTGTAACAAACTTTCACTGAAAAGAAATTGCACACGGTTATACACAAGACGACTAGGCAACAGTTTGTTGCACAGCAGCGGGACACACGTCGACAGTCTTAGCGAACAGTCCTCGTTCGGGACAGCAGGAGCCACACCCGACTCACCGCCTCACCGCCCCCGGCCCCGCCCCCGGCCCCGCCCCCGGCCCCGCCCCCGGCCGCCAGCCCACCCGGCGCAGCCTGCACACCCCCCACACCGGCTGGCCTGCGCCGGGCCCAGCCCATCACCCCGATAAGGACATCACATCGTCCGCTCTAAAAGGCGGGACAAAACGACAAGTTCTGGTCCCGTTATCGTTGTTTCGCACCCGCCGCAGATAACGGCGGGCGGCAGCAGAACAGCCCTGCTCGGCCGCGACAAAACTAACGCCAGGGAGCAGCGCAGCAGCGCACGGACCCAGCCCGGGGACCCGCGGCACGGCCCCGGCACGGCCCCGGCACGGCCCCGGCACGGCCCCGGCACGGCCCCGGCACGGCCCAGACGCCTCAGTGAAAATAAGCCGCAGCGAAACCGTATTCACGTTCGCGGCCCGCCGGTTCTTGCTCGCGGGAAAATGGGTGGAAGAAGAGGGGGAAGCAAGGGAGGGGAGAGAGGGGGAAAACAAGTAAAAATTGTGGTGCGTATCGGAGCGGCAAAAAAGGAGGAGGAGGGGAAAAAGCAGAGACGGATATGGGTGCCGGGCGAGGCCTCCCCCACTCCCCCTTCCCCCCTCCCCTACCCCCGCACGCAGCCCGGTGCGGCCACAGCCAGCCTCTTACTTCCTTCTCACTGAGCAAGTTTTGTATTCGAGTCGACACCGTGCAACAAATCTCGGGGTCGGACTGTACAGGTCTCCCCGCGGCACACCCACTTGCCGTATGCGCCGAGTGGCTGCGGCTGGAATAACAGAGGCAGTTTGTTTAAAAATTGCGGATACCCAGAAATGTGACACGCCACCACACAGGACAAATAACCCCGCTAGGGCAGGTTGTGGGCCGGCGGTGAGGGGGCCTAGAGGGGCTGGCAGGCGGTGTGGAGCCGGTGCTATACGTTGGTGACCTGCGTCATGGTCACGCCCACCGTGTGCCCATTGCCGTCCTCGTGGCCGTTGTGCTGCGGCACCATGGTCCACGCGTTCAGCAGCCGCGGCCGGAACAGCTGGTTGAAGGTGTTGCGGAACTGGCGGCTCATGCAGCAGTACACCATGAAGTTGATGGCCGAGTTGATGAGCGCCAGGATGTCCATCACCTGTGGGCAGAAGAGGGACGGCGGATGTCAGTGACGACAAGGCTGACGTTCGGCGGCGAAGGTCACGGCCCCGGCGGCCGACACAAACCGGCCGTCGGCATGACCCAGGGACGTAAAAACGAACCGAGAAAGGGACGGGCGATGCTTTACGGGTTGCCTACTTTCAGGGGGGGGGGGGATCATCCTTTCGCCCGGTTACGCCCCTGCCATGATCCACGAGCCTGAGGCTCGGCGTCGGGCCCAGCGTGGGGCTCAGGCACGCGTGTTTGCGCTATTTCTCCCCCCGAATATCGCTACTAGGCATCGAGGCCGCGGCGAAGCCGGACGGCGCGGTACACGGAACGGGGCGGGGCGGACGGGGTGGAATGTCTGCTCTGGGCCACTTTTCTCACAAGAAGGCACCCGCGCGAGCATTCGGAAGGGTCTTTCAAAAATTCGTCCTGTCGCGCGTTATCTCAGTCAGGGCGCTCGGATCAGCCTAGTATTGTTCTCCCTTTTCCTTTCACCTTCTGTCTGTCTGCAGTTTTTGTCTCGCTTTACCTTTTGTTTTTTTCAGACGCTCTTCCATCTCTCGACGCTCCCATCGCGTCCTTTCAGAGAGCATCTCTTCCTTCCCCGGTTGAGCGTGCAGCGGGGGTCTAAACAAGGAGGGTACTGTAGGGCTAATTGATTCGTGCAGGCGAGCTCCTCATAGCCATGGCTAACGTGAAATAGAGACCGGCCCAGGAATAGGGAGGGGGAGGAAGGGTGGAGGGCGGGAAGAGGGGAGGCCCGCCCCGGGCGGTTAGCACAAAGACCCGTCCTGTGAGGAATGTGCACCGACCGTCCCCGTTGGTTTACTTGTTAGGGCACTCTGGCCTGGAACTACCCTTCCTTGGGAGTAGAGACCCCTCCCCCTCCTCTTGCACTACACTTTCTCCCCCCCCCCCCTGTCAGGGCGCAGCCCGCAGGCATAGGAAAAGAGGAAATGCTGATGCTAGTGCAAAACGCTCGCGCCGTTCGGCTCGGACGCGAGTCGTCAGACGTACGCATGCCCCCGACGCGGCAACATCTTTCGGCCCTAGCTTGGTGAGTGACGGGTGAACCTACCCTTTAACCGCTGTGTTCTCATTTCTCACACTCGTTCCCAAACGCACCCCTTGCCTACCGACAACCCCTCCCCCCCCCCCCCAAATTCTGCCACTTTATTCCTCACAAATTGAACGCGGCAACCGGAGTCGCCATCATCACGTTTGACCACGGCTGCAACGGCGTTGACTTGATGCGGCGACGGTGGCGTCTCGGTACGCTGGTCATGTGCTGCACATTCTCATGCAGTGCGGTGGATGCTTGCCCTGTCCTGTCCCCCGCACGAACCTTTCCCTCCCTCCCTCTCTCTCTCCCGCGTGCTATTGTGTTTCCTTCCGACCTCTCTCTCTTTCTCTCTCCCTCCATCCTCTATGGGTACGAATGAACGAACTGTACCGCACGTCCTCTTTTCTATTCTCCCCGTTTTCGAGAACGTGACGCAGCTGCCGAGGAAAAAGTTAACGCGACAACAAAAAAAAAAGTTCTTAATAAACGAATGGAATTTCGCACCTACGCATCATTTTGTGAATCCTCAAGTTCGGTGTGGTTTGTTCCTGGACGCCACATGAATGTCAATGTTCTGGTCCGTGGCCATTTGAATGTTTTCTGCGGGAACATAAATGAATTAACTGAGTTGGCTGAACTAAAGGGCCGGTCTGGTGCTACATTTCCGGAGGTGTCCGCCGTCGCCCGCGCCACATCCCAAACGGAATGATGTGGGGAAGAGCGCACGCCCATTTCCCACCCTCGTATATTTCCGCGTCACCCGCAACACAACACCTGAAATAAACAAATCGCAACAAAAACTTGGGACCCCCCTTCACCTTCATACGCCTGTCCGTCCGCCGCCTCCATTTTTAACCCCCCCCCCCCCCCTACTGCCGGGCCCGCCCGAGCAAGTTCGCCTGTATCTGGCAACTTTGTATGGGCTGAGCCCTTGTCAGGGTTCGTGTGTCATCGCGGCACGGAGGCTATTTGCATGCAAAACCAAAAGTCAGAGCAGACCAGAGCCCCAGCCCGGCCCGGGGCCCACAGGGGCGGGGCGCGGGGGCGGGGCGCGGGGGGCAGGGCGCGGGGGGCAAAGCGCGGGGCCTGGCAGGGCCGCTGCCCAGGGACGGTTTCTATTTCGTTTTGTGTCTTAAGGCATCCTCTCCGCCCAAGCCGCTCAGCGGCACGGGATTCGAGTAGATAAGGTAAAGAGCAAACTCCGAGGCTAGACGGCAAGCGGCGAGGTGCTCCGGTCCGGAGCAGGGGCAGAAATGCAAAGGGTTTTGCTGCGTGTCGCGCCCCGAGAAGCCAGAGGCCAGAGGCATGACTCATGACCAAAGCGCTGCTCGTGCCACTGACCCAGGGACAGGGTTAGGGACCGCGGCCGTGCCGAGCCTCACTGCGAACACCGAAGGCACCTCAGGAAGAATGCGATCGAGGGGGACTTCACTTGAAAAATCGGTGTACGTACAGTGCAAAAAAATTCAGAAAAAATCAAAACCAGTCAAGTTGGGAAAAAAAAGTCAAATACACGGCACAGAATGTTTCAGAAATGAGAAAAATGCCAAAGAAAAGTAAAATAAAAGTCAGACAGAAAACAAAAAAATCAGGTTTTACACCCGTATCGTCTTTAGAAAAATCAATTTCTTGTTTCTAAAAAGTAGAAAATGAATCAGCCATGATTTAAATCGGTGTACATCGAGAAGGGGCGGGATTGGTACTCACATCGCCCAGCTTGACGTAGCACTCGCCGAAGAACTGGTTGCCGATGAGGACGCTGAACAGGCCCAGCAGCCCCTGGGGGGCCTCCGTGATGAGGAACAGGAGCAGTACGGCCAGCAGCATCTTGGTGGTGCGGTCCGTCTGCTTCTCCTTCTCCACGAGCCGCTGGCTCTTGGCGGCGCGCCGGCTGCTCTTCCGCTTGTGGCCGCCGCCGCCGCTGTCCGCGCCGCCGTTGAGCGCCTGGTGCACCGTGCCGCCCATGGACAGCTGCTGGCGGCGCCGCTTCGTCTCCAGCAGCGCGAAGATGAGCCGCAGGCTGAGCACCGTCAGCGCCGTGCAGGGCACCAGCTTAATGACCACGCTGTACACCTGCGGGCACCGGGCAAACAGTTTGTCATGTGGCGAGCGGTCTCACGCAAGCGGAAGATCCCTGGAGACCCCGACCCAGCAGCCGTGTCCGGCCGTGTCGCTGAATCCACGAGTCCACCGCAGGGAGCCGGAGGCGTCGGAGCCCCGGCCCACGGCGGCTGCGAATGAGAATTCCTGTCGTGGCAGGGCCGCCCCGCCCCGCCCCGCCCCGCCCCGTCCAGGCCGTGAGAATGCCACGGGCCTCTGCTTCGTGTCAGAGCCGAAGTAACTGTTCCGTTGCCGAGAACTAGTCGTATTGTGCGAACGGCAGGACCGGACGAGAGGACGAGACGGTACACCGGGGTCAGCCCTGCCCCAGGCCCAGGACCTGCTCGGACACACGGAGTGTCAACTCAGGTTTTCCATGGGGCACCCAGCAAACAGCCACGCGGAGGGTAGGACGGGAGGGGAGAAGGGGGAGGGGGGGGGGGACCGTTTTAGAGGAGGGAGGGAGGAAGGGGAAGAGGGAGAGAGTGAGATCCGCTATGCTGAAACCACCACCACCTCTTCAAAGAAGGAAAAAGAGAGAGAGAGAGAAAGAGAGGGGGGGGGGGCAATACGAAAATGAGGAAATAAGAGAAACAAGGGCACTTTGTTCGTGGAGGCGAGCGGAAGGCCCCAGCCACGTCCCAGTGCGCAGCAGAGAAGAGCAGTGCCACCGCGCACAGCGGCAGCGGGATGGTAGCGGGACAAGAGCGGCCAGGGCAGGGCAGGGCAGGGCAGGGCAGGGCAGGGCAGGGCAGGGCAGGGCAGGGCAGGGCAGGGCAGGGCAGGGCAGGGCAGGGCAGGGGGCAGGGCAGGGCAGGGCAGGGCAGGGCAGGGCAGGGCAGGGCAGGGCAGGGCAGGGGGCAGGGCAGGGCAGGGGCAGGGGGCAGGGCAGGGGCACAGGGGCAGGGCAGGGCAGGCAGGGCAGGGCAGGGCAGGGGCCTCTTCGCGGGACTGCATTCTTGCTTCGCTGGAGGTTTCTGCAATTGAGTCGGACCCGGTGCCGCCGTGCCGGGAGCAGGGCGCCGGGCACTGAGCGCCGAGCACCGGGCACGCGCCATACGCTCTGGAGGAGTGGAGGGCTGAGGCCGTGGCCAGCGCCCTGACCAAGGCCCTGAAGGCCCCGATGGCCTCCCAGCGGGGACGCGCGGCCCACGGCGGCAGCAAACATCTCCTACCCAAGTCCTCGTCCCTGCCACGCACTGTCTTGCAGATATTGTTTCCGGCTCCGGCCCCCGAAGCCGGCGGGGGGGAGAGCGGGGAGTTGCTGCAAACCGGTGGGCTGATCCTATGTCATTGCTTGTTGCCTCCGCTCGGCCCCGGCCCCGGCAAGGCCTCGCCGTGCAAACAATATCGGCTGGAGGCTGGGCTGGCCCACACAGCTCACAGCTCACAGCTCACAGCTCACGGCCGGCCACGGCTCTGGACGGCGGCGTGGCCTTGCTGTGTGTTTGTCCTGAGTTGGGCCAGAACGTCTGTCTGGCGTTTGGCTGCGAGGGGGGCTGCGAACGCGCGTGGGAAATCGCACGTGCGCATCAGATGCACGGGCACACAAGCACACACACACACACACACATACAGAGACACGAGCATGGGGTCGCTGATGCAGCCCAATCACCGCCACAGCAGTTCCAGTTTCGGGGACCCCCCTCCTCCCCCTCACCCCCTCAATCCCCGAGAATACACACATCCCTGGAGACGCCGGCGCCAAGGACCAGAGGACCCCCTCCGACGAGGGAGGCGAAAGGGGAGAGCCCTCCCCCCCACCCCCTCTGTGAGGGGGCAGCACAGGAAACTCCCCGCTGACCTGGCCGCCATCATACCAGGCCGTGGCCGAGGCGGAGGCCGGTGTATCCCGTCTGCACGCTGCCGGCGAGCCGCGTGGTTTGGGAGACGTTGATTGGCTGCGGAGAGTAGGAGGGGTGGTGGGACGGCGGGGGGCGGGGGGGGGGGGCACCCTCGGGGGGCGCCGCGCCGCGCGGGGGCGTAGTTCGTTTGGGTCAAGGTGATGACGACCAGGAAGAGGGCTGCGTGGTTTGTGCGCCGCCCATCACAGGCCGGAAGTCGGACTCAGGAAGGAAGTGAGCTGTCCTCAAGAAATAACAAGGTTGTGAGGGATTTCCTTTTATTGTTTTAGATATTTTTACTCAAGTATTTACCCGGGCACCTTTCCTTTGTGTTTTTCACAGGAAAGTAACAAATTACATAGTGTTTTATGTGAAGTGTTTTTACAAACACAGTTCCCATAGTTTGGATAACGAGGACGACTCAGTGCTTCGAGCTGGATTTTTTGGTCAGTGCTAGGCTATCATGAAGCGTCTCCCTGTCTTCCCACACACAACTGTGTGTATATTCTTCGTGTGAGGTTCATCGAACGGGGTAGAAAAACTGATATTTCTGAGTTGTTTACATGTTCGGCCTGAACAAGGGCTCGAAAGGGACTGCAGGCATGTGTCCTCAGACCCTGAGACCAGGCCGGGGGAGGGCGGGGGTGCCTGGAGATAGCGGGCGGTGGCCAGGGGTGGCCGGGGGGCATCCTTTGCTGACGGCGCCGGGCGGCTCCGGACGCTTTGAGGCGCCGCCTAGTGGTCCCAAACCGCACGGCCCTACGACCCTCCCCTCCCCTCCCCTCCCCTCCCCTGCTGCCGGACCACTGCCCGCAGCCCGCACAGCACGACAGGTTGAAAGCGGAGCGGCGGAGCAAAGTTGGACAAGGAGTCTAAGGACACAAAAACGCTGTACGGCCTATTTCCAAGTGCCATTTAAAAGACATCTTCTGTAAAAAAAAAAAAAAAAAAAAAGACGACCCATCTTATGTATTTTATTTTGGCCTAGTAAGGGAGCTAAAATAAAAATGGGACAGTCGGCAATGGCTGGGAAGGGAAGTTGGGGGAGAGAGAAAAGGGAGCTATCCGATCTGGCCCCACGCCGCCGGCCTCCGGTTCGGGTGGACGGTGGACTCCGCAACCCACATCATTTTCACCCAGATCTCTCCCCAGCCCAGCAGAGTGCCGATCGGGCCAAAGAGTGTGAGTCCGACGAAGTGAGGAAGCAGCGAGCGAATTATGCATCGAGTGAATCATGTGTGAATGGGAAGTGTGACCGAGAGCCAGCCGGCCAGGCGCCACAGGCCCCGCAGTGCCGGTCAGAGTGAAAAATAAATAATAAGAGAGGTAGAGCCACCGCGTGTGAATACAGTCGCAGTTTTTTTTACCGACACGTTTCTCTTTTATGTTTTGCCTGCAGCGAGATCGGAAAGCTCCCGGGTCTCGATGTCCGGGCAGAGTGTGAAGAGTGCGAGAGCGGCGAATTCAATTGATTTTACCGTGAGGTGGCGTATTGGACGCGGCAGGAACATATGGCGAGCAAAAGAAAATGTGTCGCAGGTCGCCACCGGACGAGTCAGAAAAATGAAACTGCTACCGGCGAAGAAACAGATCAAAAACCATTTCTCCGCAAACGGCTATTGTAAGCGCTCGGTAAAAAAAATTGGAAAAACTCCGGTGAAACACGGCGACGAAGCCCGCGGACCTCGGCTCGGCTCGGCTCGGCTCGGCTCCGCTCGGCTCTGCCCGCTCTGCCCCTCGACTCCGCTCAGGCACTTCCGCTGGGGGATGGCAGGGGCGCCGCTCTGGGCCGCTCTGCGACGGAGCACGATTTGCCGCTTCCGTCCGCGTCTCCGGGCGCGTATCCGCTCTTTACAAAAAAAAATAATTAAAAAAAAAACGCTTGGACAGCGGTTAGAAAAGGCAGCAAGAAAAACAACGGATTTTACAAAATATAACGAATTTTACACAAAAAAAACACAAATTTTACACCAAAAAAAAAAACCTACAAAGTGGTGCACTCCGAATTTTACTCAAAAAAACTTCAAATTTTACAAAAACCTTTTCATCTTAACCTCAGAAACCTAACGTAGCCTTGTCATCTTAACCTCAGCAACCTAACCCAACGCTTGTCCAAAGCCAGTCAAATTGACTCTTAAAATATTCCCCAGAAAAATATCAGGAAAAATCAGAGTTTTGACTTTATCCTCATATTTGGCTTAAGAAACATCTGCCCGCATCTGCCCTCCATGAGCCCTGCATGGGCCTAGAAGATGGGTCTGCCCGCGGCCGAAATCCAACCCCACAGGCGGCATGGCACCCTCCCGCGCACACAAAGAGCGTCAAGTGGGTTGCCTAAGCGCACGGCGATAGGCGTGACCAAACCCATGCATCCGCCGCACTGCACCCGCTCCTCTCTCGTGCCCACTCCTCTCTCGCGTCCACAACCACACACACACACACACACAGCGAGCTCTCTTCCCCACCTCATCCCCCCCCCCCTTACCCACTGCACCCGATACTGATAATAAACACATGGCCCCACTCGCAGCCCAGCCTCCCGCCCCCGCCTCCTCACCGCGGCTCCGTCTCTCTCTCGCGCCCGCTTCTTCTGTCATTAATTTTCTGTGTAAATATGCTTGCAAATTTTGTTGCTCATATCTTCTTTATCTAAAATTTGTTCGCATTGCTTACTCTGCCAACATGTATTTCCTGTCACTTTCTCTCGCAATTTTGTAAGCCTCTGGTGGGGACAATCGTACCACTATGCAACGCGTTTCAATTATCCTATAGTGACAAAGAAATACTATGTTTGCAGAGTTGTAATGCTCCTATTATGTATTGTAGTGGGCTTTTCACCTGTAAGGCTCTTTAGCCTTTTGAACGGCCAATAAAGATCTCTCAAAAATAAAAATAAAAAATCTTCTCTCTCCCACTCACTGCCTCCTTCTCTCTCGCGCGCCTATCTCGCGCCCGCTTCTTCTCTTCTCTCTCCCACTCGCAGCCTGGGGGGACGGGACACGAAACCAGAGGGACATAAAGCCCCCTCACAGTGCATATATACACTAAGAAAAAAAACTTTAACTGAAAACTTTAACTTACAACTTTAAAAATTTGAAATGCTTGTTAAAAGTCAGCAAGTATGCTGCCTTAAAAAACTACTCTCTCCTTGTGACACGCAGCCTACACGCCGCAGGCCCAACAAGACGGAAGGCGCCTCATTTCATATTCCCACCACCACGCCGAGCCTGCGTCCGCGACCCCAGGCGGATTGCCGTTCTTCAGAATGCATCCTCCTTCGTCGTCATGCTGGCCTCCGCCATTCTGACTGCCGACAAGGTCACCGTGCCGCACCTCCACGGTCTTCTCTCGACACCCGCACCGCCCCGCACGACCTTGCCGTCGTCCGCCCGCGGCCCCCCGCCCCCACACGGGGCGCCGTGTCTGTTTTCTTGCACTCCAGTTGTCCCAGTCAGGAGTCGTCGTTGTCACCCCGCCAGTCCTAACAACTTCGACTATTCCTTGCTCTGGTCGTGGAGTGGAGTGGCGATGCGGGCCCTGGCCTGGCCGGGCCTGGCCGCGGCGGCCGTGGTGGGGCTGAGAGCACCCGGGCGGATTGGGGCAGGGCAGTGAGTGTTTTGGCGGGGAGTGGGGGCGGAGCGGGCGGAGCGGGTGCCAGGGACGAAACCTGGTTCTAATCCTCACGGGCTTGCTGCCGCGTCTCCCCTTGTCTGTGAAGCGCCCACACACACGCACTCTCTCGCCCCGCCCCCCTCCACGCACACACACACACACACACACACACACACACACATCGCGCTGAGCCGGGGGTCTGGGATTAGGACAGAGATGGGCGCTCATCTCCGGCTGTGCTGGCTGAGCTCCGCGCGCTGCACCCGCTCTCTGTTTTTCCGTCCGCCCCGTCCCTCCCTGGCCCAAGCGACACGACCTTGGTTCGGCTGTGACAAATCCGGTTGGCCTCCGCCTCCGGCCCCTAGGGATCACCGCCCTAACCTCACCCGCCATTGCACTTGACACGAACAGACTCAGGACGGCTTGGGACGGGCTCGGGAACTTTCCCGCTGCTGCTGTTATGAATGCTGCTGTACCGCTGCGCCCCGCCCCGCAACAAATATCTCGCTCGTTTCCTCTCCAGAAGTTTGTCGCCTCCGCACCCGGAGCCATCGGTGCTGAATAGCTCTGCTGGAACCCTCTGATGAGCTTGTTGCCCGCGGCCGTGTCCGGTGTCGGAAAAGGAGATCGAAGCCGACGCGGCGGGCCAGGCCGGGCCGGGCCGGGCCGGGCCGGGGCTGGGCGGGGCTGGGCGGGGCGGAAGCGGGGCGGGGCGGAGCGGGGCGGAGCGGGGCGGGGCGGGCGCGGAGTACGACGAGTGCGGGTCGTTACGTCCTTGTTTCATTACAAGGCGAAGGCCGTCCCGCTGAAAGAGGAGCCGATCTGTGAGGGCGTGACCGCGTGACCAGGAACTTTTACGTCTCGCGGCGTAGCGGCTTGGCGGGGGCTGCTACTCCCGGCCCGGCACTCCCTCCTCCACTCCGTCATTGGGGTTGCTGCACGCCACGCCACGCTCCGCCCTCGCTGAGCCCCGCCCCGCCCCGCCGAGGGTACCACCATGTCGTAGCCAGAGACAGAACAAACGGCTGGACTGGGCTCTGCCTCTCAGCGCGGGCCAAAAGTTTTATGAGAGGGAGTGAGAGAGGCGGAGCCTGGCCGGCTAGGCTCGCTGGCCTAGCAGGCTCGGCTGGTGGAGGATGTAAGTTTCCGCGCTCCGACCGTCTCGCTACGTTACACCTGGGAAATGACGTCGGACCTATCGTATAAGCCTTTGCCACCCCAACGCCCCCTCCCCAAGGTGTCCTGGAGGCAGGGCCGGCAGGGCCCAGGCAGCAGTACCCGGCCGCGGTGCAGGGTCCTGGGTCCTGGGCAGGGGGGCAGGGGGGCAGGGGGCAGGGGGCAGGGGGGCAGGGGGAGGGGGGCAGGGGGGCAGGGGGCAGGGGGGCAGGGGGGCAGGGGGCAGGGGGGCAGGAGGGCAGGGGGGCAGGGGGAGGGGGGGCAGGGGGGCAGGGGGGAGGGGGACAGGGGGGCAGGAGGGCAGGGGGGCAGGGGGCAGGGGGGGGGGCAGGGGGGCAGGGGGCAGGGGGGCAGGGGGGCAGGGGGGCAGGGGGGCAGGGGGCGCAGTACTTTATGGACGACGCCTCGTCCTTTAACCCGGCATTCGGGTCGACTTCTAAAATCAAACCAAATCAACCACCTTCGTTATGTCTCTCTGGCAAGTACATACACTTGAGTCAAGTAGAATCATCAGAGTTTAGGGTGCTTGCACGCTTTTGACGAGACTAGAGACCCCCTCCCCCCTTCCTCTTCTACCTCTCTGTCTCCCCCCATGCTTCTCTAATTTCCTTTCTCGCTCCGACTCTCCTGCTGCCGCTCCCCCTTTGGCAACTAAACCCCGGTAGCGCCTGCGTCAAACACGAGCACTTTATGAAAGCAGCTCAACCGCAGTGAGCAGGGGTGGTAGTTGCGTTGGTCCGTGTCGTTGCTGTGTCGTGCCGTCCGGGACCGTGCCGGGAGCGACTGATGAAGACACAGTGAGGTCGGTGCGCTCCGGTGCGCGGGTGCGCACTGGGACTGGGGAGGGACTTCCCCGGGGGACGGTCCGGGTTCGACTCCCGCCCGCGGCACGGCTCCAGGCACGGCCCGGGCGGGTGGGAGCGCGCCGCTTCGGCTATTCTAATTACAGTAATTGACCTCTCGCTGTGACGTCACAGCTTGCCGATGCCGGTGCCCCATGCCGCTCCCCGCAACCTGTTGAGCAGCAGCGTGGAAACACACAGAGAGAAGGAGAGAGAGAGAGGAGTAGAGGTGGATGATCGAGGGGCAATTCACTCCTGTAGTACCCTGTACAAAGTGTCCTGTAGTACTTTGTAATACTATTGTAATACCTTTCTGTAATACCACAAATCCAAACTTTTTGGCCCTAAGACATTAAAAATTGTATATACTATATTCGAAAATATTGGGTCGATTGACCTTGTAGTGCCTACTACAAACTACTACAGCTGTAGTACCCTGTACACAGAATCTCAGAGCCCCTTGTGGATGATCCAGTTTATGCCGTGTGGAAAACTCAACGATTTGCCGGTTCTCAAGTGTTAGCGTGTGAAGAGGATCATGTCAAATATCAGGTGGCAAAACACAACAAATTCGATTCGGAGATAACGATTCGGAAGGGCCAGGCAGGGCGGCCTGTAGCGGAGCGGCCACCGGCCCGGGAAGTATCCAGCAAGTCAAGGTCGCAGCCGAGGGGGCGGCAGAAGGCGAGGACGGGGCACTTTATAACCGGCATTAGTGGAGCCCGTAAATAACGGAGAGTGGATAATCGGCATAATTTTGGCAAACGGAAAGCCCACTTCACCTCCCCTTCCTCTCCCCTCCCCTCCCCATCCCGCCGCAGTCCGCCGCACCCTGAATGCGTTAGGTTGCGGCGCAATTGCGCGCGATTGTTTCATTCTCGTTAATCGCACCGTTCGGTTCGTTATCCGCAGGGATTTAAAAATAAAAACAGAGAGTTTTGTTTGCAGTGAGGGCGTAGTAATGTCGGGGATGGGTTCCGCTGGTTCCGCACATATCCGCGCCGCAGCTGCGGTGGGAGGAGAGCTGTCCCGTCCGCTTCCAGTCTCATATCCCCCTCCAGGCTGAGGTGCTGCAGGAGGGTGTAGGGGAGGGGGCCGATGCTGCGACTGTGGCGGGATGCGGCCGGATGCGGCGAAGACAGAGAGTGGTGGTTGAGGCGGGGGCAGGCCCCGGCCGCGGGCACGGCACGGCGTGGCGCGGCGTGTGTGCGCGTCAGCGTGCCGCGTGCCGTGCCCCGCGGCGTGGTATGCATGGCCGTGTTGCTACGACAGAGGCCGTGACAGCGGCGGACAGATGAGCAATGACTCGGCCCGGGACAAAGGAGCGGCCGGGGTCGTCGGGGCCGCGGCCCAGTAGGCCTGCCTGGTCGGCACACACACCGCCAACGCCGCTTTTGAAGTGCGTAGATTGCAAACTCTAATTAACATTATTCACCGCCACGAAACATTGCCGATACCCCTCCTCGCCGGATGCCTCATAATGGGAATGATGTGTTTCTTGGTGGTTTTGTGTCCCGCCTGTGTGTGCGTGTGTGCGTTGCGAGGTGTGCGCATGATACGGGCGACAACATCCTTGCGTGCGACACGGACGGGGTTTTGGCCTCATAACAGGCGGGCAGCGAGGGCGCGCGTGCGCGGGCGGTCCACGAGCCCCCGCCGCCTCCCGCCGCCTCCCACTGCGGCCCCCCGCCGCCGCCCCCCCGCGGCAGGAGGCTCCGGTAATTGTTCCGGCGCCATCAGTGTCACCGTCGCAGTTGGGGGTGGCCGGGGGTGGCCGGGGGCGGCCGGGGGTGGCCGGGCGGGCGGTACGGCGCATCGGGCCGCTTCAGGAGAGTGGGCCGGGGGAGGAGAGGGAAGGGAGCGGGCGAGCTGAAGAGGTTCTATCTTATCCTGACAGTTCCACTTCTCTGGAAGCTGTATAACGCAACTCATCAATATCAGTTTTCCTTTTGGACGTTTTGCTGAAGTGAGTGAGGGAGAGGGAGAGAGGGACAGAACTGGGGCGAAAGAGAAAGAGGAAGTGTGGCAGCGACGGGGAAGATATTGAGTATAAGGGCGCGAGGTATTTGGCGAAAGATGGAGGTCCGACCTCTGCCACCGCGGAGGGGGTCCACGAAAAGCAACGGTTTATATACCGCCACCGCGGAGGGAAAATTGTGAGAGGAGAACGAGAAGAAAAGGGAGGTGGGGGTGGGGGGAGGGGGGCACTGGATAGCTGAAGTGCTGAGCAAGTAGTGCGGAAGCTGCAGCGGGGCGGGGGGCTCTCCACCTGCCGATCGGAGTCAAACAAATGGAGAACCTTCTTCCGCTCTCTCTCTCCCCCTCTCCCCCCCCTCTCTCCCCCTCTCCCCCCCCCCTCTCTCTCTCTCTCTCTCTCTCTCTCTCTCTCTCTCTCTCTCTCTCTCTCTCTCTCTCTCTCTCCTCTCTCTCTCTCTCTCTCTCTCTCTCTCTCTCTCTCTCTCTCTCTCTTTCTCACTCCCTCTCTTCCCCCCCCATCCTCTGCCACCAACAAGCTTTCCGGCCGCCTCGATCTCCGAAAAACTAAAATGCTGTCGGAAGTCTGTCAGGAGTTGCCCCGGTGAGGAGGGGTGATCGGCACCGTCATGACGAAACGCGCCGCCGTCGAGATGCGTGGGAGAGCACGCGGGGTAAACGGGGCCGGGGGCAGGAAGGGGCAGCCGGCCGTGGCGACGCGCCCCGCCCCATCCGGCGGCCCGCGGTCTTGAGCGTCGCGGATATGAATGGGGATAGGGATGGGCGGCGCAGCGCAGCGCGGGAGTAAAGTTAACCGTGGGGCCTCAGGGTACCCAGGGCGGCGGCCTCGGCGGCGGCCTCGGTGGTGGCGCTGCGGCTGCGGTCCGTGCCAGGCTGGCCGAGTGTATCCACTAACCAGAGGAGTTCCCGAGGGCCGAGGCGATAGGAGAGCTATCGGTAGGTCTGCGTGCAGAACGGGCTGGGCCCGGCCTCGGGTGCAGCGGCCAGCAGCAGGCGGGAGCACTGTCCGGTAGCGGCCCCGCCCCCGCCCTGAGCTCCAAAGCCTAACGCGGCGTGAGTCACCAGCACACCCGCCGAGCGCGGCTCTGTGCTCTGGACACAGCTCCACCCTCCGCCCCGGTGTCGGAGTACTCTAACGAGACCGGCCTCAGTTTTCCCTGTCCGCTCCCACAGACGAACATGTAAGGGAAGGCCGCGGCCAAGGTCACAGGTCATCGCGGCATTGGCACTGGGGGCGCGTCTCCTTTGCTAGTGCACCCCGCCGCCGCTAGAGGCCGTGCTGCTCCGGGCAGCAGGGAGAGACGACCCTGAATGCTTCACGGGCCAGCGCGCCACGCCGCTTCCCCGACTAGCCTCAGCACAGGGCTAAAGACCCAGGGCGCCTCAGACTGTCCGGCGGGAGGGTAATGGACACAGTGCCCTTGTTGGTGGAGAGAGAGAGAGAGAGAGAGAGAGAGAGAGAGAGAGAGAGAGAGAGAGAGAGAGAGAGAGAGAGAGAGAGAGAGAGAGAGAGAGAGAGAGAGAGAGAGAGAGAGAGAGAGAGAGAGAGAGAGAGAGAGAGAGAGAGAGAGAGAGAGAGAGAAGGAGAGCAGCGGTTGATTAAAGCGAAAGATAGCGAAGCAACTCACCCAGAAGTTGATGTCCTGCAGCATCCCGTCCTGCAGCTTGCTCAGCTCGCTGTGCCCCACCACGTACAGCGTGCGGTTGGTATCGGGGTCCACCTTGCTGGCCTGCACGGAGAAGGTGAGGTAGGCCGGGATGCAGAGCAGCGGGCAGATGACGTAGCCGGAGACGATGGCGATGCCCGTGGTGCGCATGTTGCACCACTCGTGGTTGCGCGCCGGGTGCGCCACAGCGATGTACCGCCACACGGCAAGTGTCAGCGTCAGCCAGATGGAGATGGTGTGGAACACCTGCGTGCACAAGCAGTGCCGACATTAGGACATCGACAACAGCCAGATGGAGATGGTGTGGAACACCTGCGTGCACAAGCAGCCGACATTAGGACATCGACAACAGCCAGATGGAGATGGTGTGGAACACCTGCGTGCACAAGCAGTGCCGACATTAGGACATCGACAACAGCCAGATGGAGATGGTGTGGAACACCTGCGTGCACAAGCAGTGCCGACATTAGGACATCGACAACAGCCAGATGGAGATGGTGTGGAACACCTGCGTGCACAAGCAGTGCCGACATTAGGACATCGACAACAGCTAGATGGAGATGGTGTGGAACACCTGCGTGCACAAGCAGTGCCGACATTAGGACATCGACAACAGCTAGATGGAGATGGTGTGGAACACCTGCGTGCACAAGCAGTGCCGACATTAGGACATCGACAACAGTTTTTCGACCGATTTCGTCGCACTACCATCACCCAATAACAAAGTTAATTTGCGGCCACCCGGGTTTTAGGTTAGAATTGATTTCTCACGGAGGCTGTGAGCCCATTCCTAGCGCCAACTTTGGCGCGCCGTACAGGATGTAGGAGGTGGACCTATTCTGAGGAGGAGTTAGCGGGTTCGTTTCGCCCTCCGGAGTAATGGTGCGGAAGGCCCAAACTGGGAGCCTCGCTCTGCTACCGCCACTGCTACCGCCACTGCTACCGCCACTGCTACCGCCACTGCTACCGCCACTGCTACCGCCACTGCTACCGCCACTGCTACCGCCACTGCTACCGCCACTGCTACCGCCACTGCTACCGCCACTGCTACCGCCACTGCTACCGCCACTGCTACCGCCACTGGTACCGCCACTGCTACCGCCACTGCTACCGCCACTGCTACCGCCACTGCTACCGCCACTGCTACCGCCACTGCTACCGCCACTGCTACCGCCACTGCTACCGCCACTGCTACCGCCACTGCTACCGCCACTGCTACCGCCACTGCTACCGCCTCTGCTACCGCCACTGCTACCGCCACTGCTACCGCCACTGCACCGCACCGGCGCGTGCAGCGTTCAGTGCGCGGCCTACGCAGCGCGTAGCACCGCTCATTACTCACGCCCTCACGCCCCTCGCATTGCCCCTCGCACGGCTGAGGGTTGTTAATCCGCGAGTCCACTCTCTGACAGCACAACAGGAAAAACTGTGGCACGTTTGTTTGTTCACGATATCCTCACATGTGTGGAATACGTATTTGTCGCATATGCAAATACGCCGCGGCGTGAGGAAAGTGTGTCAAGTGCATTCAGTCTTTGGGAAGAGTGGCACACGAGTTCGTAACTTTGCTGTTGCGATGAAGGGCGGGGATTACGGGGGAGGGGGTAGCAGATGCACGGCATGGACTTCTTCACTTTATTTTCTTCCTTGTTGGAGCGAACGAACAGCCTGAGCCTGAGAGGGAACTTTGGTACAGCGGGTCCGAGTGGGCGAAGTTGGAAAAAGTGGACTGCGAGAAAATGGGAAAGGGGGGAAGGGGGGGGAGGGGAAGGGAAGCACTCTACTAATCCGATCCCGCTTATTGCGTACCTCGTAAAGTGGCGCGCGCTGTTTAAAAAGTTCGCGCCGTGTCAAACGTCACTGTCGTTGACGCCCTTTTTGAACGCGCAGCGTGAGAGGAAGAGAGAGAGAGAGAGAGAGAGAGAGAGAGAGAGAGAGAGAGAGAGAGAGAGAGAGAGAGAGAGAGAGAGAGAGAGAGAGAGAGAGAGAGAGAGAGAGAGAGAGAGAGAGAGAGAGAGAGAGAGAGAGAGAGAGAGAGAGAGAGAGAGAGAGAGTAGAAGAAGAAGAAGAAGAAGAAGAAGAAGAAGAAGAAGAAGAAGAAGAAGAAGAAGAAGAAGAAGAAGAAGAAGAAGAAGAAGAAGAAGAAGAAGAAGAAGATGAGGAAGAAGAAGAGGTAAGGACAGAGTGAGCGAGACGGAAATTAAACTTGCGATCGGCAAAGCGTTCAGAGGAAGTAAATGAACTAGACGGGAGTTCCGCAAAGGGAATCGGTAGTTGTGAGGGTGGGAGGCGCCGCTTGACACGACCCCTCATCACCAGCGAGCAGTAATGAGCACAGACCTTGTTGTGCTCCGCGCGGCTCCGTGTGTTTGCGAGCCCCGGCAGGCCCCGGTAGGCCCCGGCCGACGCCTTGGGGGGAACGCCTCGGACCACACTCTGCGATCCGTTCGTCGCCCAACACTGAGCGCCCCCCCGCCCCCCCGCCTCCCCCTCACTTTCACCTCCACACCCTCCGTCGGCCTCCCTCTGCTCAAACCCAATAAACGCCACGCAGCAGAATATTGTGGCACTAAGTAAGTGGCGCGCGCCGCTCCCCTCCGCTCCCCTCCGCTCCCCGCCCCGCCCGGCCCGGCCCCGAGGGGCAATTCACTCCTGTAGTACCCTGTACAAAGCGTCCTGTAGTACTTTGTAATACTATTGTAATACTTTCCTGTAATACCACAAATCCAAACTTTCTGGCCCTAAGACATCAAAAAATGTATAAATTTTCGAAAATATTAGGTCTATTGACCTTGTAGTCCCTACTACAAGATACTCCAGCTGTAGTACCCTGTACACAGAGTCTCAGAGTGAATCGCCCCTTGCCCGGCCCCGCCCTTCCGAAACCCATAAAACGGCCCCTCAAACAAGGCAGACGATGCCGCGCTGGCCGCGCTTAACTACTGTATGGCCCACGAGTGTTGGGTCCATGATTTGAATGAGAGATAACAGTCAGAAACACCCTCCAACGGTATTGAAATTTGAGATACTGCACTCAAATTTTTAAGTCCACTTTCTCTTTACATATTTCACCTAAAGAAAAGGAAAACCCATAGAGGAAAATCGCGAGTGCTGCGCGGAAAAAGTCTATGGATATTTTTGTCCAGGATTGACGATTCTGCACGACGTCCATAGGCCAGTGACAATATTTGTGGCTTCAGACGTTATATTGTTACCAATTGTGCACAAATGAGATTTTTGTCCATTGCTGGGGTGACAATTCTTTCCAGAGCCCAATGGATGTGCAGAATAGTCCATAGCCTTTTCCCGTGTGGCCAAGAAGGCAGACAGAGAGGGCGAGACTGGGTAAGAGAGCTCGGATCGGAGGAGAGATAGTGAGTGAGGAGGCGCGGCAAAGCCTCCGGAGCGCCGTGCTGGGTAGGCAATATCCTGCGCAGCACACACGGCTGAGTGCGTGCGGCCTACCTCCCAGGCGCTCTGCAGCAGTAAGACGGTACGGTACCGGGTGGCGGTTCTTGGTGCGGAGTACTTGGGCTGGCAAAGGAGAAGTCAATAGAGGTGTGAGCTCACCTGGCCGAAGTTGGAGTGGAACAGCACGAACACGGACCACGGGTAGGAAAACTTCTCCGACAGCGGCTG
The DNA here is from genome assembly GCA_038380765.1 of Odontothrips loti. Taxonomy (NCBI): domain Eukaryota; kingdom Metazoa; phylum Arthropoda; class Insecta; order Thysanoptera; family Thripidae; genus Odontothrips; species Odontothrips loti. The sequence continues at coordinate 9,692,752 of CM076243.1, forward strand.
CTGCAGGAGGTATTGGTGCAGTGCGAACGGGATGTACTCGACCATGACGAGCAGGTCGGCGACGGCGAGCCCCGTGAGGATGGCGTTAGTCGGGGAGGCCATCTCGCGGCGCGTGAGCACGGCGATGTTGAGGCCGTTGGCCACCGAGCCGAACAGGCAGACGAGCAGGCTGACGACTCCATGCATGCCTCGGTAACGCGTGGAGAACCACTCGAGGCCGGTGCCGCAGTACAGCGGGCCGCCGGGGCCCGTGGTGTTGGTCACGTTCAGGTAGTCGGCCGTGGTCACCTCCAAGTCCAGCGCGTCCATGGCGGCCGGGGAGGGGCTCGGCCCCAGCATGCCCCCGGCGTGGGCCCTGCCCTTGGCCCTGCCCGTGCCCCCAGCCCCCTGCAACAGACAACACGCAGGTTCACAGGGGTTCATGGGCGGCGAAGCGGAAGTACAAGAGCAGTGTGACCAGTTCTGATGGCGCCACACTGCTTAACACTGACCTCACCTCACATTCAAGGCTGTGTTACTTTTCGCTAATTTGACAGAAATGAAAATTTTGTTTTCCTATTTAGGCAGTATGCTTTAACCAACACTAAGCCATCGCTTAGAGATGAAAATGCTAGAAGAACTGGAATGCCAGTGCTCACAGCTACGTTTATAAAATGTTCGACCTTTACAGCCATGCATTGTTTCCGGATCTGCTGTCCCGGTATTGACCCAAGCACCTCTCTGTCGCCCCCTCTCTCTGTCTGTCGGTCTGTCTGTCTCCGCATTCTGCATGCATGCATGTGAGCCACTTGCGATGCACTTGAGCCTCCTTTCGAGGGAGAGGAGAGCCACCATCATCATCCGCATGGGGCAGTTTGCATGTTCACAGCGCACATTCGGTGCAGGAGACGACGGTTGGGGCAGTAAAGGGCCTGGGAGAGGGGAGGTGATCATGATGGCGGGAGCGAATTGGATGTTGTCTGCCTGCCGTGCCCCGCGTGAGGCGGTGTGACGCCCCCGTGCCCCGCGTGAGGCGGTGTGACGCCCCCGTGCCCCGCGTGAGGCGGTGTGACGCCCCCGACGCCCCCGAACGCTCGAGATAATCTCACTCGCGGCTGCCCTGCCCCACCCAGCAGACGACGTTCGCCCTCCTCGCCCCTCTCCTGCGGGGGGGGGGGGGGGGCGTGTTGTTCGGGAAGGGAATTAGGCTTCCGTGACGCTCCATAAGAAGAGAACTTTGGGTGTGCTCAATGCGCTCCGTGTCCCGGCTCTGCGCGCATAAGCTGCCACTAAACGGGGATCCCCTCTTTTTCACACCCCCCCCCTCCTCCCCCCCGGCCACGTGTTCTTACGTCGCCCCTCTTGACGGCCGCTACACGCCAAGCGTCCCTGCGTAAGGCACCAAGTCACCCCTCCTTGGCAAGGTTCCTCTGCGTGTCGCATAATTTTCGTATTAAGGTATCCAGTGAGTCCCCCGCCCCAGCCTCTCCTCCCCCGGCGGAGCTGTGCATTCCCCAGTGCAGCTCTCGAGCCGTACCGAGCGCTGCTCGTGCTGCTCGCGGCCCTCATGCCATCTCCGCTGCCGTCCTGCCTAACGCGCCGCGCCGCCCATCCACTCTGCTGTCGTTCCGCATACCACAGCGCAGCGCACCGAACACACCCAGCTCGGGGCCAAGGAGCCGTATCCAGTTACCGGAGTCTGGGCGCGGACCTGCATTTGGGGCTCACCTCACACTCGACCCGGGAAAGTGGATTACCGAGATCCTGTCGCCGCCACCGCCGCCACCGCCGCCACCGCCGCCACCGCCACCACCACCACCCACCACCACCACCACCACCACCACCACCACCACCACCGCCACCGCCACCGCCGCCACCGCCGCCACCACCACCACCGCCGCCACCTCCACCACCCACCACCACCAACCAGGACACGACACGACCCCAGCCCGGGGTGGTGGCGGCGCTGTAAATCTGCGCGCACTCTGTGACCGGGCCCCAGGCTGGACACGGGTGACCTGGCTAAGCCGGTCAACGCTGCGCTCCGCACTTAGCCGCCGGGTTTCACACACGCCAACATTTATCTCAATCTGAAAGAGCTGTCAAAAAGAAGCGGCGGCAATTGTAGCGGGAATGGGCGGGGTCTGCATTTCTTGGCCGATATGGGACCTGAATAGGGGCCTTGTTCAGGTGTCTGAGTGTTGGTGGTTTTATATTCTCGCTCCGAGCCGGGCAAGCGGCCGGGCTGGCAGCCGCCTGGCAGCGGCCTGCCGTGAGGTTCGCTGGCTCCGCCGCGCCGACGGAGTGGCAGAGAGCGCGCCTCGGCCTCGTCTCGTGTCTTCCCGCCATGCAGGAGCGCAGGAGCGCACGGTGACGCACAGCGCACAACCCGGCTGGAGCCCCGGCTGGAGCTGGAGAGAACGGAGGCAGCGTGGAAGCGCGCACGAGCGCACATGCTGCGGAGCAAGAGCACGGCTCGGCTCGGGGGCGGAGGCGGCGGCGGGCGGAGGCGGGCGGAGGCAGAGCAGCCGGGCCGAGCTGAGAGATGACTCACGGGAATTCCGAGGCCTGGAGGTCGCAGCACACAGCGAGGCGGCCCGGGTTTCAGCCGATTCACTGTCGTTATCCCTGGTCTCAATCCAGGCTCTGTTATTTTCCGCTCCGAAAGGCTGGATTCCAGCCATTATTGCTCGGGCTACCTGCCTGTGTATGGCGCTCCGCCTAGGACTCTGTGAAGACTCCTGGCGGCGACTGGGTCCATGGGGTCCGCCTCGGGAAAATTGATTGGCGCTTTGCTGCAGATCCAGCGGCGCGTGAGATGCGGATGGAGGCCGGCTGGCGGAGACCGTGGGCGGCCTGGGCCAGGTCAGCTGCGGCTGGGCTGCAGAATGCCGCCGTCTGCCGTCTCACTCCCACCCTGGCAGCGGGCGGCCGCGGCCGCGGGAGTGACAGAGACGGAGAGGCCTCGGGACGCAGGCGGGGAAGGAGAGATGCACACTCAGCGATCCGTACCGTGCCAGCCGCACACTTTCTTTGGGGAGCGCTCAGGGACATGTAACTGGGTGGTGTGGGAGAGGGAGAGCGTGAGGGAGGCGGAGAGAGCGAGGGAGGGAGGAGAGAGAGAGAGAGAGAGAGAGAGAGAGAGAGAGAGAGAGAGAGAGAGAGAGAGAGAGAGAGAGAGAGAGAGAGAGAGAGAGAGAGAGAGAGAGAGAGAGAGAGAGAGAGAGAGAGAGAGAGAGGAGAGGAAACGGGCTTTGTGTCGGCCGGGTAGTTGTGGACTGTGAGTTATGGCAGCACCGCAACAGAAACGGCCCGAGGGTACGTCGAGGGGTGTGGGGGGTGTGGTTACCGCTCGGCTGTATCGGGACGACGTCGGGCTGCAATCGGCGTGCAAGCTTCAACGTTAGCTGCAATCAAAATTATACTCTTATTGTAGTATGAATCGCGCACGCAGTACGTACTAGCCCCCCCCCCCCTTCCCGAGGCATTAGTGGTAGCGCTTGCTCGAATCAGAAATGGAACACGGATTGCGCCGTGAGTACGCCACGCCCCTCTAATGGCGCTGTGTGCTCGTCGTGTCCACTTTATCTGGAGCGCTGCACTAATGTAGCCGCCATGCGACGACAACGAAATGCAAATGAGCAGCGACGGGCCGCGACTATGCCTGACTATGCCTACAGCCCCTCAGCCCCGGAGCCCAGTCCGCAGGGCCTGCAGTGACCGCCCCGACAGAGCACGCGTCAGATCT
>CM076243.1:9698978-9753978 GCA_038380765.1 Odontothrips loti
GGACACCTGGCGCCCTCTGCCGGCACTGCCCGGCTTCATTAGGCCTCTGGCAGCCGCCTTGTTTTGTGTCTCTGTTGTCGCTCCCTTCCTCTGGAACGCCGGGCGCCAAAGTGTCGCTGACAAGCCGACCACGTCCCTCTCGTCCCTCCCGGCCTCCCGGCCCTCCCGGCCTCCCGGCCCTCCCAGCCCCTCCCACCCCCTCCCCTCCCCATTTCCTTTGCCCCATCCCTACATCCGATGCTGCACGGCACGCACGGCACGCAGGCACGGCCTCTACACGAGTGAGCGCCAGGACCTGACGCAGCGTCCGGCGCGCTCGCAGGGCCTGCAGCGCCCGCAGCGCTCTACTGCTGGCACCGGATGTCCCTGAAAGGAGCAGCCCCGGAGATGGGGGGAGGGGGGGAGGGGGAGGGGGCGCCGCATGGTAAGTGACTTGTGGGCACAGGATCATTTACAACTAGCTCCCGTACCATTTAAATTACAACGTTCCATATCGACAGACCATGATGTTACGTCAACACATGTGGGGCGCACACGCCTATATACACAAACTAATGTATGATTGGCTGGCTGCGGCGAGCAGGATCAACAGCCCGGGCCTGCCGGCCCGATCCCCCTCTGCACCGATAGAATCATGATAGAGCACGACTTTCCGCCTTTTCTCATCGCGCTCTGCCACCTCCGCATGCGTATTTTGTTCCAGCAAATCTCCTCTGCAAACAAGCCAAGACTCCCCCTCCCAGACACCCTTGCTCCCACGCCCTCCCCGCCTCGCTCCCCGCCGCCTCCCGGCGGTGCAGCGCTGTTGTGTCGCTGATTGATCCGCCGGTGAGGTCTCGGCGGGGCCCAGCACAGCACAGCACTACACGTGTGCAGCGCTAACTAGACGCCAGGCTACGTCAGGGTCAGGCAGGCGCACCCGCGCACCCTGTCCCGAGGCAGCTCCAACACCCCGTGCCGAGCAAACACAAACCCGGCCAAAACAGAGGGTGGAGGTAGCGAGCGGGCCGGCCCCGCTGTGTGACTGAGCGACCGCAGGCGTCCGGTCCGGAGGGGGCGCCGAAAGAAGGAAACAACTATGATGGAAAGGTTTAGCGGTTTTGACCGCACTGTGAAAACCGTTTTAAGGCGGCACATAACTAGTTCCGGCCGTGACTGTGGCCACGAATAACCCAAAGGATCGGAGCCATGGAGCCTCTCGGACCGCTGGCAGCCGCGGCGCCGCGCGGAGCTGAGCGGAGCCAGTGGCGGATCCAGGAGCGGCTTTAGGAGTGGGGGGAGGGGGCAAGGTCACGCTTTTTGCCTACTTACAGGCGGAAAGGTTATGCCGGTTGCCTACATTTCCGCCCCTGGATCCGCGCTTGAGCGGAGCGGGACCTCGCGCCACCCTCTTCACCGCTGAGGCAGCCGCGACACAACTGCCACGGTTCTTCCGGAAAAACAAGCAAAAGGCTGTTGTTTCTCTTCCATTATAAAGCAGCCATCGCATCCCGAGGGAGTACTGGCGTCCTGGGACGTCCCGCCGCCGCGCACGGGTGAGGCCGGGAGGGAAGGCTTCTCATGGCCAGGACCGCTGCTGGCGGCCGGGGAGGCCGGGAGGGAAGGCTTCTCATGGCCAGGACCGCTGCTGGCGGCCGGGGAGGCCGGGAGAGAAGGCTTCTCATGGCCAGGACCGCTGCTGGCGGCCGGGGGAGGACGGGAGGGAAGGCTTCTCATGGCCAGGACCGCTGCTGGCGGCCGGGGGAGGACGGGAGGGAAGGCTTCTCATGGCCAGGACCGCTGCTGGCGGCCGGGGGAGGCCGGGAGGGAAGGCTTCTCATGGCCAGGACCGCTGCTGGCGGCCGGGGGAGGACGCGCGGCAGAGCAGCCGCCGCGATGCGGCCCTTAACATGCAGACCGCGAACTCGAACCCAAAGAAGTGGCAGCACCCCGGCCGGCCCGGTCAGACAAGAGGCTCCGCGCCGCTGCAGAGCTGCACTGTTTAATAAAACAGAATGTCAGAAACAGCCAGCCAGAGCGTTTCAATGTTCCTTCGTGTGAAAAAAAAAATATCACGGCAGCGAGCGAATATGGACCCGGATCAGGTTCGGGCGAGAGCGGGGTGTGGGTGGGGGGACTCGAGGTCGGATTCTATTGCCGCCGTGTAGAGTGTTTACTCTCGGAGCCCACTACGCCCACGGCACACCCACGGCACGCGCCTTGAAAAACTCTCCGGGAAACCTTTTCCCTATTTTTTACTCGTTCTTTTCTTCCTTTACTACTACTATGACGTGGAAGCAAAAAAGAACGAGTATTGCGCTCGCCCTCAGTTAAGACCCCAATTCATCTCGAAAATCACGCAACGGATGAACTCTGTAACACATCTTAGGACGGCGTCAAATATTCCAAATTTCAAAACAAACGCGGCGAAGGGGCGGGGTGGGGCCGGGACCGGCGGGGTTTGTGGATGTCCTTTGCAGTCTATCAAAGGCCGCCCCAATCCCCTCCGGCCCTCTCGAATTAATCGCTTGACTTGAGACGAGATTAGGGGACGGAGGGGAGGGCTGTCTGCATGTGTAAAGCGAGGGCGCCGTAGACAGAGCCCGGGCTGCGGGCTGTGGCCGCTGGAAACTCCTATGGCGCGGCTAATCCCATGATTCTGTGGTTTGCTCGCCTACCGAAATTTAAGCAGTTTGTCTTGAGTTTGACAGCACCGCGCAGCTTCGCTCAGCAGCACCGCGAGTGAGCCCTGCAGGTGAGCCCTGAGGTGTGGTGAGGACTAAGCCCGTGGGAGGTGGGGCTGGGTGAGAGTGGCCGCTGCCTCGGGCCGCTGCCTCGGGCTGGGGGCTCGACCCCTGACACGTCAGAGCGGACAGATGCCACGAGGGAGGTCACGAGCGGAGGACGCGAGGACCAACCAGGAAGCGAACGGGAACTACATGACTACATTACGCGCCGGCTCTCTAGTCCACCAGAACAAAGGCGGGTGTGACGGATGGGACCGTGGGTAGCGCGAGGCGTGCGGGAAACGTGCAGGTAAGAGCGTCACGACCCTCTAGGACCGCGTTCCTCTGGGGGTAAGCTTTTGGCTCAGCCGTCTTCTGTCCCTGCCTTCCTATATTTTGTGCCCGTTCGGCAAGTTCCGGGTGACGACGGCTGGCGACGTTGACGGGAATTCTATCATCCCGGTCCCGGAACCAGGTCACGATCGGCGGCCGAACCCCCACACGTGGCCCCGGCCACACCGCCGCCACGACCTCACCAACGGCCCCGGCCGAGGCCCTGGCCCGGCCCCGGTCCTCCCTGTCCGACGCTGTAAAATTTATCACCTCCCCGGCGGTAGTGGTGGGAAAGGGGGATGAAGCGTGAACACGGGTCGGCGACAAGGTGAGGAGGGAAGTGCGAACGGAGAGCGGGGAAAGGGGCGGGTATTCGAACCCGCCGCCGCCGCCAGGGCGTCGTCTACTCAGTGAAATAGGGAGAGCGCGGCGGCGCGGTTGGCAACACGAGGCCACTGGGCTGCATTCCGAGACCCGCCCTGCCCCGCCGCGAAAAGGAACCACAAAATTAGTGGGGTTTTTTGCACTTCAATTTCCACATTCTGCGCAGTGGCAGTTGAGTGAGTTTGTGTGACTCGGTGCTAAAAGCACCGGCTTTTTTTGTGCGGGACGTTGGTACAACGCACGTACGCGTCGATCTGCTGAAGTGACCAATGCGTCGTGCTGATGGGGGCCCGTTGCGGCCCGTCACACGCAGACGCCCACAGATTTCCGCTCCCACAATATAACTCCGGCCGCTCCGGCCCACCCTGGCCCGGACACGCATCCATTGTTTCCTCCTTTATTATTTTTCCCGTCGTATCCCAGCCGCCCCCGGTCACCCCCGGCACTAGGCTGCTCAGCCCGGGGGTTACTCTGTCATCGGCAGCAAGGGCGCAGCAGATTATGGGGACTGCACCCCCCCCCCTTTCCCCCTCCGCCACCCTCAGTGCACCGAGCCCGGCCCCCTTTACCCCGTGTTTTACGGCAATGCAAGGTCGAACCGCGGATCCGGACTGAGGGGTATCTGTGGACGGAGTGCCGAGCAGATACGTCGGGTCAGTCATCGGTACCGTGGTGCACCGGGGCAGAGGTGCCTTCCTTGTCGAGCGAGGGGGGGGGGGGGAGAGAGAGAGAGAGAGATTTATTGATTTATTTGATTTATTGGTTTTTATGGGTTCACAAAAAGCGCTAAGAAGCACCACTGCCATGTGAACCCGCCCTCTTAATTATTTATAACAAGTTTGTAATCATATATATACAAACAATTGTAAAAAATACTGACATTATAGACATTATTTAGTTAATAATATTCTTTCAACAATACCTTTAATACAATTGACAGATTTACCTACATGCTCAAAGAGCCGTAACTCATTCCAGATTGTACTTGATTGTATATAAAATGACAGATGAAATTTCTCCGTTCTATGTACAGGAATCTGAATCCTTAGTTTACTGGATCTGGTGGCACACATATTAAAGAGAGAGAGAGAGAGAGAGAGAGAGAGAGAGAGAGAGAGAGAGAGAGAGAGAGAGAGAGAGAGAGAGAGAGAGAGAGAGAGAGAGAGAGAGAGAGAGAGGACGCGGCGGCAGGGTGGGAATTCCCATAAATTCGAAGAAAAAACGAGGCCCCGATGGTTCTGGTCTAGGGTCCTGGGTACGGAGAGCACGCCACTGCCCGGGGGGGGGGGGGGGGGGCCTGCGGCGGGTCAAGTTCATGCACTGCTGCCGCTGCTGCTGAGGTGAGTCGGAGGACTGCCGCCTACGCTACTGACTGCCGCCGCTGCCACTCTGCCGCCGATATTCGCTAGAACCGGGGCGCTGCTGATAGAGACCAACTTTGCTGCACGTATTGCCGGATTGGTCAACCTGAATGGAGAGAATACGTTTCGGGAAGCTGACGTTCTCAATTATAGAGTGGATATCGGCAGCCGTGCTGACGGCCGAGAAAAAACGAAATGCGCTGTGCGCCGCGGACTAAAGCAATGGAAAGCACTCGGAGGGAGGGAGACGAAGAGTTTCTGCGCGTGTGGGAAAGAGAGAGATGTTGGGGGTATGATATTGACGTACCTGACATTGGTAGCCACGCTCGAAGAGAGCCAACCGATATCGACTCATAAACCTTGCATGGTTGCGCCCCGCCAGCACTCTCTGCTGCTTGTCTCTCTCTCTCTCTCCCTCTCGCTCTCTCTCTACCTAACTCACTCTCGGCTCGTGTGTGTTGTGTTGTGGAGTCTGTTGGGGCGGGCCGTGCCACGCGGGTTCATTGACTGGCGGCGGTTGGCGTTGCGTCCGCTTTGCTGTTGTTCTGTTTTTGATGCTGCACCGACAGGGCCCCCAGTCATAAGGCTCAGCCCAGATTAGCAAACACACACAACACACACAAACTCTCGCTAGGAAGAGCGAGTCCTCGGTATCCGCTTCCGCTGCGCCCCGCTGCGCCCCGCTGCGCCCCGCTGCGCCCCGCTGCGCCCCGCTGCGCCCCGCTGCGCCCCGCTGCGCCCCGCTGCGCCCCGCTGCGCCCCGCTGCGCCCCGCTGCGCCCCGCTGCGCCCCGCTGCGCCCCGCTGCGCCCCGCTGCGCCCCGCTGCGCGCAGCCCCAGACGCAGTACGACACTTGGCGGCACCCCGAAGGACCCCGAGGGACCCCGACAACGCCCCGCTACAGCCCCGAGGGACCCGGAGGGTAGCAGCGGACCAGCGGGGGATGCGAGGAGTGCGAATACAAAGTGACAAGACATGTGAGGCGCTGCGGGCTGCGGCTGCGGCTGCGGTGCGGCCTCCACGAAGCGCCTGTGAAGCAGAGGGTAGGCCAGCCCGCTAAGCACTGATGCTGTAGTGCGGCCTAACCGTCAGGCGTCTCACGAAGTGTCGGTCCGTGGTGCGTGGTCAGGAAATGTTGACGCCTTTCTCCTCTAAAGCAGTGTAACTCGTCGACTGCGAACGACAGTGGGTTCACCGCTCTGCTGTCACGCAATACCAGCAGCAGTGGCCGGCTCACAGAAATGCCATGGGGAGCGGCGGAGCGGCGCGGCGTAACTTTGGCAATCTCGTCTCCTAAACGCAATTTCGGGTATTTCACGTGCGGGCGACAGAACGGCCGTCGGGGCTGAGGAGGAGGTCGAAACAAGCACCTCATTCAATGCGGCCCCCAACTTTCCCATTTCCAGAGAAATAACGATCACAGGCGCCTTTTTCGAGAGATCTCCCTCCCATTCACCACCTCCCGACGCACACCGAGTGCACCCCCCGGAATGAGCCTCTTAGTGTGACAAAGCGGAGATAAATGACGGAGATATTTATATGGGTTCCCGTTCGGGTTGTCTCCTCCCCAGCGCCTGTTACTGTGCAGCGTGACGCTGGACCCGGCAACACCACATTTATTAAAAAACCTGCAAAAAAAAAAACATTCGACGGGAGTTAGCGGGAGAGTTGGAATAAAGTACGCAGCGCCACAAAAAAAAACCCGCACCAACAATAATTTCACACAAAGAGTGTCTGTGATAGAATTAGAAAAAAGAAAAAAATCACGACATAAAACACTATGTAAATTGTAAATTTCTTGGTGGAAAAAAAAGAAAAGGGAAGGCTTTGGACACCCTCTCAGAGGTGTCCGCCGGGTTCGGCGACACAGAACAAAAGAGTGGTCATCATTGCGGGGGGCGAGGCGGCCTCTGATCATCGATTCGGAAGTGTGTCATTACCGTCTGCTGTAATGGAATTTGGCCGGAATTCGCCCCCCTCCCGTCTCCAACGAAATCGATATTTTTGGACGCGTATCAATCGTGGCATGTTAGCAAGTCAGCGGACGATTTCCAGTGGGAGGACGCCCTCGACGTTTTCCCCACTTTCCTCTCATGGCAACACTGACTAATGGACTCGTTGAATAAACGCTTCGCGTGGATCGACAAAAGCGAATAATGGCATGGGGGTGCAGTGTAGGATGTAAAGTGTGTGTGTGTGTGTGTGTGTGTGTGTGTGAGAGAGAGAGAGAGAGAGAGAGAGAGAGAGTGTGTGTGTGTGTGTGCGAGGGGGAGGGGCGGTCACGTTGGACTAAATTACACAGCCGTTTGTAGGCTTGGGGCCGGTGGGGCCTGCAGCACCATGCAAGGCCGTGGCGGTACGTGCCGGTACGTGGCGTGCCCGTGCCGCCCCTTGCATCACTGCTAGCTGTGCACACGGCTGTGGATGACGGTCCACATTCACGACGTCGGATAGACGGACAGACAGACAAGCCGCACACATATCGCACCCTTGCCATATGCATATGCGTATTCATTCCCACTGCGAGGAAGATATCGTTTTAGTTTGTGGAGGTTTCTCGTGTGCACAGGCTGCACAGGTTGCACAGGGTGCACAGGGTGCACTCCTAGCTGTCCGCGCCCGTTTGACGTCCGGAGAAGGTTTGGCCCGCCGTCGGCTAGTTTTGACATCGGAATAAGACAAGTCATCTGCATGTCAATGTGGTAACCCTAACTGACCTGACCCACCAAAGACTGTCTCTCGGTGCGCCGCCATATCGCAGACAGATATGTGAAACAGGAAATTTTTCATCAAAAAACTGAAAACTTTCAACGAAATATTGAAAAATTTAAGAGGATTGGCCCGTTTTGACATGTTATACAGGAAATATTTCACGAAAATTTTCTGAAAATTTACGTCTTTAATCGCAGACATCGTCACTCCGCACGCTGCGGACGCTGCGGGTGACAGCACAGCGTCACTTACCGCCCGCTCGGTGAAAGCCTCGTTAAAAGCCAACAAAATCGGAGCCGAGCCGAGCCGTGCCACGGCCGATAGTGTGGCGCATTTTCATGTGCACATCTACATGTGTGCACATCCACATGTGCACGCGCACGCATGTGTATTTGTGTGTGTGCAGGGCCATATCTCGGCTGACGTGTATGCATTGGGTATGCAGGCAACATCACGGCCCCCGCACGGACCCCCGGCCCGGCACGGCCCCTCAGCAAGGCTCCCCCGCAATCGCCTTGGCACCTCTGCTGCTGGTGCGCTCGCGCTAAGTGCACCCCCTCCTCCAAGTACCCCGTCGTGTAACAGTGCCGTGCACTTTACAGGCGCCACGACGCCAGGTTACGGTGCCATGTGAAGAAGCTCTGCCAGCTCTGCTAGCTCTGCTAGCTCTGCTAGCTCTGCTGTGAAGGCGGTCGCGAACGCAACGCCGACGCGAGACCGCTATTTCTTGCCCTCCGCTATCTTGGCTCTTGCCTCTCAGTCTTCTCTGCGCTGTCTTGTTCCTGCTGCCCCCCCCCCCTCCCCCTCCTTCCTCATGGATGCCGGGCAGGCGGCAATGTTGCGGTCCCAGTACTATGCGCGCGGTGAGGACGGACGAGAAGATGAAGGCAAAGGAGGAAGAGAGAAGTAAACAAATAAAAAAGCGTGGAAGGAAATGAATGGATGGTATCGACACGGGGTTCTAGTGCTCCAAATGACATTAAAAATAGCGTATGGACACATTTTCAATACGTAACTCTTTTTCTATTTTTTAACAGCCTCGAGCATACTCCCGGAAATCAGATCACTATTTTGCCTCTCCTGCTGGGTTTCTGCCCTGCCCTCGTTTGCGTATCGTGACTCAGAGTGAGGCGGCGAGGCGCGGTCCCCGGTCGCCCTGAGCAGCATCTCCACAACGCTGTTGTCTACCAGCTCTTCGGCTCTTTGGCTCTTCCGGCAGACGGAGAGCTCTTCCGGTAATTTACTACAGAAGAGGGGCGGTAGTTAACTCTTTTTATCTGAAGCGTAACGCGGCTCTCGGTCATTACCGAAGCTACCTCGGCTCGGGCTGGCTGCTGGCTGCTGGCTGCTGGCTCCACAGGACCGCAGTGCTGCGCTGCTTGGCTCGGACTGGAGTTGCGGTGGCGGCCGATGATTGGACCGGCCGGCATTGACAATCTGTCGGGGAGGGGACGTCCGCGCCCGGTCAGCCCTCGCTGGTGACAGCGGCATACGCTTGGACGAATCATTTGCTCTGTCACGCTGTCATATGCCGCAGGCGCCGGACCCCGGACCGGACAGCAGGCCGGCCCGCCCCGCCCCGCCCTGTTGCATGTCTGGCCGCGCGGCCGTGGCGAAAGCCACATTAAGGAATTCTAGTAATGGTGAGACGGCCTGGCCGGGCCGCCGGCCGGACACCACGGCGGCAACACGCGCAGTCATAAGGCGGGGACCAGACGCCGCAGTAAGCCGCCGGCTCGGCGCCCCTCCTGGCACGCGTTCAGCGCACAGCAAATAAAGCCCGGCAAGTCCATAGGAAGTCATGAAGAATCGGTGGGCTGCGATGGAGCTGAGAGCTCAGTCGATCCTACAACCGTTCCTGCATCCGTGTGCACCATAATAATAAAGCGCCGGTGTTACAGCGCGCTCGTGGGGCTGGCGCCCGGAGCCCGGCTCCGGGCGCAACTCTTTTGCGCGGCCGCCACGGCCGGATGCGCCGAATAAACATTCCGCATCTCATGGCTGCTCATGGCCGGGGGAGTTATGAGCGGACTGGTGGCGGACTGGTGCCGGGCCGGCCGCGGGGCCGGAGATAACATCATCACTATGCGAGATGAGAAAGGCTTTGCCCAGCCTGGCCGGAGGGGCCGGCGGGGCCGGCGGGGCCGGAGGGGCCGGAGGGGCCGGAGGGGCCGGAGGGGCCGGAGGGGCCGGAGGGGCCGCCGGGAAGGTTTTGCATGCGAGCCGTGGAGGAAAACGTTTGGGGTCGAGGGCGAGGGTAAACCACGTCCGCCCTCCCAGTGAAATATGTCACGTTCATGTCACAATTTCGCACTCCATAGCCAGAGATCGCATGATATTAAAAAAGAAAAGAAGAAAAAAAAGATCGATGGAGGCGTCGTGTGAGCATCTTGAAATCTTCGTCAAGAATTACGAGTAATCGGGAACGGAGTGCCCCGCCGGGGGAGCACAGGGGATTACCATCTGTTGCTCAGCCCCCTCCCCCACACCTTTTTCTGATTTACTGCCCACTTCTTCCGACACATCATCGCGCTCAGCGTCCATTCTCTGCCTCTCACGTCTCACCCTACCTCCCCTCTCCTCTATCTATCTCTCTCCCTCCTTCCCCCTCTTTCCCAATCGCGGTCCTCGTCTTTCTTTCTCGCTCCCTCTCTCGACTAAATTAGTGCAAAAGCAAGAGAGCATCCGACCTGGGTACCGGCTTCGTTTGAATTGCTGATGGCGTTGCGCGCCAGATCCAAGGTCCGTCGTCTTGTCGGGTGCGCTGGAGCGGGCTGGAGCTGGGGCCGGCTGGAGCTGGGGCCGGCTGGAGCTGGGGCCGGCTGGAGCTGGGGCCGGCTGGAGCTGGGGCCGGCTGGAGCTGGGGCCGGCTGGAGCTGGGGCCGGCTGGAGCTGGGGCCGGCTGGAGCTGGGGCCGGCTGGAGCTGGGGCCGGCTGGAGCTGGGGCCGGCTGGAGCTGGGGCCGGCTGGAGCTGGGGCCGGCTGGAGCTGGGGCGGGCTGGAGCTGGGGCCGGCTGGAGCTGGGGCCGGCTGGAGCTGGGGCCGGCTGGAGCTGGGGCCGGCTGGAGCTGGAGCCGGCTGGAGCCACCAGGAGACTGCGGTGCTCCTGGCAGTGCCGCAGCGATCAACAGACTCCTGTCGACGACTAGACAAGGAGACAAGGGAGAGACGGGTTCGAGAGTCGGGGGAGGTCGGTGCCCGAGGGCCGGAGGGCCGGTGTCTGTAATGTAGTTGAGTGCCGATAGTCGCTCGGTGCAGCCGATAGCGTTAATGGCATTACAGTTAGGGCGGGCAGTGCCACCGCCGCCTGCAGAAAAAAACAATGCTGCGAAAGATTTTCGCACCCCGACGGAACTTTGTCGGCCGGCCTCTTTGTGGCGGCGCGCCGGGGCGTGTAGGCTTTCTGAGGGCCAAACTTTGAAGGACGGCAGTGAAATGTAGAGTCGAGATTAACTAGCAAGGCCCGGGGCCGACACGCGGCGCGAAGGAAATGGTTTACATTCGCCAACTTCGGGGTGCGTGAGTGTTTGTGCAACGAACTCCCCGCGAAGTTAGGGGAGGTCTGGGTAGGCAACCCACAGCACGCCGGGTGCCTCTGTTTTCGTAGTTTCTATTGAAATGCGCTGTGAACCAGGTTAAACATAATTTAGAGTGACGGGACTTTTACTGATTTGTTCCTAGGGCCCTATAGGCCGAATCTAGATGGGATTAAAACTGGAAACTGCAGTTTGATCACATCAATTCCAACTGGAGGTCTAATGGAGATCCTTCCACCCGGGTAGTAAAATTTAACGTTCTTTTAGGACGCCTTTACCGTGACCATAGCAAAAAGCGCGGGCTAGGATGCAACGACTAGACCCTCTCCTGCATATTCGCACAATATAAGGTGTATAGTTCGAAGCTAAGCCCCGTTTTTACAATATATACCGGACAACTACAAAATTCGACTGAAGTGTTTTTTCTGGGCACCCTCAGCGGCTCTCTAGGGCTTAAATATACTTCCTCCACGACGAGGACCCTTCTGCAATGCCCTAGGAACAGTGCAGAAAAAGAGATGGCACTCAATGGGAACCGGTTACCGGTCCGCCAAACCACGCGCTGGAGATGGAGATCGGCAGTGCGCTCTCGATACCTGTCGCCCGAAGAAAACATGCTCCTGGAGGCGATGGTGAGGCACTGTGAGGCACTAAGGCGTCAGGCGTGAGGCCTGCTTGGCCTGCTCACATGTTTACTTTTCGCATTAAAGTGCGGATTGATTCAGTAACGTATAGATGGGGAAGGGTTGAGTAAAGCTACGACCTTGGGAAAGGTCACGCACGAAGACCAAGAGGAGCTGCTTCTAATGAAGCAATATCATGGCTCAGCGGCGTGTTAGAGCGAGAGAGACGGAGAGATGGAGGGAGAAGAGCGCGGCCCCCGCACGTACAGACGCCGGCGCTGGAGGGCGGCGAAAACAAGAGGCAATCCCTGTGTCTGTGTCCAGCGGCGCGGGGGTTCGCCAGAGGGTTAGAGTTATACTCTAAAAAAAGGCCTCGTTTTATTGGCCCTTTGGTTTGTTTGTTGTTGTTTTCTTGCTCTCCTGCTCGTTGGGCGCTGCGGGTGGTGGAGGGCTCCGAGGCCCTTCCTGGCCCTTCCCTGCCTCCCGGCTCGCCGCCCCACAACGGAGCTCCTTGCGTGTACCCCGAGACAAAGGGACCACACCGGTCGGCACATCAGCAACGGCGAGGACCGTGTGGTTGGTGTCAGCCGGGCGGGGCGGGTGTGAAGCTCGGTGAGGACGAGTCCAGGAGGGAAAGCCGGCCGCCGCCCTGCCACGTCCTGCCACGCCCTGCCACGCCCTGCCACGCCCTGCCACGCCCTGCCGCGCCCTGCCACGCCCTGCCACGCCCTGCCACGCCCTGCCACGCCCTGCCACGCCCTGCCACGCCCTGCCACGCCCTGCCACGCCCTGCCACGCCCTGCCACGCCCTGCCACGCCCTGCCACGCCTTGCTGCAGGCCGCAGGCCGTACGCCTTCGCCCGGCCCCATTGAGGCAGCGCAGCGGCAACCATGTCACATTTGCCACAGACGAACTGTTCCCGCGGGCCCGGGGCAGGAAAAGAGAAGAGATAAAGTGAGCAGGGAGAGAGAGAGAGAGAGAGAGAGAGAGAGAGAGAGAGAGAGAGAGAGAGAGAGAGAGAGAGAGAGAGAGAGAGAGAGGGGGGGGGGAGCAGGGGGCAGTGCCTGCGGGGGTTGCAGGGGCGACGGAAGGGGAAGTAGTACCGACCGGTGCTGGCGTGCAGGCGCGTGCAGGCCCTGTATCCGCCAGGAAATGAGCCGAAAGTAAGGGAGCGGAACTTAACATTGAGTTAGCTACCGCAAAAAAAAACACCAGCGATTTTTTCTGTTTTTATTTTCCCCTCCGTTATTTTTCCTGGGGACGGGCACTTCGCTGACCGCACCGGGAATGGTCAAATGGTGCAACCTATTTGGGGGTATACGCGGGCTGAAAGTGAAACCGACGGTGGTGAGTGGCGAGAAGGGGTCGGGGCGGGGAGCCGGGGGCCGGGGGCGGGGGGCCGGGGGCCGGGGGCCGTGCTGGCCGCGCTGCGTTGGACAGATGGTGACAGATGTTGGGCCGGACCCTGCAGGGGGCCTGCGGGCCTGCGGCGGCAGCATAGCCTGGAGTAGAGGTCCGCTGGGTCCGCTCCCCGCCCCGGCTATAATCCGGCCTGATTGGCTGCTTCAGCTGCAGGCCACGTCGCGGACGTCTTTATGAGGGGAAAGAGAGAAAATAAAGCCGTGGTGCTGCGCGTGGCGGAGCGTGGCGGAGCGTGGCGGAGCGTGGCAAAGCAGCGGTGCGCTGCCGGGTTGAGTCGTGGCCGGGCCGCCATGGTGATTTGGGGGCGCGCGCCCACTGTGGATTCCTGTCATTATCGGGCCGCGTGTGACGGCACCAGTTTTCCTCTGTCGCTCGTGCCGGCCGAATGGGCGGCGTCCATGAGAAGGAGAGAGACATGAGGCCGTTACAAGTTGCGGCGCCGCCTACCCTGAGTGGGCTG
Organism: Odontothrips loti; assembly: GCA_038380765.1. Taxonomy (NCBI): domain Eukaryota; kingdom Metazoa; phylum Arthropoda; class Insecta; order Thysanoptera; family Thripidae; genus Odontothrips; species Odontothrips loti. The sequence goes on from CM076243.1 coordinate 9,712,516, forward strand.
CGGGGCTGCGGCCGCCAAGGTGAAGTGCACACGAATCGGGATTTGGGTAGGGCCAGCAGAGGAGGGGACGGGGGTTAGAGGGAGGGGGGCTCTTGACCTTGTCGCGGAGACTGCGGCCGCTGTGGCCGTTTCAGCGGGGCGGTTCCCTGGTCACCGGCCACGCTTCAACGGCTGCATAACTACCGTCTCCATTTAAATTGTTGATTTTTTTCAATCAATTTTGATGTTATCCTGTTCAGAAAAACTTTGGTGTTTTCAGCGTTTGTTTTCGATTCCGAGACGAGACTGAGCACGAGACGGGCGGCCCTTGTGAGTCATGTCCATTTCTGTCGCGGGCGCGGAGCAGGAGAGAGAAGGGCAGAGCTCGGGAGGTGGCATGGAAATGCCGGCACCTGCACTTGTAATGGAGGCGCCAGTAGGCAGGGGAGCGGTAATGGAGGGAGTCAACGTGGCGCGACCCTGTGAGGCGTTAGCGTAGCGGCGGGAGTGGTGACCCCCGAAGCGAGGCACCGAGGAGTCATGCGGAGGGGGACGACTCCCGACACAACTGTGTCTGTGTGTGCAGCATGCGCCCTGCCCTGCCCGTGCCCCCCGGCCGGACTAGACGTTTGTGGCATTCCTTTCCTTACCCATATCAAAGCAAATTCTGTGCTTGTAAACGCAAACTGTCCGCAAAGCATAAACTGGTCGACCAGAGACTCACACTGTAAAAATTTTCGCTGGAAAATTCCAAACCATTGGTAGGAAAATTTGCAGCACGAATTGTTCCGAATTTTCCCAAACTTTTCGTGAAAATATAGAACCCTGAAATTATTACATATTAGGAGAGTGTAGTACTAGAGAACAATGATCAGCTAAAACCCAGTTTTTAAGTCTTCGGAAAATTACAACACATTCTTGGAATTTTGAAAACTATTGTTGGATATTTCCAACAAAGGGATAGGAAAGTTTGCATCACAAACTGTTCGTAAATTCCAACAAAAATTTGCACAGTGCACACCATTCAAGCCCCCGCCCCCCTCTTCCAGTCTCAATACAGAGGTTTTTCGCTGCCATTTACTGGCGAGCACAGCATTCACAGCGCTGGTTTCCTTTTTTATTCGGTTCTTCCCGTTATGCGCGCTGCTTTCCAATCTATTCACTCCGCGTCGACGCTATCCATTAAACAAAATGGCCACTGGTCACTTGATCTGAATACTAGACTCCTCCCCTGTTATACTCCTGCCGTTTCAGTATGAAGTTGGAGGATAATTTTTATATTGAAACAAACAAACAAACACACACACACACACACACACACACACACACACACACACGCACGCACACGAGCAGCAGTGATGCATCGCTCTTTGTGCACCGGGAAGGCGGACGAGCCTCTGCTGTTGACACGTCGCTGTGGGTCCAAGCGGCTCCACGCTTCTCCATACGCCTCCAGGCGTCTCCGGGCGTCTCCAGGCTCCTCCAGGCGCCTCCAGGGCCCCATGGCGTGGCAATGACTATGTACTCTGCATAATAAGGCCATCCGAACAAAGTTATACCCGCGCACCCGAGTGTCTGCCGCACATATGCGCTCCCAGCCAAAGTCCCTCGCCGAGGACCAACATCTTAGACGCAGCACTATGGCAGTATAGTTTTCGCACGGCACTCAGGGCGCGGCGTTTGTGTCTGGCTTCGCTCGGGGCGCTATATCTCACTGTAAAATCGTCCAGCGACGCGTTTTGACGCTGCCTAAAGTGAGACACGATTATTAGAACAACTAGTAGAACAACTCTCCGTTTGCGAGACGTGTGCTCACTGAGCCCAGCGGGCCGGCGGGTGGGAGCAGCAAGGTGTGAACTGCATAACACGCGCCCCGGCCCAGCCCGGCCCAGGAAATGGTCGTGAAATAGAAACGGCGTACACGCCACTCGGCTTTTTAAAGCGCGTTGCGCCGCTCAGACCGTGAAAAATGGCGTGCGGGGGCAAAGCAGCAATTTCGCTAAAACGCGCGCAAAAAAAGATAGGCCGCGCGTCGCGCGAGTGGGAAGAGCAGAGAGAGAGACAGACAGAGAGAGACAGAGAGAGAGAGAGAGAGAGAGAGAGACAGAGAGAGAGACAGACAGACAGAAAGAGAGAGAGAGAGAGACAGACAGACAGAGAGAGAGACAGAGAGGAAGGGTACGCGGTCAAGGTGGATATGAGACTTTGCGCTCGACGGGTACAGTAGTGCGCCAGCGCCAAGGAAAATAGTACGAGGCCATATTTCACGGGGATTCTGTCATAATATATATATAGTTAGAGTGAAATCTAGGCCATGCGATATTACGTGCGGGGCTGGACTTGTAACAGGCCAGGCCCCGGCCGAGACCCTGGTCCAGATTTATCTCGTGCACCTTCTGATTCATGGCGGGTTGGGAGGCTCGGAAGAGTCCAGCCGGGCCGTACCGGCAGGTCGGACTGTCGGATACAGCTGCTTGGTGGACCCACACCAACATCGGACCTGGAATACATATTTTTTCGACGCCCCGTTTTTCTTGGAGGTAAAAATAGAGAGTCCTAAGCGCGGTGTACATTTCCCAGTCGATTTGGCCGGTGGGTGATCAGCATGAGTGAAGGTCAGCCCATTCCCTATTCAGCCTGGTGGGTAGGCAGCCCCGATTCGCCCATGCACTCATGCCGTGCGGGCTGGCCTACCCTGGCAGCCGCAGGCGCTCGACGTTGTCCCTACTATGACCTTCGGACGTCCTTCACGGACAGTGCCAGCGGGTGATCCGCCGCGCAGCAGACCGAACATGTGGCCTAAGAGGGTGGGCTGTACGTAATTTTTCGGACCGGTCGCGGAGTGCTCGGTAGCGGCCCTCGCAATCATAGCCCGTGGGGGAAAGTAGGTACAGAAAAAAGACTCTAAACGGCGATCAGGTCCGAACGTTGTGCTGGCGAGACACAAGACGCTCGGCAGAGCCGGGCCTGGAGGGGCTGTGTGGGGGCCGTGTGGGGCCGTGTGGGGGCCGTGTGGGGGCCGTGCGGGGGGCCGTGTGGGGGCCGTGTGGGGCCGTGTGGGGGCCGTGTGGGGCCGTGTGGGGCCGTGCTGGACCGTGTGGGGGCCGTGTGGGACCGTGTGGGGCCGTGTGGGGCCGTGTGGGGCCGTGTGGGGCCGTGTGGGACCGTGTGGGGCCGTGTGGGACCGTGTGGGGGCCGTGTGGGGCCGTGTGGGGCCGTGTGGGACCGTGTGGGGGCCGTGTGGGGCCGTGTAGGGGCCATGTGGGACCGTGTGGGGGCCGTGTGGGGGCCGTGTGGGGGCCGCGTGGGGTCGGGGTCGCGCCCAGCCGTGTAAAGGACGTCCTGGGCCGGGTACGCTGCGCAGCCCGTGGAGCAGACGGCGTTCGCTCCTGAGTTACGCTCCATTCGGGAATAAGGCCTGCATTAGGGCGGCAATTCTAGGGGCACAATTCAGACGAACGGCGCACGTTTGACGTATGGCCGAGAGTGGGGAGGATATAAGTGTATCGAGAGAAAGAAAACAATCGCCCCCCGCCTGCCCTTCTTTCTCAGCACATTCGTTCGGTTTTGTCCTTGCTACCATATCCATCACCTCTCTCATCCTTACATCTACTACTCGCTCTCTCTCTCTCTCTCTCTCTCTCTCTCTCTCTCTCTCTCTCTCTCTCTCTCTCTCTCTCTCTCTCTCTCTCTCTCTCTCTCTCTCTCTCTCTCTCTCCCTGAATACTGTTAATATTCTAATATGTCGTTGTAAATTGCAAATCTAATTTTGTTGGAGTTTGAGATGAGAGTGGATTGTGTGCAAAAGGGATCTTCATAGATCTATGTACGCAATCCTTAAATAAATAAATTTATCTAAATCTAAATCTAAATCCCTCTCTCCCTCTCTCACTCTCTCCCCTCCTTCTTCATACCGCCTCCCTGACCTTCCAGCTCCACGTGGATCGCAGTTGTGATGAGCTTATGAATTCTCCCAACAGCTAAATGCAAACGGTTTCGTCACCATCCCTGAGGCGGACTGGCTCCCAAAGGGCCCGGCGGGGAAAGCGGCTAGGGGGCCCCGGGTTTTCCTACCTTCCAGGGGTTTTTAAAACGAAATCACTAGTTAGGTTCTGTTTAATAGAAATTTATTGCTGATTAACAGTAAGATTCGTTTTAGTTAAATATAGTACAAAGCTATACAAGATACTCAATAAAAAGTAGGTTGTGCTCTGTGGACGAGGCCCAGGGGCCCAGGGGGGGGGCGGGACCTGGGGGGCCCGGGGGGGATTCCCCCCCCCCCCCCGGGCCAGTCCGCCCCTGCACCATCCCACGCGTTGTTTGCATTGAAGTGCACTGATGTGTAGCTTGACATTCGTGGCCAGATAACCAAGGGAGCCGGGGAATCCTACCTCCACGTCTCTGGGGCGGTCTTGACAGGGGTTCAGATCATGTAAGTCAATATGCCGCCTCGGCATGAAAAGTTCTGCGGAGCGCTAATTTTCTAAATGGACAGTTTTAATGTTCTTTTGCATAACTTTATGTTGCCGTAGGCGCGTCGCTTTTCAACCAACACAACATTCCAAACCTGAGGGCGTTTCCAGTTTTCTTTCCAGATTTAGATAGGCTCAGTCAAAGAACGACGCTTCTTGGCGGTTCCTTTCCCCCACTCCGAGGACGGAGTCGCCCAGAGGAGGCCGTTGGTTTTCCGGTTTCCTCCGTATAATCATTCCCGATAGACGGCCAGATCTGGCCAGGGCCGCGAGCTCCGCTCCAATTTCTCGCTTGTCAGTCCCAGTCTCAGTGAGTCGTCATGCCGTCTACGGAGCGCTCCATCGTCGGCGTTTCAGTAACTCGTCTTGAGTTTGCCAGACATGTTGGCTTTTTCCGATGCCCCGCTTGCCCCTCCCCATGCGGATATGCCTTTTGCAATGCTATTTAATTTCTCGCCATTAGATTTGCCTGCGAAGTTTCAATGAGCAGTCTCTAACCCAACGGATATCACATTCCACAAATCCCCCACAAGAGAGGAGTGTGCTTTAATAGACATGAGTGGTGAGTGTGTCACGGCGTGGTTGAGTGCCGCGCCGGTCCCAGCCCCAGGGCCCGCGGCCAGCCTCTCTCAGCAGGACCCACCGAGCCCTCCCCAAACACAGTAACGCGTCCGGGCACTAGCGGCAGCGGCAGCAGCAGCAGCAGCAGCAGCAGCAGCGGCGGCAGCAGCAGCAGCAGCAGCAGCAGCAGCAGCAGCAGCAGCAGCGGCAGCAGCGGCGGCAGCAGCAGCGGCAGCAGCAGCGCCTGCGGGGAGTGCGAGGAAAGCTTTTCTGGGAAAGGGGAGAAAGAGCAGGCCAGTTAGAGTTAGGTTAGGTTTGCTGGGCAGAGAGGGGACCCGGGTACACGAACTCAGGCCGTGGGAGGGGGGAATAGTGAGTGGGATGCAGAAGAAAAAAGCCAGGGTGCCGGCCAACAGGCGACGCATTTGAGCCAATGGGACTTACTGTACCCCCTCGGTTCTCTGTAGTGCGAGTCCCTCCGCTCCCTGCCGTCTTTTCTTTTTGTCTTATGCTTTTCCAGGCGCCCGGAGGAACTGGCTTAGAATGGTGCCCCGCGACGCCAGCGGGTTGTTCTGGAAGTCAGATTCCTCCTTTCCTCTCCCTGCGCGCTGGCCGTGTTCAGTACAAATTTCTGGTTCATAGCCGCCACGGACTCCTGACCCTGAGGGACATTCCTGAGGTTTAGCGCACCAGTGGGCTGCCAGAGGGCCAGAGGTCTGCCAGAGGTCTGCCAGAGGCCTGCCAGAGGCCTCCCCATGGGAACAACCACGTTCCATCCACGTTGCATCCACGTAACTTACGTGGATTAGGTGGATTGACTTTTTCCACTTAAAATCCACGTCACAGGAACGTGGATTTTTTGTCGATTATTTTATCAACGTTAAATCTACGTCGATTTGTCGTCGATTATAGATCGGTTTCAATCGACGTTAAGTCAACGTGGATATGAGGTAGTGTGTAGGTTTCCATACAGAGAACGCAGAATCTACCTCGAAATATCATCGATATCGCCACTCGCCTGATCGATCTTCGAACAACGTAGGAATTACGTCGACAGAGCATTGGTTTAATGTCGCGTCAAAATCTAGGTGGATTTTTGGTCGAAAATGCACCTCACATATTCCACGATAAATCTACCTCGTTTCTATATTGCCGTGGCAGTCCCTGTTTGATCCCTTTACTTTCGAGGTGGATGTTGCGACTCTTGCGTGGATTGGATGGATGCAGTCCATCTACCCTAAATCCGCGTCGCGATAACGTAGATTTGAGGTGGATTTCGGTATCCTCTGAAACTCCACGTAGAATTTTCGTCGATCAGTAAAAGTTTTGAATCCACGCTAAACCGACGTGAACACTACATTACATATATATCGTTCTGAAGTTAGATCACTGCAAAATCTACGTGGATACTATGTGAAGTAGCCAACATTGGCCCATCTACGTAACAGCAACGTCGTTCCCGCGTAGCCGACTGGTCAGAGCAATTAGGCACTTAGTCCACGTCATATCGACATAGATTCGACGTATCACTCGCTGTCGATCTGTTCATAAGAGCGGCACCTCGGCCATCCGTAGCAAGGCAGGTGTGGTGGTCCTGGGGTAGCGTGCGCGCTCTCGGGACCACAGGATGTGGGTTCGAATCCCACCACTGGAAGGGTTCTAACGATAGATTCGTCATAGTAACCGTGTCATTTTTTTTTTTTCACCCCAAGTTCACAGGTACGTCGATGTTTAAGGGATTCTTGGTGGATTGTGCAACTCACCCTATCCGCATAGTGTCTACGTGGAAAGAGCGTGGATAATGCAACTCGCCACATTAACGTCTGTCAACGTCCCATCGAGGAGGGTGACAGGAGGAACCGGCGCGGTTTGGCATCCACGTCCCATCCACGTGGTCTCGAGCTTCACTTTTCGCTCGACATCGAGTCGATTATCGACGTGGATTTCACGTGACTATTCACGTTGCATCCACGTTGCACCCACGTGGATGTTCCCATGGGGCTGCTAGTGGCTGCACGCCCGCATTCGCGCGGGTGCACAGCGAGAGCGCTTCCGTGAATCGGTTTCCATTACCGGCTCCGCGATGCCTCCGGCCCTACGGCTCGGCCCTACGGCTCGTCCAGCCTCTGCGCTCTGCCAGCTAAACTATCTTCAAAGGCATACTCGCTGTAAGGCTTCGACAGATAACGATAGCATATCAGCGGCTCTTAGCTTGCTTCATTTCGATACCTCGCGCTGAGACTCGCCTATCTTTTCCGCCGCTCCGGAGACTCGCCTAACTTTTCCGCGTTTTCCGTTCGTCGCGTATCTGAGCGGCCGGAGCGCTTAGGCGCGTGGGTCTGCGGGGTGTGCGGAAAAGATAGACGAGTCTCCCGAGCGGCGGAAAAGATAGGCGAGTCTCCCGAGCGGCGGAAAAGATAGGCGAGTCTCCCGAGCGGCGGAAAAGATAGACGAGTCTCCCGAGCGGCGGAAAAGATAGGCGAGTCTCCCGAGCGGCGGAAAAGATAGACGAGTCTCCCGAGCGGCGGAAAAGATAGGCGAGTCTCCCGAGCGGCGGAAAAGATAGGCGAGTCTCCCGAGCGGCGGAAAAGATAGACGAGTCTCCCGAGCGGCGGAAAAGATAGGCGAGTCTCCCGAGCGGTGGGAAACATAGGCGAGTCTCAGCGCGAGGGATCGATTTTCCCTTTCTTAGACGCTCATTACATAACATCGCCCCCTTTCCTCGTATCCCTTCGCACGAGACTCGTTGACGCGACAGGTTGCTAATTTAATAAACGTCAAGCGAAGGCAATATAACGCTGTTCTGGGAGGAATGTAGATTAGTATTTGCTTCTGGCCTGCCGGCTTCTCAATGTCCCGTCGGCTGCCACGGGCACAAGGCCTGCTACAGCAGTGTCGCCTGGTAGGAGAGAGGGAGAGGGGAGGGGTCCATTACAATCTTGGCTGTTTCGTCGAGATATTGGTACGAAAAATATCAGAGTGAGAGTAAGAAGGGGTAAAGAAATACCCTTGGCAAGGCTCAGCCGTCCTTCATTTGTTTACGGAGTCAAGGCTCCAGGCCATTGAGAGACAGAGAGTTTCATCACATTGAAAATCAGACATACACGGACAGCGTTCATTTGAGAGAGAACAAACAACAACAAAAAATAAACAAACGCTACAACAACGGCAGTGTCACGATATGCCCACTCATCTGTCAGTCACAAAGAGAATCCTGAAGAGTATGCGCCTTACCTGGGCAATGCAGTGCCTCAGATGTCGGGGGCTGTGGGGTGGTTCGCTGCCATCTGGTCCGGCGTCCCCCCGCCTGCTGCCGGTCTGGAAGACACCGAATTGCATTTGTTAGTCAAATATGCCGTGACTGGAAACGTGTTGCAAACGACAGGGACCGGACGTCTGAACGAGTATCCGTGCTCAACTCATCTCAAGTCCTCAGCACCGAGATTCTCTTCGCGCCTACAGCAAGTGCCTCCGCTATAGCAGCGATGATACAAGTGTGAGCTTCAATGTTTTTTTTTTTTATATCTCATTATAGTACGAGTTGAAGTCCATGGCTCCGCGTCGTATAAATTATGAATGTTCCCTGTAGACGTCGCCCAGACACGCAAACGGAGCAAGCGAGAGACGGAAACGGTGGGTGAAATGGGAAGCGAGAGAGAGAAACAGACAGAAAGGGGGATAGAGAGAGATAAAGAGAGAACTCATTTAAATAATGCCTCCACTTTCGGGTCGTTGGCGCGAATTTCGCTGCGCTGCTGATAGGCAGGCCCCAAAGCAGACCCCCCGGACCAGGCGAGCCCTCGCCAGTGCCCAACAGACGCGAGGCCCGGCCCGCCCGCGGCTCGCCGCCCCCGGCACGACGCCCCCAGCCCGCCCCCAGCCCGCCCCTTGCACTTGTTGTGCTGCCATCGGCGGGAATTCCCCAGCAATTTGAAGCAGTTTTAAGTTCTTGTCAACCAACGGAACAATGACGACGTTGCCGGAGGGTAGGGGGAAAGAAGGGGGGGAGGGGGGTCGAGGGGGCGTGCCAGGCGGTCCGAGGGTGACCGGCCATTACGGGCGGGTGAGGGGGGAGGACCGCGATGAAACCGGGACCTCGGCGATGAGGGGTATGATTGGGGAGAAGAAGAATGCGCTGCGACGGGCGTGAGGGTCATGATGGCGAGCGGACCAGGGCAGCCCATGGGGAACCGCGAAGACGCGGACGCAGGCCGTGGGGTCGTCAGCGGGTTACGGTGATTGGGTTAGGCTCGCCGATGACGGTCACGAGCAAATGTTACACCCGGCAGTCGGAAGCGGTAAAGGTGGCCGACGTCGGACTGGGATATGGTAGTGCGGGGGTGTTGACGTGGAAAACGCAGACGGAACACTTTCAAAGGCTGTACTAAAAGTTTTACGCGAGTCTCTGGGGCGGTTTATAGTCGTCGATTCGCGTACGGGTCGGGGTGGTGTCTGCCGCTGCGCCGCTGCTGGGGTGCCGGCCGTGCACTCTGGGACCGGACCGGACACTGGCCACGGCGTCACAGCCGACCGGGCCCGGCGCCCCGGAGGAAGAGAGGGCAACCGAGGGGAAATTCACTCCTGTAGTACCCTGTACAATGTCCTGTAGTACTTTGTAATACTATTGTGATACCTTCCTGTAATACTACAAATCCAAACTTTTTGGCCCGAAGACATCAAAAGATGTATAAATATTCGAAAATATTAGGTCTATTGACCTTGCAGTACCTACTACAAACTACTACAGCTGTAGTACCCTGTACACAGAGTCTCAGAGTGAATCGCCCCTTGAGGGCAACGGCCTGCCCAGAAAGAGGCTCTCGCAAATGGAGGCCCCCAGAGGCTAGGCGACAATAATTTGCAGCCGTCCTCTTTTGAGCGGCGCGAGCGGTGCCTTTTAATTCCGCATCCGGGGAGCGCGCCGGAAAAGCTGTTTGCGGGCGGCGCGGGCGGCCGTAGCGGCGCTCTTCACCCGCCCGGGCGCTGATTGTGGTGGGAAGAGGCCAACGGCGCCAACGGCGCCAAAGCGAACATAAGGGTTTATTGAAACCGGGAGGCGCGAGGCTCAAAGCGGAGGGCGGGAGAAGTCAAGTCCAGGAAAGAAATTTGATATGGCGGAAGCGCGGCGCGGCGCGGGCGGCAGCGAGGCGTGTTGTCGGAACACGGTGCTCACCGCGGAGACGGCGATGCGAGTCGGCGCAACCCGGACAGCACGTCCTGGAGCGATGCCAAGGACTTGCCTAGCAAGCAGACGACAACCTCGACATTCCGCTGGTGTGCCCGCTTCGCCTCGCCGCGGCTGGGCTTAGGGCGGGCGGGGTGGGACGGGACGGGACGGGGCGGGACGCTCGGGGAGCATGGCGTTTTAAAACCGCAGGCGGTGTGCTGGCGCGCTGTTGTCTGAATAGGCTCCTCCTCACTTGGCTCGGGGTGGAGTGCGGGACCCGCAAAGAGGCAACATCACACCCCCGGCCCGCCCGGCCCGCCCGGCCCGCCCGGCCCCTACGGCCAACGGCACGGCACAACGGCATGCAAGCGCCATCAGCTCGTCACTAGCACGTCGTAACGTGGAGATGCAATCTCAGAGACCCCAGAGAAAACAGGTGGGGTGGAAACTTTAAATTTGCGCCGTCCTGAGGGGCTCTTTACCGCAGGCCAACTTCAGTTAGCTGCGCGCTGCGGTCGACGCCGCTTGCAAGAAAAATCTGCAGCCATTGTTTTCTGGGCCCGGCAGGGACGGTGAAGGACTGGCAGTGGGCGGCGCTGCAGTCGTAACCCGTCGTAGTCCGCGGGTGAGAGGCAACTTGCCTGAGGAATGTCCGCGCAATCAATTACAAGTCGCCAAGTTGGCGGGCCTGACGCCTGACAGGCGTCACTCACTCCATGCATCACATTCCAAAGCCAACTGCGTTGGCAGCACTGCCGGCCTTCCAGCCTGCGGTCCCCATTGGGTCCCCCATTGGGTACCCGCCGGAAGTCGCAAACCTGGCAGTGAGCGTGTAGACGTCCCTCCGGCGTCGGCAGGCCTCGGGCGGCAGGCCTCGGGCGGCTTTGGGGACGGGGCGCTGCCGCCCAACAAACAATCAAACAGCGAGTGGCGTTCGCTGACCCTTCCGCCCCGGCCCCCGGCTGGCTCCGGCCCCCGGCTGTAAGCCTGTGATTGGCCAGCACAGCACCCCCACGGAGCACGGCCCCATGCCAGGCTCCCGCCCGCCCCCGGGTGATGCCCCTGAGGCCGCCAAGTCATGGCCAGCGGAAGAGTGGCCAGGACGGGAATTTGGTCGCTAACAGGCGACGCGTGGCCAGCGAGGCCGCGGCGCGGCTGGCGGCACCAAAGGGGACTGCGGCCACAACCACGCAGCTGACTACCCATCCGGGTAGGGGTCCGGACCCCGGCATGTGGAGCGCGCGGTCCGTAGGCTGCGGCTGCGGGCCCACACCCCACATGTGATGTGCGCTCGCTAGTGCGGTCAGCGTCCGATCGGGTGCGCTAGTGAAGGCTGGACCACGCAAAGTGGTTTCCGTTACCGCCCGAAACTCTCTTCCAGCGAATAGAGCCACACTGTGAAACGGAGTTGTCTGCTTCGGCGGTTTTGTCCACACCGCGCTTTGCGGTAGACCTTCTTGACCTTCTCTCGGTGGGCGTCACTCCTGTCACGGTGAAGTAAAGTAACCATCAGCACCCCCCCCCCCCTCTATCTCTGGCCCCACTCCCCTCTCTGTCTCTGTCTCTGTACTGTGCGTCCCTCTTTTGAAGTCAGCCAAAAAAAGATCAGTCCCCCCTTCTTTCTGTTATAATGCCGTGGGTGCTGAGTGCCATTACACGGTGCGCTGCTTAATGCGAGTTTGACACAGCGACCAACTTTTCGATCGATTTTCCCCGGACGGGAGCTGCTTTCCACTCCCCTGGCGCCAGGCGCTGCCGCCGCAGGAGTAAGTTGGCAGACGGCGGCAACACGCGGCGACATCTGTCAGTCTCTTTTCCAAGAGGCCGCCACAGAAAAATAAAAATAAGAAATATGCCGTAGGCTCTCGGAGCACTTCTGCCAAACTGAAGAGTTTTCTTCATCACCGAAGCCAAACCTTTCATCTACGCGGACGTTTGATGGACTTCGAAGTGGTTAATTTACGATCGATGGCATAGCTTTGCGTGTCACACGACCCACCTGTTTTGCGCATGCAGCATTTTTGACCCGGGGCGATAGAGGCGATCCCCCGGGTGGTCCGTCGGAATAAAACTCTATCTCGACACTCTGGTCGGAACCCTCTTGTTGGGGCTGAGTGATTAGGGATCGCGCGCTCGGCCCGGCACGGCCTGGCCTTTATGGCCTGATTGAGTGGCCACGCGCCGCCACGCGCCGCCACGCGCTCTCCACCACGTGAGATAATTAATGTCGGAACGAGTCACGCGCTGGTTGCGTCCCTCCTTTGGTGCCACCCGCCCCCATTCATCGGGGGAAGAGAGGTAAAAAAAAAAGTAGGGCCCAGGTAAAACTGGCTTACATATAGTCATATATGAAGTATATATCAGTCATATATACTAATATATATAGTTATATATAGTCATACATAGTGCGATGCATAATTATATATGATATATATACCAGGAGTATCATTGGCCCCGGGCAGTTTCGGTTTTAGGCAGTCCCGCAAAGCACTATCTCTGTCTCTTTCTGTCTCACGCGCCTGGCCGAGCGACGGAGATAGTGTGTTGCGGGACTGCCTAAAACCGAAACTGCCCGGGGCCAATGATACACTTGGTATAAGATCTTATATAACCTATATATCTTTATATATACCTGATATATGGTTATATATATCGTGATATATAGTTATGTATAGGGTGATATATAGTAGTATATATAGGTATATATCGTCATTTATAGTATGATGTATGGGTATATATCATTATATATCTCCTGATGTATGAACATATATGAATATATATAGAGTATATATAAGCGATATATAATCTATATATAAGCACTTCTACCCGGGGGGGGGGGGGGGGCCAGAAAATAAAGTAACGGTTCGGCAGAGCGTTTTGGCGCCAACTGGTGCCTCTACTGGTGCTGCTCCGGCAACTCTGTGACCTTCAGTGACTGAAAGATCGACCTCAGCCAGTGGCAAGAGGACCGAGTCCTGGTCGGGACTGGGGCCGCGCCGGGCACCGCTCCCTGAGGATCCTGCGCCACGGCGCACGGACTACGAGCGCACTTTTACCGAACTGCTGTGCGTTATTTCGTTTGCCGCTCCCTGTGGACGGAACGAGCCCACGTAGGCGGTATGCAAACGTACGGGTGGGCGGGTGCGGGCGGGCGGTACCCCCACGGATAATCAGCGGCCATTCAGGCGTCGTTGGGCACTCGGTGCTGCTCCGCACGGCTCCGCACGGCTCCGCACGGCTCCGCACGGCACGCGAGCCACGGATCAAGGCGGACGCATCGGGGATGGAAAGTTGTTCGATAACTTATATGTAAAAGTCAGCAAGAGAGGGAGAGGACTAGAGACATCAGTACAGCCAACCAGAGCCCCGTATAGCGCCAACCCGTGGGCCGTGGGGTAGGGTCGCCTAGGTCACATCGGCTGACCTCAGATGCTGAGGTTGTGTAAAAAAACAGAAGTGCCCTCCATGGTTTTCTTTTCAACCATCCTGGTTCATACCCCCCCTTTTTTTCCCCCTAAAAAAAAAGAAAGAAAAGAAAGGAAACAAATCACATACACGCGCGGACGATCGCTAATTTCCCAGGGGGCTGCTTCCAATGCTCTCATCTGGCACACAACGGCCCACATACATTCCAAACCAGCCAATCATCGGTGTTCCCAGCGATGAATGAATGTGCTGGCTGATTCGCATATTAAACGGACCTCCAGCCGGGGCGTATTATTGTCGGTGCAAAACAAACACTACAAATATGCACCACAAACGTTGTTCACTTTTCCTGGCAACGCTGCTCTAATTTTAGTGACTACTGTCCTGTTCTGTAATTGGGAACTATATTAGAGGAGCACCTTTTTAAAAATATTCATCCATGACCAAGTCTTTTAAGAGGAACGTGGTAATGTAATATATTGCAGCACAACCCAGTCGGGGGGGTTGGTTGGTTGGTAGCAGTATTAGAGACGCTCTCCGTCTCAACTGGAAGGGGTGTTAGCCCCCGTTCTCGACTAGGTTACGCCTGACGGGGTCGTGACTCCCGCCAGGGTGGGGGGATTTCAATCTGTTGGCCGTCCAAGTACAAGTTATTTGTCTCGCAAAAAACTTTCCTCACGTTTAGAGTGTATTTTTCTCAAGGCAGTGACAACATGACGTCTGCGATGCATTATAGCGCAGCCAGTTGTCAAGGATAGAATCCCTCCCCGCCGTCCCCTCTTCTGCCTCCGTGACTGGCGTTGTTGCCGCTGTGGTGAGCCGCACCAAAGGACGCGGCTGGAATCGCACCGCCCCTCCTTATATCACGCCTCACAGCCACCGGAGAGGAACGTGCACATCGCCGGCCTCCTCGCCCCCCCCCCCCCCCCGGGGCCCCGGCCGTGACACATAACGCGGTAACAAGTCCTCGTTTCCTTTTACTGCCTGCCGCTGCCGGCCGTGGCCGTGGGATCGGACGGGGGCCCGGGGGCCCCCATGTGCGGTCCTGCCAGTGGAGACCAGTGCGGGCAGCGAAGGCAGCGCGCCTCCTCGGAAAATAACGTTTTCCGGGATCTTTCCGACCACCATTTCCGTAACCAAACTGTGTGAGTTCGCTGCGCTCGATACCCCATTTTCGACGGCTTCCTTTTATGCATGTTTGCATCCCTAATTACGGAAGGGGACGAGGCGACGGCCGATGGGTTCTGGGGGCTCCGGGCTCCGGGCCCTGAGGGGAGAGAGGGGAAGGGTGGAGGGTGGTCGGGGCGCAAGGCCGTTGCCGCGATGACAGGTGCGTTGCGCAACAGGTGTTATAAGGGCTGAAAACGGCCGACGCGGTACGGGGGAGGGGAGAGGAGAAGGGAAGCGGCCACGAAAGATCGTCTCCGATTAAGTTTAGGGGGACCAACGCCACGGAGGGGGGGGGGGGGGAATGACAGTTGTAAACTGAATACGCTGTTCGGCCCTCGACTCACCCGAGGCCCCCGGATCTTTCCCGGTCTTCAGACTATTTTTCTTTTCATTTTCTCTTTCGCGCAACACTGCAGTTGTCCCTGTGGGCCGTGTGGGTCTCTTTTGTCTTTTGAGGCCTCGGTGCCTTCGGGGCTTCCAGCGCTAGGGTCCCGGAGTTCCAAGGAGCCGGGCGCCGCCGCTCTTATAGTTTTAATTATTTTCTTTTAGGAATGGAATATGCTTACAGCAGGTGAGGGCGTAACGAGCTAGCGCTGCCCTGAGTCGAACCCGCCTATTCCGGACGAAAATAATTTAATGGGGATATTACGTCACTTTTCTCCTTTGAAGAAAAATAAGGACACTCTGTGCCTAAAAAATCAAGTCGACATTTTTCCAATCCGACGATCCTGCATCACCTTGGAGCCCACAGGGGCGCCCAAACGGGGTCTACGGTTGGGCAACTGCCCAACCGTCTTTTTTAAAGGGAGGGAGGAAAGAGGGAGGGAAAGAGGGAGGGAAAGGGGGGGGGGGGAAGGAAAGAGAAGAAAAAGGAAGGGAGAAATAAAGAGGAGGCGTAAAACAAAGGTATTCACACTGCAGGGGGTGGGTGGGGTATCATATGCATGGTTAAGAATAGAGGTAGAGTGGTGCCGAACCAGACCGACAGAAACAGTGCGAAAGAGAGGAAGGGAGAAAGAAAGCAAGCGAAGGAAGGAAAGAAAGAAAGGGGAGGAAGAAGAAAGAGGAATGAATGCAGTAGCGTATGAGATTGAAAGCCTATCGTGGATATGGGTTGACTGTGGGGATCAGGAGGGTGGCTGTCGCGTCGCGACATATTTTTAACGTCTGGAACGGGCTGATAAAAAATAATAAATCTAGAACTGCAACTGCGCCATTTCAAAGTTCAATACTTACCTTCAGAAAACATTGCATTGTACTTCTCTTTTCACATCATAAAAGCCATCATAATTACATTTATGTAATCGCACATGTGTTGTATTGCCTTTAATGCCTCACATTTTCACCTCACTCGCCGCAATCACGCATTTTGCGTTCTATCATCACCGATGTGCTATTACGCTGCAGGTAATGGCACACGCCAAGACTAGAGTTTCTATCCCGACAGCCGTAGATAATTATTGGGCTTGGTAGTAGGGCTGTGTTGCGCCAGCAAGGGACGGGAGTCGGCAAAAATGTGTGATTAGCAAACACCTTCACACAGGGCTGGGGGGGGGGGGGGGCATCGGGGTGAAAAGGGGTGGTTTCCATCTTAAAGGGTGGTTTGAAGGTTAAGGGGAGGGTGGTTGGGTGCCTTGCCCAACCGTCTCCAAAACGTTTGGGCGCCCCTGCAGCCCTCAGCGGAGCGCCTGGAGGGTAGGCAGCACGCGCACAGCGGTGCATAGCACGCAGGTTGTTGCCTAGGTGGCACGGCGCTCCGTGTGGACAAGTCTTCTCTCTTCATCTACCTCACCCCCTCTACTCATCCATCTCCCTCACACAACATATACCCCTCCTACATACCGGTCTCTTTCTTTGCCTTTAACGCATGACCTGTCACAAAGACGAACAGCTTTTCATTACGCTAATTGAGGTTTCACACCAACGGCTGCCCAAACGACCCGGTCTGTCCGTTCGGGCCCCAGTCAGACTGTCGGACTGTCAAGCGTCCGGCCACTCTCACCTCTCCCCCGGGACCCTTCTCGTCGATACACTCCACCTCCACCGTTCACCAAAATTCAGTCCAAAAACATCCTGTATTTTTATCCTGTATTCATTTGATTTCAAAGTCCGGTCAGATGCGAGTGACGCTGCACGCAACAATGTGGCGCTGCGCAGGGCACCGCGTGCAGCAGAGACAACAGAGTAGGATCAGATGCCCTCATCCTCGTGGCCTCGCCGCACTCACGCGCCCTTTGTTCTCCACGCCGAGCTCCGCCAAGCTCCGCCGAGCTCTGGCTCACAAAGGGAAGAAGCCCGCTCACTGCCATTTTTCGCCCTTCTCTCTACGTGAGTCTCATTAAGCCCCGCACTAAGCACTTCCAGAACTCGTTTGCTTCATTCACTTTGCTTGTTTCAGAGTGTGCGGTCCCACGTGTATGGAAGATTCATAATAAGGAGAGAAATGTTTTAAAATGCACTTTTGAAACAAAATTATTGAGAGATTTATGAGGTTTAGACATTTCTGTCACGTGACAGCATGATGGACATGCGGCGCAGTGTCCAGTGTCCAGCGCGGCGGCCTTTGGGTGCCCCGCTCTCAGAACATGACGCGAGTCGAGTAGGCGTTGTGTGCCAGTTTGCTGGCGAGTTCACAAACTTAGTTGTGCGAAAGCGCCGACGGAGAATCAAACAGGGTCAGTGTCTGCAGTGTTGCAGTGTGCAACAGGGTGAGCATACCAGCGGCACCGTGCCGCACAAGGCAGTGCCGGGGGCAGCAGGGGCCGCGCCGAGCTCGCCGTCGTCATCATGCAGTGCCCCGCGGCCCACGGCTCTCTCCCTCCCCACATGGCTGCCCGGTTTTCTCCTTTCTAAGGAGAACCCCTGACGGCCATGCAGAAAAGCCGGCGGACGGGTCTTCCGCTGCTGAACGCCAACAACCAGCGGTGGACTCTATCATGACGTGCACGGGCACGGAGTCCGACGGAGCCCCGGCGCCGCCCGCGGCTGCAGTGTCCCGCGACAGTGTCCGGGACACACAAAGACCCCGCCCGAGGAACCGTGCGTCAGAGAGAGCGAGAAAGAGATTTTACCCTGACGCTCTGTCCAACAGTGTCACAAGAATCCAATGTCGATTCAGACCACGGTGAGAAATTGGATTCGGTCCATACGCTAGCGCGCGTCAGCGGAAGTCGGCTATACGAGCCTCGGTCTGTCTCTGGTGTCGCAAGTCGACACTTTTGGGCTCAAACGGATTTTAATGAAAACAGATGAAGGTTCGGGAAGCTTCGATTGTATTGACCGAGCAGAACCAGAGAACGTTTCATTGCGGGGAAGAGTACACTCAGTTTGTTTCCATTGTTCTCATTCCAGTTTGGCTCTCCATAATAAAATGCGGGCCAAGGTCAGAGCCGGAGGGAGCCACGAAATAATTGTGGGGGTCTCTGGCAATACGCAGACCATCCGTCTTCTTTTCCTGTTCGCCGTGTGGCGTTCCGGCCGGGCGGCTAATGGTGGGCAATCACCACAATGAGGCCCCACACCGCTCCACGAGCCGCACCACGCCCCGCGCCGAGCGAGTGAGAGAGTAAAGAGGCCCGGCGCCTCGACACTACAGCTCGAGGAAGCGGGATGGAGATACACAGAGAGTCAGACTCCTCTTCTGCGCGGAGAAAGGCCAGGAAATCAGTGTGGCACCGGGCCGGGGTCTGGCGTGTAATCTCGCCTATTTCCTGCGCAAACAAATCCGGGTAGGAGCCGGCGGACCTCTGCGTGGCGCGGTGCGGCGGGGGGGACTCGGGGACTCCCTCGACGGGCAGACAGCGGGCAGGTGAGGTGAGGCCGCGGGGGACTCGGGGACTCCCTCGACGGGCAGACAGCGGGCAGGTGAGGTGAGGCCGCGGGGGACTCGGGGACTCCCTCGACGGGCAGACAGCGGGCAGGTGAGGTGAGGCCGCGGGGGACTCGGGGACTCCCTCGACGGGCAGACAGCGGGCAGGTGAGGTGAGGCCGCGGGGGACTCGGGGACTCCCTCGACGGGCAGACAGCGGGCAGGTGAGGTGAGGCCGAGGCGGCGCACTCGCAACACGAGGTGTGGTGGTTGTGCCTCACATTTGCGGAGCCGCTAAAATCCGCTACAAGCACTTCCGATAAAACGTAGCACAGGAAAAAATAGGTTGATACATTTTAAATTTTGTGTTACAAACAAACCCCATTTCTTACGTGGGACGCAGAACAGGCCGGGGACGGGGGCGGCGGGGGCAGTGCGGAACAGGAACAAGGGCCCCCGCAGGCCAGCGGGCCACGGCCCCCCTCGGCCCCGCCCACCGCGCACACCGGGCAATGATGAATTGCATTGAATTCATTTCCGGCGGTGCGAGTGAGAACCACTCCACGTGTGCGCCCCGGCCCGGCCCGGCCCGCCCATGTGTGCCGGTGCTCACATGGTAGTTATTCCATCACGGGGCGGGAGGTAGCGCCCTTAACTTAACTTTTCTCTTCCGCCTCCCGCGCGCGGTGGAGGAACATAAACTTGTCAGCTCTTCAGTGGCTCTCCTCGTTTGAGCAGCGCTCGGCGCGGCGGCGGGTGAATCGACGGCTCCTCCGCTTGCCACAGTGTCGGGAGGCCGTCCCGTCCTGCCCCGTCCATCACTAATTACCAGCACTCCCGGCCACAGGGAGCCGCAGGGGGCCGCATGACCAGCGCCGGCACAAAGACCAGCGAGGCCCGGCCCGGACCGGACTTGCATTTCCCAGAGGCGGCCCGTAATCTCTCTGCACCCCTCCTCTCCGCACCCTCCCAGCCAATGCTAACCGCCGGCACCATCATCGCATACGAGCGAGCGCGCACACACGCACACAAACAAAGGCGCGCGCGCACACACACACACACACACACACACACACGCGCGCGCGCGCGCACCGCACCGACCACCCGCACGTCTTCCTGCTACCACACGACATTACCATCAGCCCATACCGTCACCCGCGGCCGCAACTTTCTCTCAGAGTCGCTTGCTTCGGCTCGAAAGCGGCGCGCTTTTAAAAGTTGAGCGGCGCGGCAGTGCCGTTGTATGGTATTACGGCTGGGCGCCCTCCCCTGCGGGGGCGTGGTCAGGCGTGGCGGGTGTGGCGTGTGGCGTGACGTGGTGGGGCGGTTATGGCTGTGGGAGGCCCAGCGTGCTCCGAACATCAGCAGGGTTAAATCAGCACCTGTCGGGCCCAAGAATGAGGACCGAGACGGCGTCCTTAACTTTTTGGTAAGCACTTAAGCGCCTGTTCCCATGGCTGCGTGCTCAGGGGTGGGGCTGCGAGGCGTACCGAGGCCGTGGTTCAACAACCCTCCTCGCAGACAATTCATCGGGGATGGATGTATTGTTTACCGCAGGACCCGAGCGGGGCAACACCTGCTTGCACAAGGCCAGCCCCCTCAGTCCCCCGTGACCCCCCAGGACCGCGGTGTCGCGCTGAGTTAGGGCCTCCGCAGCCCTCCCAGGGGGCCGCCGGGGCCTCGAGGCTTCCCGAGGTTCCCCGGGGCCCCGAGGCGTCTCAGAGTGTGCGGGGGGAGGGCGCGGAGGGGCGCGGAGCGGAGAGTCTGTCTGCGCAGCTCCCCTCCGAGGCTTGCTCATGGGCGGCCCAGAGCGCCGTGCGTGGTAGGCAACAATCTGGTGCGCTGCACAGCGGTGTGTGCGTGCGGCCTACCTCCCAGGCGCTAGGCCGCGCTAGGCCGTGCCGGGCGGGCGCTTCTGGGCTGCCAGTGCTGCTGCTAGAGTACTAGCAAAGGCAGCCCCCTGGACCACTCTGTGAAGCGCACAAATTTTCGTTACGAATTCATAGCTGTCAAGCAGGGTATCGGGAATCGGCTTTCACCAATACGCAAAACGCGTTTACGAATTTTCGTGAAAACCTTGGCGTTTTGGCAGTGGGAGTGGTCGGCATATGTAGATCACTAAAAGTTTTGCGGTCTGTGAAATGCCGGGCAAACGGGCGGAGGTCAGCTCGTGGCGTTCTGACGCTTCGTGATTGTAGGCAACGGCAACGCGTAATTGCATTTCCAATGGGTCGGCCTGGGTGGACGCGGCGTCACCAGCCCTGTGAGTGTGAGAGAGAGGGAGGGAGGGTGAGCTGCTCCCGCACGCGCCGCCGCCTACACTGCCCTGTGAGTGTGAGAGAGAGGGAGGGAGGGTGAGCTGCTCCCGCACGCGCCGCCGCCTACACTGCCCACGCCTACAGGACGGACACACCTGTATTATCTCGATTCAATTCAGCCATCATGCCGTCATGTTTGTCAACCAATTAGAGACCCGTTCTCCGGAGAACGAGGGGGGGGGGGGGTACACCACATGGTAAAGGCACTGTACACCTAACGAAACAGTCTCGCGTGCAGTCAATGCCAGACCCCTCCCAATTATTCCAGGGTCACCAGTCACCGAAATATTTCCGAAAAACATTCAGACAAACAAAAGTCCGTCGTGGACAAGATGTCATCCTGGCTTCCGCCAGAGTCCCTGCCCTCAACTTCGGTGATCTTCAGGTAACCGGTGCTTTACGGAGACACTGCTCCGGCACAGAGCCGGTATCTCCCAGTAACCCCCAGCCCGCGCCACCAGCGCAAGGCCCCCTCCGCATAACAACTACATTCTCCATCTTACTGTAGTCCTCTTCAACCCCGCAGTCTGGTATGGATTGATTCCATTAATCATGGAGTTCCGTCCCTGCAATTATTTGGGGGACATAGGTTCCCTTCGTCCACGGCCGAAGCCGCTGTACTACTCGCTACGCACCCGAGTAGCAAACCCGCCAGATTCAGAGCGAGGAAAACAGGAGCACTCTGTGCCTGCGAGTCGACCGTACCCAGACATGGCCCTGACCTTGTGATAACCGTCTACTGATCAGGTGCGGCAGCCGGACTAATTTGAAAAGGAAGACAAATAATGCTAGGTTTATTCCAGCCCAAGGTTTTCAACCTCCGCTGGTCACGCGAATTTCTCATCTGGAATACGCCATCAAGCCAAGGCCTACAGCCGGGCCCCCGCTATGAGCGGACCCCATTCGTTTTCTCCGGAGCGGACCACAATGCCGCCGCTCGCCTAGCTCCGGCTAGCTCCGGCTAGCTCCGGCTACCTCCGACTACCGCCAGCCACGCCCAGCGTGGCCAGGGTTGTCAACTGCCAATTTCGTCCTCCGCGACAAACGTGACGCAATCATTATCAGCGGGAGTGGGCAGGATAAGCCTTGTCAAGTCTAATTAATGCGCGCGCGATCACATCTCGAAATCGCCGCCTCCCGTGCGACCCGCCGAACGGTTAGCAGAGTGGGCGTGTGCCTGGTCTATGTAGCAATGCGAATAATGCGAGTGTGCTTGCGCGCGTGTCTGCGTGTGTGCGTGTGCGCGTGTGTGCGTGTGTGCGTGCTGTGAGTGTTTGCATGGCGTTTGGCCAAATACTTCCGGGCGCAGCTGCGCGGCCTGATAGGGTGACAGAGGGCAGCGCCGTCGGGCTGTGCCTCACACACTGTGGCCGCCGTCCGAGAGAAATATGAGCCAAGTTGTAGTTATTGCATCGTCCGTGGTCTGCGAATATTTATCGCCCAGAAATGGGTAGGGGAGCCCAAAGGGGAGGAGGGCGGGCGCGCAGGGCGGCGCAGGGTGTGAGGGGGAGGAGGGCGACATGACCGATGCCAGCCGTGCCCACCTGCCACCACCTGCGGTGCCTGTGGCGCCTGCGGCGGGGAGAGAGGACAGCAGAGAAGCCGCAACAAAGTGACCACCGGCATCTGACCGGCCGGGCCGGGCCGGGCCTGCCAAAAGCGGTGTGCATGACCGCGGAATGTCCAGCTGGAGCCGGCCGGTGACCCCCGCTATAACAACGTGGCGCGTGCGGGCGCGTGCGGGCGCGTGCGGCAGGGACGTCACCTCTCCTGCGGTGCCGCCGCTGCCCTGCCAGAGACCGTGCAGCGCCGTGCTGACGGTGATGGCGGCGGCACAGCGCGTCCCCGGGCGGAGCACCGGGGCACCGCCCTTCTTGTACACCGACTAATAATTAGAAAACATTGCTGGCGCGTAATGGAATGGAACCGTGTCCCGCGAAAACCAGAGGTCGAAGAGCGACGGTGATCAAAGTGCGGGGTACCCGAACCAGGCCGGTGCCACCGGTGCCCCTCACCACAACTTGCTTCAGAAGCCTTTTCAAGCAACTTGATTGACTGTTTGCACCAGATTTTACATTTTTCATCGACGCTCGGTTCTGTTCGTTATCAGTCGCAAAGCGAGTTGAGTAACAGTTAGTGTATGCGTCGTAATTATTCTCATTGATTCGGGCGTCTAGTTCTAACGGGGCGCTCTCTCGCTTTGTCGGTGTGCAGGGCTGGCGGTGTGAGGCCCCGCCCCGCCCTGCCCCGCCCTGCCCCGCCCCGCCCCGCCCCGCCCAGGGTCGCCGGCTGTGCCGCCTACCTTCCCTCGGGGCGCAGAGGAGCGGTAGCACACGGGGGACCGGGGGACACACGATGCCTGGCTGAAACCGTTAAAAGCCTGCAATCCGTGTCTGTGTGTGTGTGTGCGTGCCTGCGCGAGTGTGTGAGTGGGCGTGTGTGCGAACACGCCAAGGCCCCATAGCAGACGGGGAATAAGTCAGAGAGCAGGCAGCGTAGTATTCAGTTACATTTTGGCCTGAGAGTGAGCAGCCCGCAGCCAAGGGGGCCAAGGGGGCCAAGGGGGTCGGGGCCGTCCGAGCGCTGGGACTGAAAAGTGTAGGAAGTCGCAAAGGGTCACAGAGCTCTTTTTGTGTCCCTCAAAGAGTTAGAAGCTTGTGTCCAGCTCCCCGCTCCCCTACACACATTTTTTTCTGCTTTCGGGGTGCCGACGGAGGCCTTTTGTTCCGTAATTTTCGGCCACAGCTGCCCCGCCACGGGCCAAAGCCACGAGCTCCCCGAACCAGCCATTCCACAGGGAGATAAAAATAAATTTTTCATTTCGGCTAACGATTTTTCTGAAAGGCTTCTGCAAAGGTAGCGTACTTACTTCTGAGTTTATTTTAATACTATTCATAGCTGTCAGAAATCAGAGGAATTCTAATTTTTGAATTACAAATGCGTGTTCTTTTTCCGTTGGTCCTTGCGAACTCCAAGCCTTCCATGTTTTCCAAGGGAAATTTTACGTTTCTTTATTTCTCTTTTCCCTGTGCTGTTGGGGTTACATCCACAAGGTGTCCGGTGGGAGGAACATCGTTACAGACCTGTCAGAGAGAGGTGCGCCGTAAAAACTTCATCTTCATCAAAGGCACGGGCCAGCTGACGGCAGCCTGATGCGTCTGAGGAGGGGGGAGAGCGAGAGAGGGAGTGAAAAAATAGGGGTGGGGGAGGGCGGAAGGGAGAGGGGAAGGGAGTCGCCTGGAACCCTCGGCAGCACCACACGGCGGCGATGTGTGTGGTCTCTAGGAGGAGTCAACGCCGACATTCAGAACACACACACGTCGTATGGCGAATACGTGTACTGAAAAACGAGCAGGTAGAGGGAAAGGGAGAGGGATGGCAGACGGGGTTAGGCCAGGCGGAACGATGGTGAGCTACTTAAATCGCTTTACAGGTTTATCTCTCCGATCTCTTGTTACTCTGCTGTGTCACCTTGAAATAAAGGGCCCTGATCGCATTGGGTGAGGTGACTTTGGAAATAAGACGAGAGCAATCTTCTGCCGTAGCTTGGGTGGACCGATGACAACACTCAACTGCACGTCTCTCGGTACGGACCAGATCCACAGGCCTGGTGGGGTCGTCTGGGTAACGCAGGAATAAAAAGTGCTTGTAAGAACACGAATGGACAAGTTCCATCTGCCAGCTGCCAGGGTTTGTTTACGGAATCTTATTCTGGCGGCTCCGGGCTGACGCGTCACGGCTGTGGTCGCTCATTTGTCCCGTCTGTGCGGCGGCTTTTCCGGGGACGAACTCATTATAATTTGGCGAAGAGAGGGCGTGGCGCACATGCAGCGGCAGAGGGGGAGGGAGAGAGCGCGCGCGTGCGCCCCCGGGGGAGTAAGGGAGAGAAGGAAGTATCTCAAATGTAAAGAGGGAATGGACAAGATGTATTGCTTGTGGTTAGACACAGGCTGCGCCGCTGTGCCGCTGCTATGTGGCTGCCGGGCCCAGGGCGGGGCGGACAAGAGGCATAGGCCGGCGGGCCTCGCCGTCAGCGATCAACTTGCCTCTCATCTCCGTAACTGTGAAGGTTTCAATGGGGTGCTATGGACGGAAAACAGCTGACCTTTTCACGGCTTTAGATGCGCAAGGAGGCGCGAAGGAAAACTTCCACATAGAAAATAAATAAAAAGTAAAAGTGACGACCCGAGCCAAACTTTGGTACATTATTGCTGAGAGGCGGGGTGCCTGACCTCGTTAAGACAACACAACAACTTTTCTCTCGCTCTCGGCCCTCGGGGCCCTTGGCAGGGCTGACTCCGCCCATACGGGCTGCGTTTCAATGGGCGGCCGACGCCAATGACGAGGCGCTGGCAGCCGTTGAAAAGGCTGACAGAGGGTATTCGGAAGCACCCTCCCTGTCGCCGTGAGATGAAAGGAGACAGCAGTACGGGTGTGAGGGCGCCACGGGAGGCCCGGCCTGGACCGGGTGTGGTTGTTATACCCCTTTCTTGCCAGTCGGCAGCCCTTTCCGACTGAATTACAAATTTCAATCTCAATTCCCCCCCCCCCCCACCAAAAAAAAATAATAATAAAAAAACGCACTTTGTTGACTATCGTTAAGTCAGCAAGGACCAAAAATAATCTGCCACAGTCAGACCAGAACGGAGATGGTTGGAAAAGTGTTCGGAACGCACTGAAGGGCTGCTATGCTTGCTAGGTACTACCTGCCCGGCCCGGGATATAGGTCCGGAAAGGTCCTAAAGCCATGACAGCGCTTTCGCATTTATACTCAAGCAAAGTGGGGCTCGGCCGCTTTTATTGGCGCAAGCCACGTCGTCGCGCGTCTCACACACGCACACACACACACACACACACACACACACACACATGCGCGCGCACACACTCGACGCGTCGCAAAACTTCACTAGCAGCTCTTAGGCGGTGCCTGCTGCCCTTAGAAACCATTGCTAGGCCGTGCGGAATCTCGGCGGCAAAGCGTCCCCGGCCCCGCCCGGTAGGAGCTTCGTTAGCCGAGGAGGCGTCCTGTTTTAGCGCCATCTCACCCGCCGGCTGCCGTCCGGCCGCACCGTGCCGCACCGTGCCGCACCGTGCCGCACCGTGCCGCACCGTGCCGCACCGTGACACACCATGCCGCACCGTGCCGCACCGTGCCGCACCGTGCCGCACCGTGCCGCACCGTGCCGCGCCGTGCCGCACCGTGCCGCACAGTGCCGCACCGTGCCGCACCGTGCCGCACAGTGCCCAACAGGGTGCTTCTCTGACACTGTTGACGGCCGACGTGGGAGGTCGCATCGCAGAGGCCCGGCTGGCCGGGTCTGGGCCTCCCGAGACGCAGGTTCAGGTTACTCAGCCTCCCCCCCCCCGGCACACCTGGCTGTCCACCCTCACTCTCAAAAAAGGGTGCTCGATCCGCAGAAGAAAACTGCAACCATGCCATTCCTCGTTCCGGTCGTATTCATCTCATTTTAAGTATTTTATTAAAGTGTGTACATAATGCCAGAAACTTGGTAACCAAATTTGGTACCAACTTGTCTCTGTGACAAAAAAATAACCATAGATCCAGTGCACTAGGTCGTAATTTTTTTTATGCGTTCTCACAGGCTGTCAGTAGCGCCGTGCGGACCCGGGTGCCCGGGGGGGGGGGGGGGGGCGCAGGGGCCTGGGGGGGGGGGGGGGGGGGGTGCGGAGGCTCGGGGGCGCGGGGCCCCAGGGGGCGCGGGGGCTGCTCTGTTTCGCATGACGCCGATCGTATCGGCTGGCAAAAAGGCCGCCGACGAAGCCGAGCCAGGCGGCCAGACTGGTCGATGTGATGCGATGCGCCCATAACTCACTCGTGACCGAATGCAGAATTGATGGGCTGCAGCCACTGCAGCGCGCGGACCGTGTGTTCTGATTTGTAGCGCGTCCAGATTACGCCTTTTGACGCGTCCGCGCAGCTCCGTTCTGCTTGTTTTGCGGACGGGGGTGGCACTGTACATTCTCCACTCCCCCCCCCCCCCGTCCCCTACACTCTCTACCCCTTATCTGGAAAGGGGACCCGGGGACCTTTCATGCACTGGAAGAGCTGCGCGCACGTGCCGCTACTGCCCCGCTCGCCCCAAATCGCCCCGCGTCAGCAGAGAGTAGGCCGACCTACGCCAAAACGCCATGAATCTTTCAGTGTGGTTCGCTATGGATGCGGCGAGGGCGGCAGCAGCAGCGGCAGCGGCAGCGGCTGGCGGCAGCGGCAGCGGCAGGTGGCGGGGCGGGGCGGGTGCGGACCACGGACAGAGCGGTGCGGACGCCGCGGGGCGAGGCAGAGCCCAGCGAACACACGGCGTACAGTAGGAATTAATCCTAAACTTGCTTTCAGCACTAGCCCTATCGTATTCCACCCCTTTTCCGCGCAGTTCGCCTCGGCCAGCGGACCGCTCCGGTGCGGCCGGTGGCAAGGCCGTAGCCCGGCACGGCCACCGCGGCCGCCACGAGATGGACATCTGCTTCCTAGCCTCGCTGCCATTGCGGACTTGCGGGAAGCCACCACCGGCCAACCCCCGCACCCTCACGTGGAGAGAACTCTGATATAAACGAGCGCTGCCTAAAACTCGAACGGCGGCAACTCCTCTGCTGCTGCTGCTGCTGCTGCTGCTGCTGCTGCTGCTGCTGCTGCTGCTGCTGCTGCTACTGCTGCTACTACTGCTGCTGCTGCTGCTGCTGCTGCTACTGCTGCTGCTGCTGCTGCTGCTGCTGCTGCTTCTGCTGCTACTGCTGCTGCTGCTGCTGCTACTGCTGCCCCGCCGGCCCCCAACCGACCACGGCCTCGGCCCTGGCTGAGACAATTTCCCGTCGCGCCCCAGAAATTCAATAACATGCCCCAACAAGAACAAGAGGGAGATGAAGAAGAAAAGTACGACTAGTGGAGCGGCGTGCGATGGGATTTGAAATGGGCCAGCGGTTCCTTCCGGGAACGGGATGGAAATGAACTTTCCAGTCGGCATGTCCCGTTGCCGCGCCGTGCCGTGCCGTGCCGTGCCGTGCCGTGCCGTGCCGTGCCGTGCCGTGCCGTGCCGTGCCGTGCCGTGCCGTGCCGTGCCGTGCCGTGCCGTGCCGTGCCGTGCCGTGCCGTGCCGCGCCGTGCCGCGCCGCGCCGCGCCGCGCTGCGGTGCAGTGATAGGTGGGCCCGGCCCGGCCCTCCCGGCCGCCAGCCCCTTCCGTTCGCACCCGTTCGCACTGTTCTCTTCTGATTTCTGCTGAGCTCAGCGAAAGTCGTGGCCCGAAGCACTCGCACGCATGTGGGTGCGAAAAAGTTTTAAACGGATCGGAAAAGTTCGTTAATCCCTGCAGAGAATCGGCGGAATGCATCCGCCGTGCAGCCGCCGTGCAGGGCGCGTGCACCGCTGCCGACCGTGCTCCGCCGCCCCGCGTGCAGCAGCAGCAGCGTCGGCCACTACATGACCCCGCTGATGAAGCCCTCCGCGGGCCGGGCGGGGCGGGCCTCAAGGCCGGCAGCAGAATAAGGAGAGCCAGCCCCTGCCGCCCCTGCCCTGGCCCTCAGCCCTCGCCTGCGCGCTAAATTGGTAAAAAAAAAGGTCCGATGCGGAGAAGGGAAGGTGGGGAAGGAGGTTGGGGGAGGAGGGGGTGGGGGGCTGTGGAGGCATCGACGCGAGTAGACAAGGCACAGGTGCGGCTGCACCGCGGTCCATCAGTTGCGCCCTCTGGCGCCCTCCGGCCTCCCACAAAGTGCCCGTACTGCAAAGTGTTGTTGGCTTTTTTTTAGCAGAGAGGGAGGTAAATTCAAATACATGCTGGGCAGAAATGCCGGCGTGAGCTGTGATGGGCTGCTTCTCACGCCTCGCGGGTACGTATTCCTGTGCGAGTAGGCTGGGGAAGGCTCTCTCAGCAAGAGGTAGAAATAAAACTGGCAAACAATTCCCTCTCCTCCCCTTACGCTTTCTCTACTTTATGAGAACTCTGCCGCGCATGTAAGGTCGGCAGAGGGCTCGCGCATCAGCGCTCACCGGCTCAGCGAAGTACTGTTTCAGTTCGCTACTTGCGAGCCGCAGAGGTGGGCGGAGGACGCTGGCGCTCTCTGTGTCCTGGCCACGTCCTGCTGGTACTGTTTTTTTTTTCAGGATTATTTACTCATCCAACCAGAAGGGGGCGGGTTGGCGTGGGTCGGTCAGCCCTTCCACAGAAATCCACACACCTACGTGCTGCCCAAAACGTCCGTCCCCGGCTGCCCTAAATCTCTCGTCGTTCATTCCCTGCTTTTTGCTCCCTTTTGTAAAATTGCAACGAATTCCCCTCCATTTCCTGTCCTGACTGTATGAAGGCCGGTAGCCACTATGGCCACTGTCAGTTCGCTGGGGGCGGCGTGGCGACCACTCTATGGTTCTGGCTGCTCGTTCAAATAATAGGTCCCTGATGAAACATCAGCACGTTACATACATTCTCAGCCAGTTTTCCTTTTTTTTCCACTGAGAGACAATTTTGTTTTTCATCCATGCCAAAAGAGCGCCGCCATTCAACTGCTCATAGCAATATTTCACCAATGATTAATCTGTGAACGCTGCTCTGCGCTGTTGGAATCGCCGGCGACGTCGTAATGCAAAAAGCGTTTCTTTTTGAGGAGGTCGGGAGGCAGCGGCGGCACCTGTGTACTCACTGGAGACGCCCGGCCCCGCCCCCGCCGCCCCCGCCGCCCCCGCTGTCTCAGCGCCAGCAGCAGCAGGGCTAGACGACGGCGCCGCTCGGCGGAAAACGCTTCCCAGCGAAATGCAAAATACCTGCTGCACATCTTCATCCCTTTTCATCAGAGAGCAAACACGCTTGCGCGGCGCCAGGGTGAGCAGACGGGGTGCAAAGTTCGAGATGAGAACACGAAACAATCTGTGGCGGACGCGGCTGGCCTACTGTGCGTCCGCTGCGAGGGGACGGGGAGGGGCGGAGCGGAGCGGGGCGGGGCAGGGCGGGGCAGGGCGGGGCAGGGCGGGGCAGGGCGGGGCAGGGCGGGGCAGGGCGGGGCAGGGCGCCCAGTTACTGCTTCATCACAAGAACAATACGGCCGTCATCGAGTGCCGACTCTTTGACGGAAAACCGCAAGACGGACGAATGAACTTCGAGCGAACAAGTGGGGATGGGGACTCGGAGGGGCTAGCAGCACGAGGCAAAGAGTTTACCCCCGCAGCTCCGCCTGCGCCACACGCCGCGCCGGGGCCGGGCCGGGGGTCTGTTGCGCACGGGGTCCTTTGAACACGGCAGCGGCGCCGAGCCAAGTCAAGTGAGCTGAGAGAGCAAAACTGTTACCACCACCGCGCCGCCCAACAGTGTTAACGGTAAGAGGCACGGAGAGGCAGGTGGTGGAGGGTGGGGTGTGATGTATTGCGGTGAACACCAGTGCCGCGTGGTACGAGCTACGGACGGCTGAAAAGGCAGCAAACGGGTAGTAATGTGGGTGTGAACCGTGCGAACAGAGCCGCCGGAACGGAGCGGGATGGGAAGGAAGCCTTCACAAATCACGTTACGGCTCGAGGCCGAGGGAGACTCGCCGTCCGAGGTTTTCCTGTTCACGGCCAAATGCGCCGGGGCCGAGGCCGGAGCTCTTCAGGGCTGCGATGCCCTTTCCCTTGCCCTCTTCTTTCTTGTAAGGGACAAACAAAATTCGATTCCTATCGGGGTGTGCGAAGGTCCAGCCGGGGGGGGGGGGGGGGGGGGGGGCTGGACGTGGGCGCGGCCGATGTGTCATGCATGTGAGCGCAGGGTGCGCCGCTGTACACACCTCCTGCAGCGTACTTTGGTTAATCAGGCCCCGCCCCCCCACCCGTCCTCTAGCGCAGGCAAACACGACGGGCCGGCCTTCCAGGCGCCGCCCCCGGGCCCCCGCCGTCCCCCGGCCTCCGCCGCCCCCCGGGCCCCCGCCGGCCCCCGCCGCCCCCCGGGCCCCCACCGTCCCCCGGCCTCCGCCGCCCCCCGGGCCCCCACCGTCCCCCGGCCTCCGCCGCCCCCCGGGCCCCCGCCGGCCCCCGCCGCCCCCCGGGCCCCCGCCGGTCCCCCTCTGGCCCCCAGCCCTGAGGGTGCAGGGCCATGCGCTCGAGCTGCGCTTATGGATGGTAAACAAGCGATAATCGGATTACTGTAATAACGACAAGCGGTTTGACAATTTTCCCTCTCTACTTTTCTTTTTTCTTTTCCTAGTTGGGGGAGGGGAGCGAGCAGCAGATTCCACGGACTTACCCTCAGCAGAATTCAACACTGATTACACCGCCGCCGCGCGTCGGCGAATAGACCTATTTTTTCATATCTCTACGGTTAATACAATACCCCGTGGCGGTAGATGTGGGATGTAGATTGCATTAGAAATTGTAATGAGCCTCCCTGATCCCGCAGCGCCGGCTGCTTCCGGAGCGTGTCGCTCTAGGGCAGCCCCGGCCGACCTGTTCCCACAACACCGGAAAAGCATTTGCCATCAACAGCTCCGATTCCCTCCCCTTGTTCCGGACTAGGCGGCCTCCGCCTCGGGCTGCGGTGGACCACCTAGCAGCCCGTGGAGGCGCAGGGCGCAGGGCGCTGGGCCGCGGGGGCGCTTACCGCACAACATGCGTCTCCCTCGCACGCAGGGGTTGTTAATGTCGACGGTGTTTTCTCTCCCTTCTGGTAAGGCGGATGAAGTAGTATCAGGCAAGATGCAAAAGTTTTTCAGTTTTTTCGTTGTCTTTTTTTTTTTTTTTTTTTTTTTGCTTTTTCAAATTTTTTTTTTTAAACTATTTTTTTACGGTGCCGAATTTCCATGAAAAAGTTGTGTCGGTATACAGACGGGGCTGAGAGGACCAGTGTACGTCCCTCCCCACGTAAGTAGTCCCTATGATCCACGGCACGGTGACTGGCCGTGGGATACCGTGGCCGCGTTAGTCGCTGGGCTCGGCTCGGCTCGACTGAGCTCCCGGCAGGATTCTGTCGCACGCGCACCGCACCGTTTGCAGCGGCGTTGGTATCGTCGCCCGCTGGGCTGAGGTTCGGCCCGAGCTCGATGCATATGGAGCGCGGCGCGTCGTGGGTGCCAGCCGTGCGTACTGCGTCACACGGCGTCACACGGCGTCACGCGGCGTCACACGGCGTCACACGGCGTCACACGGCGTCACACGGCGTCACGCGGCGTCACACTGCGTCACACGGCGTCACACGGCGTCACACGGCGTCACATGGCGTCACAACGCAGCTGGGGCGTCACGGCCCTGGAGAGGGGACAGCACTCGCTGATGACACCCCTGACTTAGGACTGTCGCGGATGCGCGCGGTGGGGAGAGGGAGCCGCACATTCGCGCTCCAAAGTAGGGCGGTTATCGTATCATCCATGCCACCGACGGACGCCGCAGAAAACCACTTGTGGACTTGGCGCAGGAGGGAGAAAAGAGTGTGTGCCTGTGCATAGTTATAGCGACGCAGAGAGACGCACGGCGACGCATGGTCGTGCTAGACGAGTTCGGCGGCCCCCGCGGGCCGTAGGCCTCCACGGGGTGTCGGCAACCTCGGGCAGCGTTCAGCGTGCCGTCTTTTATTCACCGGCCACGGCACCCCTTGCCAAGGCGCCGGCACCTCCACTCTCCTCGCCGAGAAGTGTTTTAGTGTAACAACGCTGGGCAAGCATTACGCTCGTAACGATCAATTAAGAAAAGTCAGTAAAGTGTTGTCTTTGTCGCGCGTCTTTTTCTGAGATCCACGAATACACGACAGAGCGGATTCGGGGTTATCCAACTCCCAGGGAGAGGCTGTCTTGAATGCTTCGAGGCTATAAACGTAGAGTAGATCCTGGGGAGCTAGTATATTACTCTGTTAGAATCAGGTCTAATTTGGCCTTGAACCAGTCGAGGTCAAATTGGACGTTATTGTTTAACGAGACATTCAGCCAAAAAGAAAACTTGAAAATTGTGTCTTGAATCAAAACATCATTTTCCTACATGAAAAGTACATACATTTGTGAAGAAGAAATTAAAAGTAAGGCTGTCCAGCGGGACGGGGACGGCGTTCCTAGCAGGGTGATTATTTATTTTGGCCCGGCGGCAACTTTCTCTCCCCTCCTCTCTCTTCTTTTATTATTATTAAGTTAGCGAGTGTGCTGGGGAAGCTTGTTTGTCAGTACGTCGCCCGTTTTAATAATAATTTCATCACTGTAATGAAGGTGTGTAATATCCTGCAGTATGCCATGGTCATGCCGTACCCTTCTGCAGCGGACCACACAATGTTGCTGTTGTTCTCTCCTTGGCGGGAGACCTGGCAAGAAAAATAGTAAAGAGGGAAGGGGGAGGGGGGGGAGTGTGCGTAAACTTGAGGACACCCACGCGCACGCAGAACTCGCTGTTGGAGGCAGAATCCATCTAGGGCCGGTCGGTCTGGAACTGCGTTGTCCTTGGGGAATATGGGGAGCGGCACATGAGATGTGTGCGAAAGGTGAGAGTGACGTGAGGTGGGGTGGGGTGGGGAGGGGGCCAGTGTAGCGCACACACGTACCGCCAAAAATTACAAAGCAAAACAACAAGCTCTCAGTAAAAGCTTTCAATTTCTCGTGGCAGCAGGTGCTGCTGTCCAGATGGTGGCTGGCTTATTTCTCCCCCAATATGCACAGGGCCCCGCAGGGCGCTCCAGAGCTAGGGAGCGCCTCCATCGGATCGCAGTGGTTTCGGAAACCGAAAACGACCATTCGCGGCCGATCGTGTCTCTCTCTCTCTCTCTCTCTCTCTCTCTCTCTCTCTCTCTCTCTCTCTCTCTCTCTCTCTCTCTCTCTCTCTCTCTCTCTCTCTCTCTCTCTTTCTTTCCCTCCCTTTCTCCTTTCTCTCCCTCTCTCCAAGCTCCTCACCCGTGTCGCTGTGCTGTCTAGTGTCTGTTTCGCCTGTTCTTTCTGTGTGGTCGAAATCCAAACCTTCTCCCCAAATATCGTAAGCCAATACTGCAGCCGCCGCTCTGATTTCTCTCCGTTGTGTGTGTGTGAGTGTGTGTGTGTGTGAGTGTGTGTGTGTGTGTGTGTGTGTGTGTGTGTGTGTGTGTGAGTGTGTGTGTGTGTGTGTGTGTGTGTGATTGTGTGTGTGAGTGTGTGTGTGTGTGTGTGTGTGTGTGTCTGTTGTGGGTGTGGGTGTATGGCTGCCGCTGCTGCCAATCAGAACGATATCAAAGCCTGCGCGCAACCCCAGTCGGTGGGCGGTCCCCCGGTCCCCCGGTCCCCCGGTCCCCCGGTCCCCCGGTCCCCCGGTGGCTTTCTCTTCTCGGATCACGGTTCTCATCGGCAATATCACCCCCGCACTCCTTCCTGCCCGACTGGTTCCGCCTCCAGCTCCGCCCGCCTCGTGATTGGCAGCCGGATCTGGACTCACCACCAAACACATCGTCAACTTCCCTGGCAAAAGTTACCTCAATGAATCAGCTGACTCAAACAGGAGCAGACGCAACACTAGAATACCGTGACCACAGCGTTATACGAGGCGTGGGTTTACTTCCGACCGGAGAGAATGGAGGGAGAAACAGAAATGAGGATGAAGGGGAGACGAGGCGAGGAGAGAGAGAGAGAGAGAGAGAGAGAGAGAGAGAGAGAGAGAGAGAGAGAGAGAGAGAGAGAGAGAGAGAGAGAGAGAGAGAGAGAGAGAGGAGGAGGGGGGGGGAGAGAGACAGACAGACAGACAGACAGAGAGAGACAGGCGGACAGACAGACGGTGCGCGGCAGAGCGGAAGATTAGCGACCACCGCACGGCCGCCGTGCGACCACTGAGAGACTAACTGTGCCCGCATGTCAAACAGTCGTGTACACACCACACGGCCGATCTCGCGCGCACACACGCACATGCACACACGTGCGTCGTGCATGTGACGCGGTCCGCCTGAAACGAGGTCAATTGGGGAACCGTGACAAGGGCACTACTTCAAATAAAGCCGGTAGAAAAGGATACAAAACAAATAAAATCGGTCGTCAGACGGTACGACCTCTGCCCCAGTGCGGAGTCCCCTGAGGGGTAGGCCAGCCGCTGGGGGTGCCGAGCATCCCCACTGCAGGGGTGACTGTGAGTGGCCAGCGCTGTGCAAACAGTCCACCGCGAACTCCTTCCTAACGGCTGAACATGAAGGAGCCCAGCCCCATCACACCGGCTGGCCAGCGCACGGACAAGACCCCTCCCGCTCTACTGGCCCCCGCGATTTCTCATCTCTTCCATCCGGTTTCCGGACTGAGATTGCGAGACGCTTTCTCTCACCCCTCCCCCGGCTGCCGCCGTCCCGCTTCCGCCCACCCGTAAACGCCAGACGCCACGCGCGAGACAGTAGACGGTGCAGTGCACCCGAAACTCTCGGTCCCCCCTCAACTGCAGGGGAGGCATCCGAAGCGGCCAAGACGGCCAACTACTCCAGTCGATCTGGCGGGGCGCAGAAAGTCGGCCTCCTTCTCGGACGCTACCACTCTGCCACCGGACGGGCCGGCCTCGCCCGCCTCACCGGGGTATAGCGTGGCCGTGGCCTCTTCGAGCGCAATCATCCGGATTTAATATGTCTGCCTCTCTCTCTCTCTCTCTCTCTCTCTCTCTCTCTCTCTCTCTCTCTCTCTCTCTCTCTCTCTCTCTCTCTCTCTCTCTCTCTCTCTCTCTCTCGCTCTCTCTGCGTCGTAACTTCTGTTTTATCCCTCCCAAAGTAAGGGAAATGTTAGTGTCTACTCTTATCTTTCCTCATCTTCATTATGCCTCGGTTCTCTTTACTGACATGTCAACTGGTAATAATTTAAAACTTCAAAGACTTCAAAATGTTGGTATCAGGTTCATCACTGGTGTTAGTGTCTTCGAACATGTTACTCTTGTATATCGGAAGCTTAAAATTTTGAGGATTACTGAAAGGCGTCTGCTGGCTACAGCTATTTTGATTTGGAAAGTCATAACAACTAATACACCAGATTACTTGTACCATCAATTTCAATTTACATCCACCTGTAAGTCTAGAAGTACTCGTTCATCAAAACTGATGATTCAAATTCCCAACCATAGAACTGAAAAATATAATAAATCTTTCCTAATACAAGCTTCTAAAGTGTGGAATGACTTTGAATTATATAATTATACCCATCTATCCTTATTTTCCCTACGAAGACTGATGTTGAAGAACTGTCTCAATCTGTGATTGTAATAGGAGCTTTTTCCTGTATATTAGCAATAATATGTACAAATATTTATTTTATTTTTAATTTTTGATTTGTTTTTCTTGAGTGACTTACGCTGTGATCTGCCTTACAGGGCGGGTCTACATTTTGTAGTGGGACTTATTAGTCCTTTTAAATGTGGACCTCAATTAACTCAATTTCTCTCTCTCTCTCTCTCTCTCTCTCTCTCTCTCTCTCTCTCTCTCTCTCTCTCTCTCTCTCTCTCTCTCTCTCTCTCTCTCTCTCTCTCTCTCTCTCTCTCTCACATCCACCTCTCGTTGTCTTCGTCACACACACCCCCGGTGCTCTGGTCAGACTTTCCACGACAACCACGATGGTCGTCCACTTCGGTGCTCTGATATATATCGCCGCAGAAGACCTTCTGGCGTGGGACGGGACGACAGAGCCGAAGGTGTGGGCCCAGCGGGCTGCAGAGCTATGGTAGTGCGCAGCGGATGATGCGGCCCGGTGAGCGACCAGTGACCAGCGACCTGGCCGCGTCCCCTGCCGCGGCCCCAGCCCGACCTGAGTGCGTGAGCCGTGGCCCTTTTGAAACGGAAAGTAGAGGCGAGTAGTACATCCCCGCCCGCCTCCCCACGCTGGGGCCTTCCAGCCTATGTAATAAATCCGTGGCCATGAAGGTTGCAATGTGTCTTTCTCCCGGGACACCTGCTGTTCGCCGGCGTGTTGGGGCGGGGCGGGCGCAGAGACACGCCCCCATTGGCCACCATACGGGCCATACGCCACCGCCCCGCATACGCCCCGCGGCGCCGAGCACTGCCTGTGGAGAAGGATGAAGAGAAGCGGGGTTCTCTCGAACACGGTTTCAACTCGATTTCAAAATGTTTGCTAGTGTTGGTACGTGGCCGTTGAGGTAGATCCGGCCTAGGCTGCCGGGATTGTCATGTCATGGTTGTGGGTAGTGCTGTGCCCATCACCAAGTGTGCCGGGTGTTGGTACGGGGGCGGGGCCCGGTGGGGGTGGGGCCCTGGTGATGCATACCTTGCATATCCGCCTCCGTATCACTATTCCGCCGTCGTTTTCAGCCCCTCCTGATCGTGCGGGGCAGAGCACTTGCTGGATAAAGATGCTGTACGATAGGGACTCGGTCGCGTGCTACGTGGAGGGGAGCAGGGAGGGAGGGAGGGAGGGAGGGAGGGACTCCCTACGGCCCGCGGGAAGGCCGTGCTGGGCCATGCCGGGGACGTGCAGGGGCCGTGCCGGGCCGTGCCTGGTTGCCTCCAACTCCAAAAAAAAAAAAAAAAAAAAAAAAAAAAATGTCACCAGACGCCACCGGCCGCCACCACCAAACGAAAACCAGCTGATGAGATTTGAGGCCCGCTCCGGTCCGGCCATGCTCCTCAAAGAGCCGCCAGTGACAGCACAGGGCACAGGCTCGGTGGGTGTGGGCTGGGCAGGCAGGGCTCTGGGGGCCCTGATATGGGAGCTCCTTTCTCCACTATCTTGTCTCCCCCTCCACCCCATCGAACACTTTTATCCTGGTTGAGAAACGTCTTTGAACTGTTCGAGTTTGTTGATTTTTTATCAACTTTGGCGGAAAGTGCCCAAACTACGGCCGCGGTCCGCGGTGCTCTGCTGTGGCTGCAAGAGGGCTCCCGTGGTTCCTGTTCCCTCCCAGCCCAGCGGCCGCCAGCGGCCCACACGGGCAGGACAGCCCACAGCAGAAGCACACGCGTGGCAATCAGCCGAGGCAATAACTCGTATTTCCATGTAAATTTGGCTGAGCCCACAAAACAAGCA
This sequence comes from Odontothrips loti, assembly GCA_038380765.1. Classification (NCBI taxonomy): domain Eukaryota; kingdom Metazoa; phylum Arthropoda; class Insecta; order Thysanoptera; family Thripidae; genus Odontothrips; species Odontothrips loti. The sequence continues at coordinate 9,750,320 of CM076243.1, forward strand.
GCAAAAATTGGTGGTCGAACTAGACGAGAAGAGAGTGAAGAGAGAACGGAGTACGGTACCGTACCGAGCCACACGCGGAGTCGCCGGTGCGCCGCCCGAGGGGATAACCACTCATTAAAAATGTGTACACAGATTTCAGGATTTCGTCGGATTACACCCCGTAGTTTTCGTTAATTTTAGAATTTTATTGCTTTTCTGGCCATTTCAGCCTGTGTAGGTACTATTTTTCGGCATAAAGTCCAAGTCCAACTTCAAATTCGCAATTTTTATCACTTTCTTCTTAAAAATTTCTAGAATTTTGTACACATGATTACGCTAGTGATTCGCCCCTCGGCGCCGCCACCACCTTGACCGCGCTGCCTGGCCTGCGGCCTGAAGCCTGCGGCCTGCGGCGGGCGGGAGGCGCTCTTCCCTTCCTGCGAACGTGATAGCCTCAGATAAGAGGAGAAAAAGGGAGGATTGGGGGTTTTAGGGTCGAAACCCGAATCTAGTCTCCACACCCACACAGCCCGGTCCGGCCCGGCGGCAGCACACGGCCCGCGGTGGCCTCTGTGGCGGTAGCCGGCCACCACGGCCCCGCCGCGCCGCACCCGTGAAGCGCAGGATGTTTCCCCGCGCTCTATGGAATTTTGTTGCAGCAACGCGAGCGTACATCACACAACACAGTGTTGGCCGCCGTAAAAATATCAATAAACTGCTCTCCTTTCCCTCTGCCTTTTATTAGCCCGCTCCGCCCCAGGCCTGCCCCCGGCCCGCCCCCGGCCCGCCCCCGGCCCGCCCCCGGCCTGCCCCCGGCCCGCCCCCGGCCGCCCTCGGACACCCCGGACCCCGTGGCTCCTCGAGTGCCGCCCCAACGCGCACGGCTCAGCACGGGCCGGGCGTTATGTTGATTATATCTCGCGGGCCCGGCCCATAGCCCTGCGCCCCCACTACGTGTGTACATCACCTTGTCGTAAAAATCGGCCGCGTCCCACCTCGCAACTGCGCCCGAAGCAAGTTGTTCGAAAAATGAAAACTTGCGCCGCTGTAACTGTACTGTTGGATACAGTACTGATTTTAACGATTAGTCACGGGTCTGTGCCGTGGTCTCGCGCGCAGGGAGTGTATAGTTAGTTATCACACGCGTCCCCAGTACTTTCAGCACAGCCTACGGCGCCTGGTGGGTAGGCAACGTCGACGCTGGCGCGCATGCGTGCCGTGCGGGCTGGCCTACCCTGCCATTCGCAGGCGCTCACCAGCTCGCTGCTGCGGTTTTCAGAAAAATTTTACTCTTTAATGGTTGTACGTTTCTGTGCCGGATGGTGCCCGGGCCGGCCTCGTACGCCACAGGCAGCCACACGCAGCCACAGGCAGCCACAGGCAGCCACACGCAGCCACAGGTAGCCACAGGTCGGACCCGGTTATCTCTGCAGCCCGCTGCCGAGCCGCCCCAGGCAGCCACAGGCGCGACGCGCGGCAGCCACAGTGACAAGCGTGGCACGGCTTCGTGACGCAGCGTGACGTACCGTGACGCCGCGGATACGCCCTAACGCTCTCGGCGCGCTATCTATCAGGCTGCAGGGCGGGACGCTGCCTGCTCTCACGGCCGTCTGACGGACAGGTCTATTTCAGCGTGCGGCACGGTGCTGCTGCCGGGGGCTGCCGGCTGCCGACTGCCGACTTCTCCGGCTGTCGTCGCTTCTTAAAAAGGGGGTGCCAATGTGATATCGGGAAACAAAATGAGAGAAATGGGCGGATCAGTGCGGCCTGAGTCGGCCTGAGGCAGCATGAGGCACACTGAACGAGCCTCAGCTGAGATGTCACAGCATGAGGCACACTGAACGAGCCTCAGAACAAGCATGAGGCACACTGAACGAGCCTCAGCTGAGATGTCACAAGCATTTTGCCCTCGCCTTTCCACGAATCAGGCATGCGTGTTTAGCATGTCATTCGATGGGGTTTTAATTACTTCGAACAGCCATCATGCATGGTTCGCGGACTTTTCTCGATGAAGGTCTATTGTTCGCGCGTTGTTTCGGAGTGTTTCGCTCACTGTCGTCTCAACTCACCTGCGTTAGCGGCGCGCCCGCAGCGCCCGCATGACAGTGACCCTTGGCGCCGGCGTCACCGGCTGCGCTGGGGAAGTCCTTTCTTGGTCCTTGACGTATCGGCTTACGCTGGATATCACACAAGGCTGCCCCGCGTCACTGTGCCGCGCGCGTGCAGCCGGGGGCCACGCGGGGGAGGGCCGCCCAGCGCCGGCGCCGTGCTCCACACCCACAAGGAGCAGGCCGACCCCCGCGTCAGCGCTGTCAGCGGTGTCAGCGGCCGGTGTCAGCTGCGTCAGCTACGTCAGCTGCAGCAGCTGCGCCGGAGCGGAGCGTCTCTCGTGGCGCGGCGTCACGGCGTGCTCCCGCTGGCTCCCGCTGTCTCGCTGCTCCTGTCGGTCTCGTATCCGTCTGGGCGCGCCGCCTCGCCTCGCCTCGCCGCCTGTGTGGGTGGGGCTGGAGCCCCCGTCCGTCCCGTCCCGTCGGTGCCCGTGGCTGCGCTGCGCTTGGCGGCGACTGACTCGCAGCCCGACTCAGCTCGCCTCCCCGGCTAGGACCGGCACGGCGGCACGGCGGCACGGCGGCACGGTGCGGAGCGGTGCGGAGCGGTGCCCGAGGGCGCAGGGCCGAGGGCGGAGGATGCGGGGCTCGGACCTCCACGCGGCGCCACGCGTCGACGCTCTGCCCCTGCCTCTGGCTCCGCGGGCTGCGCGGGCTGCGCGTCACCGCCCGGCCCCTCCGGCCCCTCCCACGCCCCCGGAGGGTGAGTGTATGGCCGGTGGATACGCGCCATGTGCCTGCTAGCGGCGTAGGCCGTGGGGGTCGTGGGCGGGGTCGCGTGGGGTACCCCTGCGGTGCACCGTTCCGAACACAGGTTCCCGGTACCCTCGTCTCCCTGCGTGGAGTTCCCATACCTGCGGGGCCTGCGGCTTTCAGGAGGCGACACGATTTATGTTGCTCGAACCCTCTCCGAACACACCTGCCGGCTGGAGGGTACCGGGACCACCGGGACCGGGTACGTGTACATAAGTTTGCCGTGTGTTTGTGTTTCCCCGCCCCCCCCCGCCCCGGGCCGGGCCGATGGCCGGGCCAACGCGCTGTGGTCGTGCACTTGGCCTGCAGGGTTAGTAGAGCTTTGCATATGCATGCGTTGGCTCTAGGGTCAGTCGGAGCAGAGAACGTCCTCTGAAGCTACGGCTGGGGGCCGTTCATGAAACACGTGACACGCATTCGAGATGAATAATGGGTCTGCCCTGGCCGCGAAGTGTACGGAACCGTCTGTGGGAGTCGAACCCACCGAGCCTGCAGCTGCTGCAGCTGCTGCAGCTGTCACAGCCCGACAGTACGCTTAGCACAAACCCTCACACGCCACACGCTGCCATCAGCATCCGGAGAAAGGCCACGTGGTTTGTGAACGCTCCCTAAGTGATAAAACTGTGTTGGCTTTAGAGAGTGTAGTTGCCGTGGGTCCATCGTAAATTTTATTCATCGAGTATGGCGCCTGGTGGATAGGCAACTTCGTGCATGCGTGCCGTGCGGGCCGGCCTACCCTGCCATTCGCAGGCGCTCGAGGTCCTCGGACGGACCTGGGAGGACACAGAAAATAGAGGCTGGGGGTTGAGAGGGGAGGTT
>CM076243.1:9756478-9806478 GCA_038380765.1 Odontothrips loti
GTTTGCTCTTTCAAGCACGACAATTACAATCACAAAAAATGATATTCTTATCTTTTGCAATTCGAACCTTTGAGGGTTAGCGCTCGTTTCAACGTTATCATCTCATATTAATTGTGGAAACTGTTGCCGAGCTTGCAGGCCCGGAGCCAGACAAGCAGGGTTCAAGGGGTGTCGTGTACCGACATACTTCAGCCCCTGTAGTAGTAGTCCTCCAGCAAGAACATGAATCTCCACACCTCACCAAATTGCTTGGAGTGTGAGGGAGGAGGATTAGGGGGGGGGGGGACAGCTTTCACCCAACTTCAGCCACCATTATGTGTCCGGGCTGGCCACCGCGGCGCGGGATACCGCGGCCCTGCGCGGCCCGAGCCCAGCCCCGGCCGCCACGCTGTAAACAGGTGTGCACAACGGCCTTGAAACAGCCGTTTTCGAGCCCGCGACTCGCAGTGCGTCCTAGGGGTCTGAAAAGTCAGAATCGCACTATCAGCACGCGTCGCGAGGGTGCATGCGAGTCAGCTACCTCAGCTACCCAGGGTTCCGCCCCTGCGAAGATTTGGGGGACTTAAGTTCCCTTCGTACACGGCCGAAGCCGCTACTCTACTCGCTACGCACCGAGTCGCGGAATGTCCGAACCTGCCCCATTATTTTTGAAATTTTTGACAGTGTATATAGTACCGTTAATGCGAGTAGAAGTGAGATGTCTTTTTCTACAGTGTAGGTGTGCCCTCATGCATTGTTTCAAATTTTCGTCTCTGGTGTTCTGTATGTTATTACTGCACTCCATTTCCAAAGGGGGGGTAATTAAAAAATACTTTGCATTGAGTGTACTACTTTTTTTATTATTAATAGTACAATCTGTACATTAGGTGTCTGGTAAACACAAAATGGTAAATAAGGCACTTCACACAATCATGCTTCACTTAGATTACCTTGCCGAAATTTGGTATTCAATTCAAAAATCCAATGAGAAGGTCAAGACTTGTGTATAATGCCAACCAATCCAACATGGTCTGTGAGCAACATAGAAAAAACCTTTGCTAGTAGCTTGCAGCAAAATGAAGACAAAAAGAAAATTGAGCACCAACATTTTCTTATGTTCCATTTATTGTAAAGAAACAGAAATAGATGACTGGAGCCCACTTTTAAACATTAGTATGCTTAGCATTAAAAGTATTGTACAGTGTCTTTCACAACAACAACAACAACAAATCAGCTTGCTGTCAAACATAAGACTCCATTGACATAGAGCATACACTTTGAAAGAACTCAACAAGCAAGGCCAGCCTTGATAAATGGGACTATTAATCCCTTATTGAAACACACAACTTATTGGACAAGTAAGTACCTGCACCCTAAATCCAACATCACAATTCTCTCAACCTGTAACTCTATAGGGCACATACATTTAAACATGAAATATTCTTCTTTCTATTCTAACAAATAAATTTCACAGATTACTTTTCTCTACATGAGTACAGAAAGCAGCCCAACAATCTGCACAAAACTTCGTTTCTTTGGTCAAATTATGCTCAACTTTATTGGGATAAGCTATTACGTCAACAATCATCAAGTTCACCTTCGTTTAGCACAAACAAGTGAAAGTTCCTGATCAAGTCCTTACACAAGCAAGCAAGATCCAGTACAATAGAAAACTAAAGAACGAAGAGGCCTAGAAGCCATTTTGTAACCTACAACAATAAATATGAATCAATTGCAATACACTCCATCCTGCATCTTCAGAGCAGGCAACAATCAAATCTCAACCACTTTCTATCGATTTTTTTCTCACTCTTTCATAAACATCTATCACACTAGAGCAAACAGTAGCACCAACAAGTCGTATAGTTTATGAAAAATAAACAAGCAGTCGTAAAAACTTCACCTACTGTCAATATGAGGTGAATAAGAAAACTTAACTTTGTACACTTCTGGAGCTGAAATATCACACTGAGAATTTTACAAAATATAGATATAAATCGCATGCAGTAAAAATTTCTCGAAAATATACAATTTCCCCTTAAAGTCAAGATGGTGATGATTAAATTTCATATCCACGCAAGAGGCACTTATCACACAGTTGAAGAAGTCTTACAAAAGTTATGCACACCCCATCGTAAAGTGTAAGAAATAACAGAAATCACAAGGGGCAAAGTCAATTTTCACTGGTACAGAGATGAGCTGCAAAGGGAAAAAAACTAGAGAAAGCAAATTGACATCAAAACTTCAAGAGCGCTTAATCAGGACATCAGACTTAAGAAAAACTCTCACAACAAAGTCAACTCGGTCATCCCCCGAGTTAAGTGCCCTCAGGAGGGGCATCGGCCAAGGCTTGGCCCTCGCTGCCAGACTGGAGAGCGGGCTCCTGGATGGTGGATGAGGGCGGGCATGGAGCGGGGGACGGAGTCGGCGACTTGGCGCGAGGGGGAGGCGGGGAAGTAGGGCTAGTGCCCCCCGTAGGCGACAGCATCTCGAACAAGGCCTCCTTCTTGATGGACAGGTTGTTGGGATCGAAGCGATGCAGGCCCAGGTTGTGGAACATGAGATCGTTGCGCAGCTCGATGCCGCTGCGCTCCCAGGTCGGCGACCGATCCATAGCAGCCGACGGCGACAGCGACAGCCCCCCGTTGAGGTATTTAGCACGCATCGGACTGGTGGGGCCAGGGATGCTGGGGATGCTTGCCACCGGGGAGACGGCCGGGGAGCGCCGCGGCCGCGGGCTCGACGTCGACGACCCGTAAAGGGCGTCGTCTATGTCCAGCACAGGCCGAGGACGCGGCGTGGACGTTGACGGCCCGTACAAGGCGTCATCGATGTCCAGGACGGGCCGTGGCCGCGACGATGGACTCAGCAGCGACGCCGTCGACGGCGGGGTCGTCGGCTTCTTCTTTTTCTTCTTGATGTCGTTGAAGCGGCTGTAAAAGCTCTTACGTCGGATTCGGTCGATGACGCTCTCGGATGCATCCTCTGCCGACGGCGACGGCGGTGTCGGGGACGGTGCGGGTGAAGTCGACGCGGACCACGACTCAGACGGTGCGGGGGACGGCGACGTCGCCCGAGGAGCTGCCACGGGGAATAGGTCCAGATGCAGGGTGGGGCGGGGTCGCGGGGCAGACGTCGTGGCGGGGGCAGTGGCAGCCTGCTTGGCGGGGGACGTGGCTACGTCCGACGTAGATGTCACCATCGATACGGGTGGCTCGCTCATCGTCAAACCCTTCTGGTCGGGGGTCTTGAGCTGCTCCTGCTCCTGCTGCTGCTGCTGCTGCTGCCTGGCGGTGGCGGCCTGCTCCGAGTGCAGCGACTGCAGGCTACGCGACCACTTGTCCAGCAGCATCTCGCGGTGACGCCGCTCCACGTCCTTCAGGGACACGACGGGCATGTCATCGTCCACCGGGGGCGTCCGGGACTGGGACACGCTGCGTGGCCGACGGTGGTGGCGGTGGTGATGGTGGTGGTGGTGGTGGTGCCCCCGGGGGTCGAGGCTATTGCCGTTGCGGGGTCCGGGACTGGGACTGTGGGCGGTGCGTAAGCAGGGGCTCGGGCAGGGGCTGCTGGACACCGCCCGGCGGACGGGGCTGGTGGCATCGCCCCTGGACGTGGACCTCGTCAGCGTGCGCGCCGTGCTACGCACTGGTGAATCTAGTCCAGATAGCTCCTGGATCTTGGCCGGCCCTTGGCAATTCGAAGGCTCCCGTTCCAATACGATCTGCGGCCTCGGGATCGACTTTGGAGGGCTGCCAGCGTCGGTGCCTCTTTTTCGGTCGGTCACCACTTTTGCTTTGGGCGGGGACGTGCTGACGGGAGAGTCCCCCTTGCCAGAGAGCCGGCTCTTGGAGCTGGACCGGCTGGGAGCAATCGATTTAGCTTTGTCTTCGTCCTTGGTGGAATCAGTCTTACTAAAGAGCCGGCTCCTTGAGCTGGACCGACTCGGGACGACGGACTTGCCACTGTCGTCCTCCTTAGAAGAATCTGTCTTACCGAAAAGCCGAGTCTTGGAGGTGGATCGGCTAGGAACCGTAGACTTGCCACTTTCATCATCTTTGGTAGTATTCGACGAGTCCGTCTTCCCGAAGAGCCGGCTCTTTGAACTGGATCGGATGGGAGCAGCAGTTTTTCCGTTGTCTTCCTCCTTAGATGAAGGGTCAGTCTTGATCAGAAGCCTGCTCTTGGAGCCCGACGGGCTGCGGGTGATTGTCTTACTTCCGCTATCCTCCTCCTTCGATGTATTCGCGGAGTCTGTCTTGCTGAAGAGCCGACTTCTGGAGCCCGACCGGCTGGGGGCAATGTCCTTTCCACTATCCTCCTCCTTCGGCAGAGCACAGCGTGCCAGAGAGTTCCTCAGCGGTGCCGCTGACCCCGAAGGCTCTTTGGTGGGCGATACCTTCCTCTCGGGCTCCGACGACAGCTTCGACCTGGAGGCAGACCGTGCGGGGGCGGGGAGCACCCTGGCTGCCCCGGGCTCCTCGCAGCCGTTGCTGCTGGCAGTGGGCTTAGGCAGCACTTTAGGAAGCACCTTGTCATCGGAAGCCTTCGTCAGCTTGGTCCTCGAGGTCGACCGGGCCGGCGACATGAGGGAGAGCGGCGTGGGCGCGGGGTCCGAGTGGACACTCAGGTCCCCGGCGGCGTCCCCCTCCTTCGGGATACGGGTCTTGGACGGCGAGGGCTTGACGGGAGGGCTGTTCTCTTTCGGGATGCGAGATTTGGAGTTTGACTTCAGGACGAATGTCCGCTCCCGCTCCTTTTCCGGTGACGTTTTTGTTTCCTTGGATCGCAGAGACGAATGCGAGGGGGATTTCGAGATGGAAGTATCTTTGGCTCGCACCAAAGTTCTGGAAGACGACTTGGAAATAGCTCCGTTATTCAAAGTCGGCTTTAAATCCTCTTTACTTCGAAATGAGGAACGAGAGGAAGATTTAGCGAGAGATGTGTCCTTCACTTCATCTTTATTGCGAATAGATGATCGGGAGCATGACTTAACTGGAGAATCTCTACCAACTGGGGCGTTTTCCTGTCCAGCTTCCAGTTTAGTTCCAGAAACTTCTGATGTTGACTTCTTATCGTCTTTGAGCAACGTTGATTTAATGGGAGTTTTTGTTGACGAAGTATCGTTTTCAAATTTGGATCTCAAGTCATCTCTCAATACAGAAGATTTAAAGACTAATTTGACTGGGGAAGTTTCCTTCTGATTATCCCTTAGGACCTTCGAGCGTGAACTTGATTTAGTAAGCGGTTCGGAAGACTTGCTTTCGGATTTTAATAATTTTCCCTTCGATAAAGACTTGTTGAGCAGAGGGCAGCCGTTTAACTGAGAAGCAGTCGGAGGTGAAACGGACTTCTCCCGATTTTCTGGCTTGGCACTACTGCTCTCCACGGGTAACTTGCTGCGGGACGACTTCTCCTCGCCGGTGGTTGAGGCCTTCAGTTTGAGTGAGGTAGACCGCTCGTCAACGCTTCCGATTCTGCTCTTCGAAAACGAGCGCACAAAATGTCCATCGGATAGATCTTCGACTTGACTTACTTTTGACTTTGTTGCCGGTTTCGGGAGGGACTCAGGAGCAGTATCTTCGGTTCCCTTCAGCGCCGATGGGGAGTCAGACAGCTTTGAGTGGAGCGCATCTTGGCCTGCAGCGGGCTCACAAGCAACCGGTTCGTCTTTGGCCGTTGACGCATCGTCCTCCTTCCTGCCTGTGTCCACGGTGGACGTGGTTTCAGTCTTCGCTATGCAGTCCGCAGAGCTGGCGTCTTTCTTGGACTTGACGAGCTTGGTCTTGCTCTTGGAGGACGCGAGCCCAGCCTTCACCTTGGAGCCAGACTTGGTTCGCAACACTTTGGCCGGTTCGGTATCGGGAACGGAGGTAGTGGCAGCGGAGGCTGTGAAGGCGATCTCATCAGTCGTCAGGGCAGTCGCATCCCCATTGGCACAAACCGATACCCCGCTGGCTTCAGTCGTAGCGGCGGTCCTGTCCTTCGCCCTGTCGGCGGCGGCCTCGGACCGGGCCGAAGATTTCGGGTCCGACCCGGGAGTAACCACGTTCCCGTCCACCGAGACGGGGGCGGGGGTGGCAGCGGCTTCTGTAGGGACGGGGGCGGCGTCGCTGGCGGGGGCCGTCTTCTTTCCGGACCCGGCTCGGCGTGGCACCGCCGTGTCCAGGAGGCTGTCGCTGGTGGAGCCCGTGTAGGCGCGCTGCCGGAGCGGTTTGAACGAGGGGATGAGGCCCTGCTTCACGTCGGCGGGGTCTTTGCGGAACAGGCTCATGACCCTGCCGGCCAGCCTGTTGCCGCCGCTGCCGCCGCTGCCGCCGCTGCCACTTCCCCCGACGCTGGTGCTGCCCGTGCTGGCGCCGCCTCCGCTGGCGATGTCACTGACGGAGACGGCCCGCTTGAGCAGGCTGGACTCCGTGGGCGCAGCATCACACTCCTTGGGCTCCAGGCTGCGCTCTCTGAGAGTGCGGATGGTCGACTCGATTCGCCCGCGTGGCTGTTGCTGCGGTTGCTGAGACTGTCCTTCAGGCTGTGTCTGAGGCTGTGGCTGTGTCTGCGTCTGAAGCTGTGAGTCAGGCTGCGGGGGCTGCTGCTGCTGTTGCTGCTGCTGTTGCTGTTGAGGGCCAGATCGCAGGCGCTCCAGTCGCCGCTCCAGTGACTGCAGGAAGCGGCTGCTCGTCTTGGAGCTGCTGGGCTGCTTGCTGCTGGTGCTGCTCGGCTCTGTCGGCTGCTGTTCTGGCTGTAGCTGTGGCTGTGGCTGCGGCTGCGGTTGCGGCGGCGGCGGCGGCTTGTCCTCCTGAAGGTCTTGGTGCATGGCTCTGTCCCGACTCTGGCTGCGCTGCAGGTCCTGCTCCCGGGCATAGGCGCTCTCCTCGCGCGGCGTGTCGAAGAAGTCGGGCCGCAAGAAGCGCGAGATGCGCCGCTGCACGGGCTGCTTGTCCTTGGCCTCTTTGGCCTCCTTGCCGTCGCCTTCCTTGGCCCCCGAGGAGCCGCGGAAGAACTTGCTGAGGATGGAGCGCTCGGGCGTGGCACGGGTCGACGCCGACCTTCGAAGCGACGTTGAGGATGGCGTCGTCGCGTCTGCTTGACTGGGACGCAGCTCGCGCGTGACGGACACAGAGCGGCCCAGTCTAGACAAGCCCTGCTGCCGCTGCTGCTGCGTAACCTGGAGTGCGTCATCGTCCGGACTCGTGGCCGCAGTAGTAACAGAAGCAGTGGCAGTAACAGGAGTGAGGGTGCTGGTGGCAGTAACAGTAGCAGTAGCAGTAGTGTGGGTGCTGGTAGCGGCGGAAGTGGTGGTGGAGCTTGGAGTGGAAACGTTGGTAGTGACGGGGCTGGATGTGGTGGTGGACGTAGTGGTGGTTGTGGCCGTGTTGGTGACAGACGCCGTCGGAGCGTCGCCCAGGAAGGCGCTGGAAGGGCAAGACCTGGTGAGGTCCGCGTTGTCCCTGCGGCGCGAGGCCATCACATCGTAGTAGCCGCCCTCGTCGTCGCTACGCGCGCCGAGCCCGAGGCCGTGCCCGAGGCCGTGCCCGAGGCCGTGCCCGAGGCCCAGGCCAGAGAGGCCGAGTCCCGAGGAGCGTCGCGGCAGCGGCGGCCTGTCCGTGTCCAGGCCTAGAGAGCTGGTGTACGCCGAGTACGGCCGCCGCCCAGGCGAGGACAGTGAGGACAGTAGCGACGGCCTCTGCGACGAGGTCGAGACCGAAACCGAGGACGAGCTGGGGCTGGCGGGGCGTTCGCGCATGGACAGAGTCCGTGACAGACCCAGTCGCCGCGCCGCGCTCGAGTACACGTCGCCGCCGTCATCGGAGACCGATGCCGACACCCGGCTGGGGCTGGGGCCGTGGCTGGGAAGGTACGAAGTGGGGATGTTGAGGCCGTTGAGCTCCTCCTCCAGGGCCCGCGAGGACGACGTTCTGCTCGGACTGGGCAGGTACGAGGTGGGGATGTTGAGGCCGTTGAGCTCTTCCTCCAGAGCCCGCGAGGAGGCGCGGCTAGAGCTGTGGCTGGGTAGGTACGAGGTGGGGATGTTGAGGCCGTTGAGCTCCTGCTCCAGGGCGCGGGCCACACCGCTGGCTGCTCTCCGCGCGCTAGAGTAGCTGCTGTTGCTGCTGCGGGGGTAGCGGGCCACAATGTCGTCTGCGGAACTGGTCGTGCCCGTCCCCGTCGACTTGCTCTTCATGTAGTGGCGCGAGAGGCGGTGCGGCCGGTCGCCGCCCTGCGAGCTCGTGGTGGCGCTCGTCCCCGCGGCCGGCAAGGACGCCGAAGACGACCCCTGATACTGTGCGAGGCGCGCCGCCAGGCTGGGCGTGTATGAGTACGACGACAGGGAGGACGTCTCGCTGAAGTCGCCGCTGCTGCGACCTGTGGAACCGACAAGCGGAGGGTGAGTCACAGGCCCCATGATATTAAACCACCCTCCGGACGCGGCGCGGGGCCACGCTGGCCACGCTCAAGAGCGGTGTGGCGTAGAGGTGTCGTGTCATGCCGAGTCATCGTCAGTACGGTTGGTTCGGTTAGTCGCACACTAGCATGCCCTGACCGCGTCACGTCACGTCTCTAGTCACGACGCGCCACTCACACGCGGCCGTAAGCCCAGCCCCAGCGCGGCACAGAGGATGTCACAGGTCACAGCGAAGGAGAAACACGCCCAGGATAGTGGAAAGGCAGACGCCGCGATTATTAAATGCCTTACGGTAACGAATTACCAGAAAAAGCTTGATCAATTTACAGTAGCGTCTGGTATCTCAGAGCGGCGTCTCCTTCACTCACAGGCATGATATTTCGAGCAAATATCTAAAGCGTAATGACATGTGTTGCATCCTGAATCACATTCTATATACACAATCTTTGAAGTCTACTGAAATTTCAGAAATGAGCCAGAAAAATAGATGATGTATTTCAGGTTGCAACTATCATAATTTTGTTAATATGGCAGTTAAAGATGAGAGAGAGGTACATACTAGCACAAAACTACCGTCACTTGGTTGCTTGCTTGCATGTGGTCGATGTAGGGGGTGGGGTGGTGGGGGTAGCGTTGTGAGGAGGGCTTGGGCTTCCTAGTGAGTGGAGGAGCCAGTGGGTGAGCTGGCGCCACTGCCACTGCCCCCACTGCTCCCTCCACTCACACTGCCGCCTCCCCCTCCGCCAAACTTGCGCCCCCCTGCCCCTGGTACATGCACGCTCACACGAACCCTCGCTGGAAATCATCAGAAAAGAGAGAGAGAAAAAACATGTAGTTAAGAAGTCGATTGAGATCCACAGGAAGAGTCAATCAGAAGAGATTCACAAACAAGTAAAAAAAAGCAATCTAAACCAGAGAGGCAGAGATGTATCAGGAACTTGCATCACATCTTCATTTCCATATATCGGTAATGTAATATTGTACATATATGTTCACACCTTTTCTTATGTCCATCATACTACAGGAAACACATAATAAAAAGCAATGGAAGTGTTTTTCAGAAGAATGTGATATTAGATGACCATTTTCATATAGTGCAACTACAAGACGTCTCTTAAGATTTTTCCAATAAATAATTTATACGGGCTAGAAATATGTTGCGGCTACAAGAAGACAATCACCACATATTCAATATCACAAACGCCAGCAATCTTAAACCTCCAAGAGTTAAACCAATCAGCAATAAATACCCTGGTATTAACCATTCATGCAAGCCAAGGCTGAGGCCTTTTATACTTTTTAAAGCAAGCCTTTCAGAATGGTAACTGCATATAAGCAAGGGAGTGAAGCATATCTTCAAAACTGTTCAATGCACTGCAAAATTAAGAAATCTCCCTAAAACTGTAAGAAAAATCGGACTCATTTGGGAAACAAAACTTCAGTTTCAAAAACATCGATCTAAATTTAAAGTGACACAACATTAAAAATTTAAAAGGAAAAGAAATCAGCCCAAACTTGCAATGTTGAAGGAAAAATGTTGCCCATGTGGTGAAGACTGCAGACAGCCAAGAATTTTTTTTTATAAATGCATGTTATGTGTCACATGAAGGTTACTGTAAACGGAAAAATAAAGTTAGTTGGGAGTGTGTGGACACGTTGAAAGAATAGTATATCTACAAAGAGGTCACAAAACCTTTGGAATTTCTGCATAACATGCATTGCATCAAAAATAAAATTTCACAGGATATCCTATCCATATTCCAAATAATTGTAGTGCCACCCAGTCAGTTAAAAAGTGGTAAAAAATTGTGGTGCATTAAGCAATAACCTTCAAAAAATATGTTCAGTGAGAAATGTGGCCATTGATTCTTTTGAGTATGGTAGGCTTAGATGTCTGTGGCTGCCAACAATTGTGTCCACTACAGAGGATGAAGATTTCAAGGCATTTATTTAGGCCCCAACAATATGCACAAGAGGGTTCTTCTAAAAAATATAAATGTGTTATAAGAGGAATGTGCTGAACTTCATTAAAACCAGATACTCTAGACAAGTTCGACATTTACAGATGTAGGCATCTTGAACAAGCCTGAGGAAAATAATCTACAGATCTGTCGCTCCAGAAAATTATCATCCGAAAAAGGGGTTTTGGATACAAAAATTATGCTTTTCATGAGAGATGTACACTCATACATTCTCAGCCTCCTTGGTTTGTGTAACACACAAAATTTGTTATAATTTATAATTTAATCAACACGTCATGCACTATTACTCACCATTTTAATTTAAGAAAATTCCTAACAAAATTAGCCAGGGAGGTTTTGACTCGCTCATTTAAGTAGAACTTTGTACTAGCAAAAACATGCTACACTGGCTAAACATGCACTTGGACATTTATGAATTATAGATTCTATTTGACACAAACAATTGTCTGGTACATTTTTACATAGCAGTACAGTTTGTGTTTTAAAATACCCATTGTTTTGTTCACTACATTTTTTAAGTTCTACAAAATGAAGCAGAGTAAATTATAGCAGTGCTTTAAATCTATAGAAACAGCAAACAAATGGAAAACAACAAAAATCTGGCAGTGTTAAAATTAGGAAGGGGTGAAGCAACCACAAATGAGGAAAAATAAAGGTGTGAAAGTGATTTTATGTTAAACATTAAAAATATGAATTGCCTGGCATTTATCAACGAGGTGATACCTTTACGAACAAACTCCCACAATACTGTCTTTGAATTCACCTCAAAAGAGCTTGATAACCATAGGTTGAGGACCCATGATATAACTTTGATGTGAGCAAGTTCCTTTTACATTTTACATACACATACTCTAGGACTCCTAAGAGAGTTCCAATCACTCTCCAATTTTATTTTACTCTTAATTTAGGAAAAGGCATTGAATTAAAATTTTGAAACTCTCCAAAACCTTGTATAGAATCAAAGTTACCATTATTAACTGATATGACTTCAGAAGTCATTATTCTCACAAGTCAGAGGAAAGAAAGCTAATTCCTGAATTTTCTGTAGCAAATGAATGATAGGTAGCGTGAAAGATTTGATTCTTACCTTTAGGTAGAGTGCCACTTGCTTGTGACTCACTGTAAATACTGTCAGTGTCAGACACATCTCTGCTGACACTACGTCGCCAAGGGGCGGTTCCTACACTGCCTGCGTCACTGTCATTTCTGCTAAATGATCTTGATGTTTCCGATATTCGCCTGGAATCAGAAAGAAAAGTATTTCCTTGCTGTACTAAAACACATTTGAGACATCAAAAGTGGCAGCATTTGGCAGAGTCAAAAAAGCAGCAAGAGCCTGCATGATGGTCTAGAAAATGATGGCAGGTTAAAGTTTAACACCCAGAAGTATTTGACTACAGCGTTAGGGTGGAAGCAAGCAGAAGCATGGAAGTGCTCAAGCGTGTATTGTGTAGTTATACATTAATACAGACTCACTTAAATGTGGTTGTTACAATCCTTTCAGAGCCAGTATTATGTATGCTGAGCAACACAGAAATTTGAAATATGAATGTTAATCACAGAGTTAGTAATTTCACACTCTTTCGTGTTTGTTGCCGTTGCAAGTACAGTAAGTTGATTTGACACAGGTTAAAAGAAAAACAACAACAAAAAAACAATAGACCAACAGTTGACATGAGTGCACTTAAAATTAAAACAAATGAAAAATCTCACCTCGAAAGTGGCTCAAAGGGAGAACCTCGGCTGAGCAGACTTGTAGATGGGAACATGAAGGGAGATGCTCTTGGATGAGTACCAAACTGACTGAGAAGTCTTGGGGATGGGAAGCCCGGTCGTCCACCATCTTCAACATTTAATCTCTGAGTCAAACTGCGCACCTGGAAAAAAAAAGGAGTTACATTTTGTATAATTGTAATTACAATTGACTTTCTGTATTACTCTTTTAAATACATACCCTTGATAGAAGAGATGAAAACAGGTTCTCTGCTGTGAGTAATTCAAAGCCTTCATCATCATCTTCCTCTTCAGCTGAGCTCATGCTATCTGTGTGCTCTAGGGTGCGTTGAGATGGTCGAGAGCTCCTAAATAAGATTAAAGGAAATATATTAGAACAAAAAATAATATTCTGCTTGACATGAAACACTTGTAAACCATACCTCAAACGATGAAGATGGAAAGCTGAAGGACGATCTTCATTATCACTATCCCTGCCAATGGAGCTATGTCGATGAAGAGCAGCAAAAGGTCCTTCGTCTTCGCTTTCACTAAGCAAACTGCTGCTCATGCAAATAAGAAAAAAACAGATAGAACCAATTTGTAGCAGACAAACTTATAAAGGACTGGTTAGTTTTGAAAATTTTATTTTTAGACTACAAAAAGTATGCACAATAATGCAGTTGCAGAATGGAATAAGGTAATCTTAGAAAAATACACACAAACATAAAAAGACGTGTGCCTGATTGAAACTGTATTTGAAAAGTATGTGAGTCTCAGAAATATCTCTTCACTAGAGCAAGCAAGCATGAAGCATTACCTGAACTTAGCTTGATGTCTTTCTCGACTAGCATCCAATGAGCAGAAAGCAAACAAATACATTTTTAAGCATTTGTTAGAAAATTACAGGGTACAAGATCATAGGTGTTACTTTCTTTTCAGTAAATAATTTATCTTCAGCGTCAAGAAACAGGTTAATCAGTGCCAATGCAATCAAATGCACCCATACCTCATCCTCTTCGTCCTGCTGCCTAGACGAGACCGTGGTAAACTGTGAGTTGAGGCACGGGTGTCTTCACTTGGTTCCAAGCTTGTGGCTCGAGGAGTTACATAGCCACCACCCTCCATAGCAATGGGTATGATGAATTCACGAGGTGATTTTCTAATGGGCTCACCCCCGCTTTGGGATATGGTACTTTCGGTGTCAGAATCTTGTGTACTTTGCCTTGACAAACTATTAGACCTATATTAGAAAAAATGACATGTTGAATCCCACTACAAAGACTGAGAAAAATCACTTCAGCTTTACTGTACCTCTGAGAAAGTTGTGACAGTGTCCTCTGGTATGGTAAGTTTCCTGACGCTGATTGTGATGTTGTTGGAGGTACTGGGGGTTTTGCAGGTGGAGTACTAGTTCTTGGGGCTGCATTTTCATCAGCTTCAAAGTGAATAGGAATAATGTGTTCTCTAGGCTTTGATTTGCTGGACTCCGGTTCACATGATGCAGACCTGAAGGAAAAATGTTTTGAAATGAGAGAGACACAGAGCAGAGGTGGAAAGGCACACAAGACCAAGGAGGCAGCTCAGTTTTACCTAAATGGCATAGGATGAATCCTGGTGGAACTACCAGCAGCTGCTACGGGGAAGGATACTTCACTCCTTTGATGCCTTGGTCTGTTGGGATGGTCAGCCGCACCTACTATGTGCTCTACTTCGCTACGGTATCCACCTAATGGTGGTCCAACACTGGCTCTTCTTCCTGGTGAGGGAGGAGCCTGAATCATTCGCTCAAGTTTTTCAGGACTTGAGGCTTTGACTGGTGGAGGTGTTCCCATTTGAATCTTGGCTTCAGAGGTCTTGCGGCGAGGAAGGGTAGCTGATTTCAATGTGATCTCCATCTTGCTGGCTGCCTTCTTTGGCTCACCCTCCTCCACCTCGACAGAAGACTGAATATTTTGAGTAGGAAGTGGAGGCTCATCTCCAAGGTATTTAGTAGCCTGTGGCGTAGATACCTAGCAGGAGGGACAAAAAAAAAAAAAAAGGAAATTTTAGGTCACTACAAGCTGTCTCCATAAGTTGAGAAAAACCTGGAAAGTTAAGAAATTACCTGGATTGTGGCCAGACGGATGTCATTGGGAGCCACTTGTACACGTACTGTTTTCAGGCCAGTAGTTGGATCCACTCCAGTTGGCGATAGAGGTGTGCCTGGTACTGGAGTGCCTGGTGTTGACCCATCCAATGAGTTAAGTTTTGGAGTCTTCTTGAGGGAAACTTTGCGTCCCGTGACCTGGCCTTCAATAATACTACTTATAACTCCCACTGCATCTTTGACTTTCTTGGCTCTGTCGTTATCATCTGGAGTAGGAGTTCCAGGGATTGAAGTCAAAGACTCAGTGCTAACTTCGTCTGAAGCTTTACTCTGTGCTGGGGTAGCGCTATCTATGACATTTGATTGATCTTGAACAGTCTTTTTGGACAGGGAGCTTTTTACTCCTGCAGGTACTGAAGTTATGGAACCCTTCCTTTCACCAACAGCTGGCACAGTTGTTGTGGAAGATGTGATTGAAGACTTCCTTTCATAAGCAGCCTTTGCATCGCTCACTTTCACCCCTGGTATGTGAATTTTCTTAGGTTTTTCTACAACAGAACCTTTTCTATCGGTGCTGGCTAAAGTATTAAATTTCTCTGCTGTTTCAAATATCTTTGATTTCCTACGTTCTGTGCTCCTGGGTGTCTCAACATCATCAGGGATACTGGACATAGGCACAGCTATTGGCACTTCATTAGTTGGATTAATGATTTTAGACAAACTGATTCTTCCTTGGCTTTTTGTTTTGTCCAGAGTAGCAATACCTGCACCTGTATCACTCAAACTTAATGATGAAACTGGAGCTGTGGAAGAACTCACAATACTTACAACACCCTCACTCACATCATCACCGTTTACATCATCTTTCACTTCTTCAACACAAGCTTCAGACTGGCTGGACCTTACACTTTCATCACTAGGGCTTATATCACTTAGCTTTTCATTGGTTGATGAAATAGAATCACGTTTTGACTGCTCTCCATCTACAGACTTTCTCTTGACTTTACCCTTCGTACTTTCTTCCATTGGTGATGCATCAGTCACTGGAATCTTTGCTTCTTGTGAAGGCTCACTTCCACTCTTTCCTTCTGCTGCAACTAAATCTGGCTCCCCTGTGGCATTCACTAAGTCCTCATACTTCTCTGGTTTTACTTTCTTCTTTGTTCCTTTCACAGATTTCCGTTTTTCCTCAGTTTTCTCTACAGGTTCTCCTTTGCTAGATTGTGTAGGTTTGTCTTGCAAACTATCATTTATTGCACGAGCAGCAGCAAGGGTTAAGTCTTTTGAATCACTTCTCAGAATATTATCAGACTCCACATCCATAGTTTCTGCCTGTTTCCGACTTCGACTTGAAGATCGTCTGTCAGAGCGTCCACTTCGCTGCTTGCTACGAGATCTTTCCTTCTTCTTAGCTCCACCAACACTGGCATCATCAGTGGAAACGGCATCTTCAAGTTTACGTTTCGATGTTTCTGCTGCTTTGTCAATATTGGCTACACAAAATGGATAACAAAAATTACTATGTTAGAAAATTAACGTGAAAATTTTATGTGCCACATGATTATAATGAAGCATACCTCTACTTTTAGATGTTTCTGTTTTTGTGGCATTCACAAAGTCTCGTATTCTTCTTTCAGCTGATGGTTGATCTAAGTCCATGAGGCTACCTACAGAATGTGATCTAACAGGACCTTCTGCAGATCCTGCTACCTCCCCATTCCCTTTCTATGAAACAGAAAGAATAAAAAAGGAATTTGACCAAACTTCACCTTCAGCAGATAACATGAAAAGCACTTATGTAACTGACTAACCTGGTCTGTGGTTACAACAACTTGATCAGCTGACACAGGAGGAGCAAGGCTGAGGAGAAGATCTAATCTAACAGGAGTTTGATTGGCAAGGTGCTCAGCAATATCCAGACAGGATTCACTTTGGCCTTCATTGACCCACCAATGGGAACATATTTTCACAATATCTGCTCTCTGTGTAGGTGATACAGTGAGCATCTCTCTAATAAGTGGAGAAGCAGCTAAAAATTTGCATGCATTTGAAAGTTAGTATACAGTTCTTTCAGTATAATATGCAGACAAAAACGAACTGAAATTTACTTACGTGATGGCTTTTTAGGTTCAAAATAGTCACCCTGAGATATTTGTTTTACAAGGCGTTTGAAATTGGAGCCATCAAACGGCATTGCACCATACACAAGTGTATAAAGAAGAACACCTAAAGACCTATGATGCAATCATATTTAAAACTTAAAATTCTTACACAAGGACATTTTGAAAACTTCATGAATTTATGAAAGAAAATACTGACCAACAGTCTACCTCAGGCCCATGATAAGGTGTTCCCTGTACAATTTCTGGTGAAGCATACAAAGGACTTCCACAAAATGTACCAAGTAATCTTGTTTCATCAAATACATTTGACAATCCAAAGTCAGCTATCTGTTGGGGTCAGAATGAGTTGTGATAATAACTTCAGTAATGAAGATGACAAAAAACTGCAGTGGTACTATCACTGCTATCACCAGCTATCACCCATACCTTTGCACTACCATTTTCATCCAATAAAATATTTTCTAGTTTCAAATCACGGTGGCAAATTTTATGCTGAAAGCAAAACAAACAGTTCACATTATCTCCTCAGTTCAAAACTTTGGACATAACTTTTGCTATGAACAACCATGTACCTTGTGGCAATAGTAGACTGCAGTCGCAATTTGTCTAAATAATCTTCGGGCCTCTTCTTCTCCTAGAACTTTACGTTCACTCAAAAAATCATACAATTCGCCTCCAGCAGCATACTCCATGACTAACACCATCTTTTCTCTATTTTCAAAAACTGAAAGCATTAAATACAGTGTTAGCACCACACCCAATACTAAAAATAATAACAGGAATTTGAGATAGTACAAGAATGGATAACGAACCTTCATAAATATGGATAATATTTGGATGCTGGACAGAGCTCATGATCTGGATTTCTCTTCTAATACGAACAAGATCAGCTTCTGATTCTATTTTGCTCTTTTTTATGGTTTTTATGGCTACTTCTTGTCCTGTTTCCTTATTAATGCCTAGCTGTACCTTGCCGTATGTTCCTTGACCCAGCTTCTTGATGATATCGAATCTGAAAACATAAAATGTAAGGGCTTCATCCACAGGGTCCTCGGGCGACGGGCCACGGCTTTGGAGGGAAGTCCAAGTCCGCTTGCTCCGCTCCGGCCGTGGCCGCTACTTACCGCTGCCTCAGCTTGCGGCGGTGGTTGTGCAGGCGGACCCCCGCCGTGCTCTCCATGCCGCCCATGATGTTCATGATGCTCGCCTTGTCCACAACCATCTTGCCGGTCTGCAATCAAAACAATTGAAAATGAGAACGTTGAGGACTTGTCTTCTTTACAAGAGAAGGTCAGTGCCGAGTCCGTGCGGCGAGTATGCTCCCAACACTGTGGGCAGGCGGGCAGGCGCGTGGCATATCCCGCCAGTGTGAGTCACGTGCCGTGCCGTGCCGTGCCGTAACATCACAGGCACGCACGCGCACGCACGCACGCACACGGCAGCGGCAGGGATGACATCAGACGGCCTGCGATGCGGCCGTGGCGTGGCGCAGCGTGCGGAGTGAGTGGAGTGGAAGCAAGGTGGGGTGGAGTGCAGCGCCAACTAATGGTGCCAACCGATCTCTTTCGGAGGAAAGTGCAAACGAGAGTCGAGTGATCCGTGTGGCGGTGGCGGCTATACAGCATTCGCTAGCCGTCCCCCGGTGGTCCCTGGTCCCCGGCCCCTTTGGCAGGCACGGGCTGGCGGGCACAGGCGGGCACAGGCCAGGACAGCACCGTGACCACCAGCACGGTGACGTCATCCCCGCCCAGTCCCAGTCACTCCGCCGCGCCAAGCCGAGCCCCAACGGCCCGAAGCCGCAACGCGCACCGCACACATCGCTCCTGTACCGTCCTCCCCACAGCCTGTGGTGCGAAAACCTCTCTCTCTCTCTCTCTCTCTCACCCACCACCACCACCACCACCACCACCCGACACAAATGCCCCGCACGCCATCTCTCTCGCACAGTCTACAAGAGGGTCTGCAGGATTCTCTTCAGAGCGACAAGGACAGCAAACACGAATGCCAGTCGCGAGTGATGTGACGTGTGTGTGTGAGCGCGCGCGCAGAGTGTTATGAACGTATGTGTACGTCTGCCATGATGTGATATGTTCCCGCGATGAAAATAACTTTTTATTTCGGACGCCCGGGTGGCCCCGGTAGGCCCGCGCCGCCCGCGCCCAGCGTATACTGCCCACTCCGCACCACGCCCTACTGCGCAAGGTTGCCACAAATTTTCCTTCCCCCGCCGGGTCGCGGCGCGACTTTTCCTGGATCCTGCGGAGACATTTCCTGTGGGTGGTAAATCACCGACGTTAACCAGAAACGGCGCGAGTAGGGGCTTGGGGCCCGATGAGGACTGACCACGGGGCTGAGCGGGGCTGACCAGGCTGATGGTTGACCCCCGGGATGACGAATGCTGATACCGGCTGAGAGGTGACTGACATGCGGGAGATGATAGGGTAGCCTCAGACTTTGTTTTTAATTCCATTCTTGCCGCCCTCCCCCTTTCCCCTACAAAATAGTTGTTATGAAAAAATATATATTGGAAAACACGAGCCGAGAGATGAGAATGACACGCTGCTGCTGTGTCTGCGGTGCTGTTGCACACTGTTGCGCCGCCCCGGCCATCAAACACGGGGAGGCGACGGGGCGAGGGTCCGGGTCTGGACTTCCCTGCTGCCCGCCCCGCCCCGCCCCGCCCTGCCGCGGCACCAGAACGCCAACGCCTCTCTCTCTCTCTCTCCTCTCAACCCGCCCCGCCGTGGCCGCTGGCCGCCCCACTCGTGTCGTTCGCTTCCCCTTCGCCAGGCGGAAACGCATCTCGCGAGTTTACTTAAGCGCGCACGTCGTTCCTCGCCGAGAATCGCAAGAGCGCCGAACCCGGCCGAACCACGAACCCGCAAAACCACATCCTTTGGCCACAGGTTGACACAGCCGAACCGAGCGAGTGCGAGCGAGGCAGGCTGACAACAACGCTCGGCGGCAAACGCCTTGTGGCTTAAGTGGCACGCGAAAAAAAAAAAACACAAAAAAAATCGTGACTATATTCTCAACCAGCAGCGGAAGACAGTTTTATGGAGAGCTTCTAGCAAACAGTGAGAAGGAAATTCTTTATGAGCGGCTCAAAGCCGTCTTTCAAAGAAAATCATCTTAAGGCGCCGGATGGGTAGGCAATACCGACTTCTGCAAAGCACGCGTGTCGCGCGGGCTGGCCTACCCTAACACTTGCAGGCGCTTGGCATGTCGAGGTTCCCCTGTTTGACTATGAGTTAATTCGTACGTACTTTACAGACGACGCTTAAGTATTTTCTTTAACCGTGTACTGAGGCACAGCCACAGGCGCCACACAGATTGGTCGCGCTTGGAATAGTTGGCCCTGTACACATACGTCCTTCCGCCTACTCTTTTCGACGACTGCCAAAACATTCTTTCGTTCGCCTTCCCTTTCTATAACTAGTATCTAGACAGGCCAGCGATAGGGAAATTGCGAGAGCAAATATGATGACCAATCGTTATGGTATTCGGCTATGATTATGCATCTCAAAACGTTTGAATTTTTTCTTTTTCTCCCCCTCTCCTTCGATTCTACTCAGCTACGCCGCTGGGCGCCAACCCCTGCGCGCGGTGGCCGCTGCCGCGGACTCGTACAGAAATAACCCCCTCCCCGTAGACCCCCGCCCCCCGCCCCCCGGCGCATGGCACGGCATGGCACGGCCGGGGCGCTGCGAGCCGAGCGTGGCTCAGGATGGGACCATCTATACAACACGGCACGCCAGGCACGTCAGGCATAAGCACGGCTCACAGACATGAGAGAAAAATCAAACGATTGTGTTGAGTTAAAGTTCATTAGCAAACTGCGAACGGTTTATTCGGCACCCCAATTTCGGCACTTCAGTCTTTGGCTACACAGACGGACACCCAGGTCCATTAGCCCCAGGAGGCCCGGCCCGGACAGGCCTGTGGCAGCCTGGCGGAACAGCTTCCTAAAGACTGCTAATTGTGTTTCAAACAATAAACGTCAGCAGGGGGTACACCACACAACCGCGCGGGGACATCGGCTTTTCAGAAAACTCACAACAAATCAGAGGCTGAAAGATTTCTCCGTGATTCCCCTAAAATTGGAAAATGAGAAGTTTCCAGTGTAAAAATATATCCCACGAAAAAATCTCGGTCTGGAAAATTTACGGTAAATTCAGACTTTTTACGAAACTGGTGTTGACAGTGTGTCGGCGCGATGAGCGCACGGGTCTTGGCGGGGGCGGGACGGGGCGGGGCGGCAGAGGAGTACCTAGCAAACGGGGCCAAGGAGCTCTGGTTTCTTCCGGTGAATCGGCCACCGAATGGCACCCGATGGCGCACGCTGTCTGGGGCGACCTTACCGATTCAAAAATACAACACCACGGGCCCACCCGCTTGACCCTTCACAGGCACCACAATTTGTGAAAAGTCTCGCACAAAAACGTAGAGCAGATATCAAAAATGCGACGGGCCCACGCATCTGGTCACGCGCGGCCACACCCACGCCACGCCAAGAGGCTCGAGGAGCCACGGGCAAAGCCAAGTCGTTGTCAATATTGGGAAATGGTCTCCTCTCTCTCCCTCTCTCGCATTCTTTCCCAATCTCTCTACCTCTCTCTACCTGTGATGTCCACGAACACCCCCACGCGACATCGCCCATTACATCACGAAGAACAAAACACCGCTAAACATGTGTGAAAACCATACACATGAATTTTATTATTCAAAAAATTCAATTGGCTAGAGAGAGTGCGACTGCCTTTTAAAATAATTTGCAGCATTTTAAAGGGCAGATTTCATTATGCGATCCGGTCGGACCCTACTTCATTCCTGGAATTGAGTCAGTTCGGGCGGCCGCAGAAGAAAGGTCCGTGCTGTGTCCTGCCGGGGCCGTGCCGGGGCCGTGCCGGGGGGATGTGGGGGATGTGCACGGCACACGCCGGCGCACGCGTGGGCAGAGCTTTACGGTCCCCGCGGCAAGGCGCAAGGCCAGCTCAGCTCAACTCGGCTCGGCTCGGCCGCGCCCCGCAGTAACGACACTGCGACACTAGCAGCGGCCGTATGCGCAGCCCAGCCCAGCGCAGCCCAGCGGAGCCCGGCCACTCACAGCTGGAGAATCAACACGGAAAAAGTCTACGGACATTTTTGTCCATTAGTTATGGACATTTTTGTCCATTAGTTATGGACATTTTTGTCCATTAGTTATGGACATTTTTGTCCATTAGTTATGGACATTTTTGTCCATTAGTTATGGACATTTTTGTCCATTAGTTATGGACATTTTTGTCCATTAGTTATGGACATTTTTGTCCATTAGTTATGGACATTTTTGTCCATTAGTTATGGACATTTTTGTCCATTAGTTATGGACATTTTTGTCCATTAGTTATGGACGATTCTGCGCGTCCATAGGCCGGTGACAATATTTGTGACTCCAGACGTACAATATTGTAACCATCTGTAGACAAATCAGATTTTCGTCCATAGCTGGAATGACAATTTTGTCCATAGGCCTATGGATGTGCAGAATAGTCAATAGACTTTTTCCGTGAAGGGACAAAAGTAATGAAGACCGACGCTGAGTGGCCAGGTCTTCAAGGAGCAGATCCGTCTAAAAACACGCCATCGCCTTGCAGCGATTGACACGGCCAGCGTGTTAACTAGGTCACGACATGCAGTAACCCACGCAGTAACGCTAACGCTTGTGAAAGTCGTCATTGGATTGTGCAACCATGGCGATGCCGGTTCATTCATCCCGGAGGCCGCGGACCGGGGCCGGGCAGCGCGCAGCCCGCGCAGCCAGGGTAGGCCAGCCCGCATGACACGCGTGCATCGCGGGGTCAAGATTGCCTACCTAAAAGGCGGTCTCGTGTGACCGCGGCAGCCTGTTAGGACTGCTAGGCAACGTGCTAGGCAAGTGCATGACACCTCGGACTCGAGGTGGTCACAGAAGCAGAGGGCAGAGCCTGCTGAGGCCCCGGACTCTGGACGTGCACTAGCAGCGGGGTGGGACGGCGCCCACCGGCGCCCACGGTCCCCCGACTCGGCTCCCTGTTTTGCGTTTCGATTGGTTTCGAGTCACCGTGAAATGAGCAGGCAGGATGCAGCTTCGCTTTACGCCGCGAGCCAGAGGCAGGGCTTGAGGCAGAGCGGGCGGTAAGGAGAGGAGGGGAGGGCTGATCGGGCGGATCCATGCGCAAAGGCCAAGGCCGTGCAGGCACCACGCCCCCCGACAGTCCCAGCCGCGGACCACGGCGGGCTGGAGGACATCCCACATCCCACACGGCCACCAGGCACCAGCGCCCGCACAGGGGCAGGGGCCCTGCTAGTGCCGGCCTAGGCGAGGCCTAGGTGGGCCTAGGGCTAGAGAGGCGGAGGGCGGAGGCCCGGGCCGGCGGACGCAGTCAAGTGTGACGACAGCGGCTCCCCGTGGGCCCCCACGCCCCCGCCCCCGCCCGCCCTGGCGACAGTGTTGCAGGTATCGAGCCCGCCGGTGTTGGCGGTGGCGAGCGCGCCGTGCCACGTCATGCTACGCCGCTGCCCATGCACACCCCAGCCTCTCCTCGCCTCCCATCCTCGGAGGCTGTGCCCGGCCG
Organism: Odontothrips loti; assembly: GCA_038380765.1. Classification (NCBI taxonomy): domain Eukaryota; kingdom Metazoa; phylum Arthropoda; class Insecta; order Thysanoptera; family Thripidae; genus Odontothrips; species Odontothrips loti. The sequence goes on from CM076243.1 coordinate 9,779,365, forward strand.
TGCCCGTGCGCGACAGAATTAGACAACGCGACTGACTCGGGAGCAATGCGGTTGTGACTGCTAAAGCTGGCTAAGGCGTAGCCATGGCGCAGCCCGTAGCCCGGCAGAGCCCGGCGTTGGTGCTGGTGCGCGCAGAGGCGCTGGCGCTCAAGTCCGCACACTGCAACAGCTACACGGCCAACCGCGGCCAACGCACCGCGGCCGTAGAACATGCCCCACACACGCGCGCACGCACACACACACACACACACACACACACGATACTCTGATGGAGATCTCTGCGGTGTGAGGGGGGCGGGCAGGGTGCCGGTCCCGTGAGAAATGGTCCCGACAGACGGTCGCTGCTGTCGTCGTCTTGATGGCAAGGGCGGGGCCCTGTGGCCTGCGGGGCCCTGTGGCCGGTGGGGAAGGGCTCCCAGCGTGCTACTCTACTCCATTCCGCCGCAGGTCACTTTCGCCGGTTTGGGTCCCCGCGTCCTAATAGCCGGCAGACGGTCCCCCGGCCTCCCCCGGCCCCCCGGCCCCTTCCCGTCGAGCCGCGAGCGCGGCCGCGGTGCGGACAGACGGGGCAGACCAGAGCCCCAGCCGGTGCGGTGTCGGGCCGTCGGGACGGGGCGCAGCGGGGCGGCGGGGTCACTAAACCTGTGAACAAAACGCTGAACGAGGCGTGGGGGCGGCACCTGGCAGCGAGGGTCGACGCAGGGGCGCCGCGGGACGGGGCGAGGCAAGACGCGGGAACAGCGCGAACCCACGGACGGCGCCGGGCCGGGCCACAGGAAACTGGAGGCGATCGGGGACACTGCCCCACCACCGTCTGGCCGGGACCGGGACCGGGACGCCGGAGACGGGACGGGGTATCAGCCTCAGCCCAGTGGCTTCCATGCTTCCATTGGTTTCCCTGGCCTGGCCAGGCCGATTCGGGTAGAGGAGCAATCGAAGGGGCCCGACGGAGCCTCCGACAAAATGGCACTCTACTCCTTGGCCGCGAGGGCCGCCGGCCGAGCGCTTCCGCCCCGCCCGCCCCCCGTGCTGACTCCGCGCGTGGCACGGAGCATATGTGTATATGGCCGTGGCCCAGCCGTGCAGCTCTGCGGGGCACTGCGGGGCACTGCGGGGCGTAGCGCGTGCTGGGCTGGGCCTAGCCGGGCCGTGCGGGACGGTGACTGCACAGCCTGCACCAGACGCGAGCAGACGCCGTTTGGAAATAGCCAAACACTCATGTCTTCCTGCGGCAGTGGCGTAGCCCGGCCCTGCCCCGCTCGGCCGCTGACGGCATGGGCGCGGGGGCGTCGGCCTGCCTGCGTGCTTTACACTCTTCCCACACGCCGGGCCAGGCCGGTAGCGAGAGTCATGAGTGGTCGGTGGTCGGACCGCGACGGGAACAGAGGCGGCTGCGTCCACAAGCTGAAACTGCCGCTCGGTCTTGCCAAACCAATCAGCATCGGTGCACGGGGAAGTCCTCCAAGAGGGGCTCTTGGAGGGGGTCATGTACGACATGTTGCCTACTTGCAGCTTGCAGCCGCAGCAGTCCGGAGCTCTGGCCCACCAACCAACCACTGGGGGTCCAAACACTCTCCAAGATATGGCACAGCGGTCGCAGGGCTCGGACACACGGCCCCGCAAGGCCCACACAATGCACCGCCGTGGGGCCCCTAGCGCGGATCGGGCCGGCCCTTCAGCGCTTCGCCTTGACCTCGCCTTGCCCAGCCCGAGCGCCCGATTTGTTTCTCACAATTGAATTCCCTGCCGTCCGTCACCTTGCAGGGGCCGGTGAGGTATTCACACTCCGGTCCGGCTCCTCCCGTTACTCCCTTGTACCTGTACCCTCTCACGGCCGCACTCGACCACGTGCACGGGTAGGCCATCCCGCACGACACGCGTGCATGCCCAAGTCGTGGCTGCCTACACCCAGCAGGCGCCACTTGTGCCCTCCCAGCCTCCTAGCAGCGTACCGTGTCCGGGGAGGCAGACAGGCAGGCAGGCAGGGCAGGCGCCATATCACGAGAAGAAACAATAGGGACACGACCACCACACCCATGGACCGCCGCCGCCGGGACGTGTGTATTTCGGGCAACACTGTGCACCCCCCCGGCCAGGATGTCTTCTGTCTCTCCCACGTCATCTGCCTGGGCGGTAAAGGAACGCGACAAAGGAGGAGGGGTGCACAACGGGCATGCGCTTAAATGCTTTTTCGAGCGTAGCCGGGGGAAAAATATAGGAGGGAATGGCATTAAGTACACAAGAGTCCTGACCAGCCCAATATTAAATCATGGTTGATATTTTTAATGAAGAGGTGATAGCACTACCATTTTGTAATTGCAGAAACACTTAATTATGATTTACAAAAATAGAATACAATGACAGAAGAACTAGGAGTGTCCATTATCTAAACATATGGCTCAACAGCTTCCTTGACAGAGGGAGAGGGAAGGGGGTAAAAAGAAAAATAATCAAGTCTGCTCTGAGAATAATGGATGATGTGAGGTGGTTTCTAGGAGGTGGTTGACCGTGTTGGTTGACCAAAGTCATTTATCTTAACATGCACCCTGTTAACAGCCTCTATCAGGCTCAACAGCACACAAGTTCTTTGATTGAAAACTGCCGTGATATTACACATAGAAGACAGTGCCAGTGCCAGTGCCTAATAATATTGTGAAGCACTATGAGCAGTTATGTAAAATGATAAAATAGAGGTATGATAGTTAAGACAAATTACACACAGGCCATTGGAAGGAAAACAAATTAATATGCAACTGAGCAATCATATAATTTCTATTCTGTGTTGATAAATAAATTGTGATGTGAGAATATGGTTCTGCATAGCCTAAATAATATATTTCAATCTAATACAAACAATAACAACAAGGGTATTTACATGCAAGGAGTAGTTAAGGCCAGTTAGAATAGAAGAACAAAGCAGGACGAGGTATATCTCTTTTATTCTCCCTCCAGTGCAAGGTGCAAACTACAAGTACTGAGACAACACTCATTCAGAAATAATAGAAACTTGTCAGATACACACAATAATACTTATAATAGAAGATGCTGTCAAATGAGACACCTCTAAAAATCAACACCTTAACAGTCAAGTGGTGCCACAGTACAAATATTTGCACCTTTTACATGCGTCCGCCACTCTAATACTTACTATCTAGACGAATTCGAAAGGCGAGATAAGAAGGTTCAGTAATCCACAGGTTAGGCCAGGGCGTAGTTCTTGATGGACAACGTCACAAAACACAAAAGACACTGTTGTTTAATGGCTTCTGTTTCGTCCTTGTTCCATCACAGCAGTGTTTCATGGTGATCACAGCACTTCCATACTAAATTCAACAATCACAACACAACGCACAGCAGACGAGCTCTCTCCCCAGGAACGCCATCATCACTTCTGTCTGCCTTCGCCTTCTCGGAATCAAAAAACAACACACAGGGTCGCATGCCTTTTCGAAACGACTCAGAACGCCCCCTCCTCGATGTGGGAGAAAGGGCACATGGCAGACTTCACCAATCACACTCGCAATCAATGTTACGGACGTTGACGGCTGAAATCTATGAAATGTAACTACACGATAAGTGTAAACGTCACTCCGGTCCGATCTAGGCTGTCGACGAACCCTGTCTTCCTCGCAGGGGAGGCGCTCTCGTGTCGGGCCTTCGCTCGATGGTCTCTGCCTGAAGCCTTAGTGAGTTCGACCACCAACGCACCGCTTTTGGAACGCGCCCGCACATGCTCGGCAGGCCTGGCGCATGGAGTCGTGCAGAGGCAAGGGAAGACCTCCTCCACGTTCATGTTGGCCTGGCATTGCGCGCGCTCAATCCGCACTGGACGGCAACATGACGTGAAAAAAAAACCAGCTAACCAGAAGTGCTGCTAACATAACTTTATTGTTTAGTTTTTGAGTCGAAATTTTATGTACGGTAACAGGACGGTATTTTGTGCCTTCCCCCCTCTCCCATCGCTCAGCACTGGGGGAAAAAATAGGAAAAATTGATGAGCGTTTTGAACTTACAGACAGCCTCTTTGAATTCACATTTAAATTTCCGGCCCTTGTCATTCAGTCATCAAAATAACTGCAAATGAAAACAACACAAATTCAGCTACAGAAATCCTTTATTCCATGGTGATTGAGCCATCACATGTGAGATACATTGGTGGCAATGGCATAGCTCAGAACAGAAACTTCCAGTCCAAGCACATACATAATTCACAACCCCTCACAAATAGGATGCCACAACCACAGCCACAAGCTTGACAGATTTTTTTCCCCACGTTCAAGCAATCAAAGTAGAATAATACGTTTCATTTGGTTAGTACAGACAAGTACTCTTCAAATAGTCAAAAATATTTTATTTTACAAAGTATTGCAGTTACAAAATTCTGATCGTTACACCAGAAAACCATCAGCTTTGAAGTTTTATCAATCTACACAAAAAATAATATACACTGACCATGAGGGCATGTGTTCCTAAAGGCGCTTTCCACAATATTCCACCAAAACTATCAGGATTACTTTCTCACTCTTCCTACCTACCTCTCTCTCATTCTCTCTTTGGCATGTCAGTCACACAATAGATTACAAGAACAATGCCATCAACTGTTTGTGTGGAAAGTTTTTAGAAAAATCAATACTGGAAATGAGGTACGTATGTATCTTGATCAAAGAAAATAAAGTCAGTCTTTTCAGTTATGTCCAAAGCTCTAAAAAAAAAATACAGTGGCTCATAATATTTTACTAGTGGATCACTTATTTTAATCTACCAATTTTAAGTACCTTATTATGCTAGGAAGCAAATCACATTCAACATTAAACTTGCCTTAATTTCTCACTTTCAGATCATTGACCAATGTGGTGCACACCTTGGTTGCATGGGAAACAAAACTAATTCAATTACCATAATTACGTTTTTAAGAAATCAACAAAAATGAGTTGTAAACTTCATAGTTGGAAGACAGTAATAAATACCTCCAATATGAAATGCTTTGTAAAAACCATTTCCAAAAACAATACACTGTACAACGATCTCGTAAACCTCATTTACAGGTATTGATCTTGACACATGTTTACTACCTAATTCAATGTGATAGAAACTATCTTTGCAATTTATTTCATACCCACCATAGCTATATAATACAATCGAAAAGGCAGTTTTGTTTTCACAACAGTTTTTAATGATATTTTTCCCTTTAGAAGCAGGCCCACTAAAAAGGCAATGGAAAGTCTTTCCAAGAATAAGAACTAAATAATACTTTCAGAACAGACCATAAATTACATTACAATACCAAATAAATTCCATGTATGACTTATAGGTAAGCTTTGGTAATTGATTACCAAAATATTAGCAACTGTTTAAAACACTCAATGGTCCCTTTTTTTAAATCTATTTTGTGTAAAAACATACACATCCAATGTAATCTACTTGGGTAGTCACAAAATACAAAACATACCATTATATAAAATATAAAATTACATAAACAAAAATCAACAAACATCCCTCATACATTGAGTTAACAAATTCTGAACAACAAATAAACAGTAAACAACAGTTAGCTTAAAAAAGTTGGAGCCTCCATACTACACCGGATTTTGCAGATTTCCATGACTCCTTCTAGAATGCGTTTCTGCATATTAGATTCGAGAGGGCCCTGGCAGGATTCCATATGTGTCCGGATACTTTCCATGCACTGCAACAACAAAAACATGGTGTATTGTAAGAGCTGTGTACCTTGGAACGTTGTCCCTCTATACTTATGAAGCCAAAATTACTTTGTGCCGTAGGAATCACCCTCATAGTAACTAAAATTAGTTTTAAATCATATTGCAGTCACAGATACAATACCTTTTGAAAACAACTTATAGCGGGGACGTCTGGGCTGTGAGAGTAAGGTGGACCATCAAGAGAGGGTCTACGCATGGAGGAAATTGTTTCATCAACTTGACCAAGTACCTCAGCAACATCCATATCCTCTGTCACAACATTTACTGGGAAACGGTATGGAGTTCCTCCCGACTCTCCCTCCGGGTCCACTATCAACACTCTGTGAATGTAGAAGAAACCCATTGAATACCATCATCTTTAATTATACATATAAAGATAAAGTATTACCAAGGAAATACAAAACGAGACACACCTGAATATACTAGCAAAAGAGGCTGTATTAGCACAGTAAGGGGACAGAATGAGACCCACAAATGGTGCAGCTTTTGTGTCAGAAAACCAGCGCTGCATTTCTGCTTGAGTGGACAGATCTTGCAGGGAAGGGTTTGGAACAAAAGTAGGATGAGAATGGTACCAGCCAACAACACTGAGCCCTTCTCTAGAAATAGTGTCACTTGCTTCACTTTGAGAAACTGGTAAAAAAACAACAACGAACATGGGTAAAATTAAACAATCTTTAAAAGTACCAAATTTGAAAATGCCAAAAAGGATTACTTCATCATCTAGTTACCTGGACACATATCACAATGCGTACTGCTACTGAGGCTTGCCTGGCATGAGACAGCTCGAACAATGTGCAATGAGTCCTCTCGCAGTTCACCCCCCAAGAGCCCCATCACCTCCACGTTGTGAGAACAATGAGCATGAACATCAATAACAAGAAGAGCTCCAGCATGTAGATGAACAGTGAATGGTGCCTGCATAAAAAAATATACTAGCCATTGGTGGTATCCACTGATGCTTAAGAAAAGAAGTAAAAGTCACATAAGATTCTCACCGGTTTTTCACTGGAGAACTTAGAACAATACAGGAGTTTTATAACTGATGACTCAGATTTTTGACTTTTAGGTTTTACCACAGAGTTGTAGGTCAAAAATGTTTGGCCATCATCTTTGTGAAGTATAGTGTATCCTCCTTCTGTTGACCCTAACAAGTCCTCCTAAAACATATTTGTAGATTTCAAAAATTAATGTCTACCATCAATTTATCACATCAAAGAAAATATAAGGGGAGACAACATACATCAATTTCTTGCTTCTTCTTTCTGGGGCGCATTCCCTCCATACAAAGCAATTCACGGTTCACCTTTTCTTTACTTGCTGAAGTTGTTACAGACTTGCTGGTGGATCCCACTAACAACTGTGGAGAATGATTGTACCTTGCTTGCTCTAAAAACATGGAAATAATAAATTTCAGTATTTATCTGGAGATTTTATTACTATGTTAGTACAATTGAGAAATTTAAGAAACATACCGCATCCAAAGTTAATTACACCTGTTTGTTCCAAGTATGAATGTATTCTGCCAATGCAATTTACATCCCCACAATTGCGCAAACCAGAACGAACAGATGTTTTAGTCACATAAGATGGCTTGCACTGAAGCCATGTGTCAATAATGTGGTTTCGGATCTAAAGCAATATAATACATGTTACACAGAGAATGAAGTAACAACAAGTACAAAAATTTGCGTGAAACTTACCTTGAGGTATCTCTTAGGAGTCTTAGCAGGGCGTCCTTCAAAAAATTCAGCATGAATTATACGTTCTTCTTCTAATAATTCGTCTGGTCTCAAAACTCGTTCCCGTACAGGGGGAGGTATTCTATGAATCTGATCAAGAATGTCTTGGTGTGAAATTTGTGTCTTGATCTCTTTATCAGATGAAGCACATTCATCACTGTCAACTTTTAGTGGAACCTCAATAGTTCTTCCATGTTTTGTACTATTCATAACTGATTCAGTACAGCTCTCTGTGGAGCTGTGTGGAGTATCCAGTGGAGTATCCAGTACATTATCTACAATTTCTTCCTTTACTGGAAACAGGTTTTGGTCTTCCAGGTTAACGTCAGTGTCTTGCAGTTTAGTATCAGAGGAACTCCTATTATCATCGTCTTCAATATCAATTTCAACATCGGAGTCATCAGAGCTGAGGCTCCTTATTCTTACCTGTTACAATTAAGAGTACATAAAGTGAGCTCATTGTAACACACATAATCACAGAAGATGCAAAGTAAATGAGTTTACCACTTCTTCTCCAAGACGTGGAGTTTCAGTAAGCTCTGATATAATATTTATGTTAGTTGAATTGTTTGCACTATGATCTATAGTAGAGCCCCCTTGCAACTTTCTTGGACGTCCGCGACCACGTTTCATTGCTGGTTTTTGAGGGGAAATTCTTGGCGGGCGTCCTCTTTTAGCTTTGGTCCTTAGAGAATAGAAAAGAGAAACACTTTAAAGTGACTATTAATCTGAACTGAAGAAGCCATCCAGTCATAGTTACTGAAATCATGATATACAGTACATAAAAGAGAAAAAAGAATACAAACAGCTCACTTACATCAGTTGAGGTTTTGTTCTCTTCTTTTTCATCCCAACACTTTTATTATCAGAAATTCGATTAGCATGACTTTGGTTTGAAGAAATTGTGGGTTGTGCTGTACTTACCACAGCAATAACCTAAAATATAAAATGGCAGAGCATAAAAGAATATTAAATTAAGAGATATATTTTGCAATGAGAAAAGACATTGAAGCAAAGACACACCTCTTCCATGGATGCTGGGATTTGCAAGTCATCAATGAGTTCAGAATAAGAAATATTTGTTTCATGAGTTGATGTTGCTGGAACGGGAACTGGAATATTTCCATCTGTGCTTGAGGACACAGATATTGAGAGAGCTTCACTTTCACTACTTGGCCGAGCAAGTTTTAAGTAGCTCTTAATTTGATGAGCTGTTTTAGTTCCAATAAACTGAGCTAAACGGGACCAACTGCGACCAAATAATTCCTAAAGAGCACGAAGATGACAGTGTGTCCTATTGAATAGTTTAAGTCATTAATACTATTGAGCAATTGATTGGTAACAAACTTACCAATCCCTCTTCCAATAAACTACGTTCTTTTTCAGTCCAGTTTGCAGCACTTCCTCCTGAGCTGGGTCCTGAACCAGATGATGGGTCATTCCATTGAAGATTGTTGGGAGAGGAACTTAGAGGAAGTGAAAATGGCAGTGGAGAGTATGATTCCAATTGACTTCTCTCATACCATGGTGGCGAACCAACATCCAAGTACCAAGACGATTGGTAGTCATGCAGCAAATCTGACCCAACCCCTCCATCATAACAAGAAGCTCTGAAACAATGGAAAGAAAGCAAAATTATAAACCCCAATAATCAGGAATTGGTATGCATATTGTTGGTGACACCTGTCATTTAAATGTAACAGGCATAGCTACGTGGTTATGAATCATGGAAACCAAACCAAACTGTATGTAATTTGGTGATAAGAATGTTTATGACCAAAAATTCACTTTAAATTTTAATGATACTGGTTTATGACTGGCATAAATGCCACAATACTTTGAGAAAGTGATATAAATGTACCATGCATGTCTTCAATTAAATACTTATCAACTGTAAAGTGTTTAACATGATATGGAAACATTTAATTCTAGCAATGCAATAAATTATTTTTTTGGATTGAAAAACATTATTTCCGTTAGCATAAACTGATAGGTAACAAGGAAGTGACACATAGTTCACTGGAACAGTTAAAACCACATAACCCCTAGGTATCTGCTACTCTTTATGCATAGGATTGTTGACAAGGAAAGCCTATTCAATTCCAATGAATGATGTTGTTCGTTTAAACGATACTCACAGACGATTGTCGTCCTTCGTGAGCAAATTCTCCAAATTAAAATCGCCCAAAATATCTACTTCGTCGTCGTCCGCCATGATTGTTGTGAGTGGCTGACTGGGCTGACTGGCAGAGGCGGCGAGCGAACGCCTGTTCGTTAGGCAACTCATTCAACATTCATCGCACGTCTAGGTTGGAGTAATGCTGGTTGCCCACGTGCTCAGGCAACTTAACACACAACAATGTCATATAAGTTGCCTACTTGTCAGGGGTATATATGAAAAATTTTTGATCATCGTATGAGAACTTTCGAATTTTGTAGTCGTTGTCGTGTTTACAGACAATGGTCAGGGGTGCATCGGTGTCGTCACTAATGTAGTGATTGGGTTCTCCTAGTACCTGGAATTTCTATTTACGTATGTATCTGGCATGTTTGTCTGTCATGTGTGTAGGTGATAGTGTCTGATTGATGTGCTTTCAATGATCGATTAGGTTATGCTACCTGAATACATCATCAAATATCATTGCAGAGCTTTTGAATCTTCATGGATGTCAGCTGTAAAGTATGTTCCATTTGCACTTCTTCTTATCCTTTTCAGGTTGTGCCGACTGTTTCAACTGGCAACTTCAGTTCGTCACTCTACCAAGCAAGACAAAAAGCTCTCCTGTCATCATGGATATTACATCTCTGTTTAAGGCTTGTGTGAAGACTGTTCGTGTGCGAAACAAAGCACTAGGTATTTCATCAACCGACCAGGATAAGAATAGAATTTTAAACTCAAATTTGACACGGAAATCATTATTTGCAACTAAAGCAAAAGATATTGTAACACAGGTATGCATCATTTAAATTGAAAGCACAAAATTACAAGTGTACAAGCTCGGTTATATTGTTATTACTTCCCAAAATAGAAAATGAACTTTTCTCTTCAATTAACAGATTTCAAGGCTACGGGACTTTTTATTAGAACACCGAAAAGCTTATTTGAGCTTAACAAGTTATTTGTCCGATGGCCCACAACTATCTGATTCTGAAAGAGACAAAATTGATGCTGGAGCTCAAAGAATTATGAAGACATGTTCAGCATTAATTCATGACTTCAGAAAGCAAACTAATAGCAGCGATGTACCATATCAAGTTTTGGTTAGTCCATGTGCATCAACTCCTGTATTGTTATTATTTTCTTTATTTGATCTTTAATTCCTACTATATTTTTTGTGGTTATTTTTTTGTTTTGATTCAGGAGCATCAACAATCTGTAGTTGATTTATTAGAGGCATACTTGAAAAGTGTTTGTCAGATTTATACAGAGCTCCATATGACAAGAATGAAAAGAATGATGGACTCTCAGAAAATGTCTCGTTTGGAAGGTGACCCAAATACTATATCTGTAGCAAAGGATAACAAAGACAATAGAACTCGAAAAATATCGGATCAATCTAGTGGAAGTGGAATCAAAGAAGATTTACTATCTGATGGGAAGTCAGTTAATGAAGAGGATTCCTTGGATAACAGATCAGAAAGAAACGTAGACAACACTGCAGCATTAGCTGCGGCTCGCTCAGCAGCCCTTGCCGAGTTAGCATCTCCATTTGCTATGGAAGACGATCAGCTCACGGCTGAGGAGCTCCAAATGTTTGAATCGGAAAATGCACAGCTTTATAATGAACTCAACAGTTTGTCTGATGAAGTATGTTATTTATTTTCAGATCTTTGTGTTGCTAAATCCACTTTGCAGGTCTTGACAGTTCCCTTTCCCTTGATTTTGCAGGTTCGGCAGATTGAACGTAAGGTGGTTAAAATTGCAGAACTACAAGAAGTTTTCACTGAGAAAGTTCTGCAGCAAGAACGAGATGTTGAACGCATTTCGAGTATGGTTGTTGGTGCAACTGAAAATGTGCGTGATGCAAATACTCAAATTCGACAAGCAATTCAGCGCAATGCTGGATTGCGTGTGTACATTTTGTTTTTCTTATTAGTAATGTCCTTCTCTTTACTTTTCCTTGATTGGTACAATGACTAAAGGGTTTGTTATTTTTGGGTCCTAATGCAATAAATCTTGGCTGTGTCATTATGTTATACAATAGAGAACTCTGAATCCATCAGCTATCATTGTTTAGTTCAGTCATATTTAAACTACTGAACTACTCAATAGTTGTTTTTTTTGTTTTGTCTTTTTTCATATTTACATATGTATAGTTGGGTTTCAACCTTATTTGAGAGTATAATTGACACTTTACGAGTTTCTTGCAACTTCACAGTTATTTCTTGTACTTGTTTCATTTTGATTCATTCGAAAACAAAGCTGTGACGTGAAGCTTGCACTTTGTTGTGCCATTCGTGTGGTTCGTGTTTCCCGCCGAATGTAAGAGGTTCCCTCCCCTCGGCTCCGGCTTTTGTTTCTGCATGGGTTTAACGTATGGCGGCAGGAAGATTTCAATTTGTTCAGGACCGGTGCTGGTGTGGAAACGGTAAACTTTGTGCAGCTTGTTTCATGCCCCATTTCGCATTTTAACTGGATTTTTGTCAACAGTTTGTTCTAAATAATACTCCACTTCAGCTCGAAATTTCGTCATAACCTACTGCGAGTTGCCGCTTGTTGGTGTCATCTGTTCACCGTCTCAGCTCAGAAGTTTGATATGAATGACGAAAGGGGGACCAGTACTGCCAGTGTGACAGAAGATGTAATTTTGTCACTCAAGAAACCCGTCGTTTTTCACGGCATGATTGACGATTGGGAAGTCCTAAAGTGGGGTCTGGATGGCTGGAGTACTGTATTTGGCAACAAGGAGATACCATTCAGGAATGGATTAAGAAATTGTAGCCCCAATCCTCTGTGGGAAGGTAAAAGTGCTACAGAGGAAATGGCATTGAAACAGTTTTTCGATTTGCATAGCAAATCAACATCTGATCAGATGAAAGGAGAGAAATGGTATTACTTTGATTACAAGCGCGCCAATGAATGGCTGCCTAGTAAAGCTTTGGAGTCAGTCTCTTGGTCCAGGTTTGGTTTTCCACATCTTGGTGCCCAAGATGCAACACTTTGGATTGGTAGTAGAGGAGCCCATACTCCTTGCCATTTTGACACATATGGTGTCAATCTGGTTGCCCAGGTGTTTGGTACGAAACGATGGATTCTTTTCCCACCAAGCGAGTCTAAGAATCTTAAACCCAGCCGTGTGCCATATGAAGAATCCAGTGTATACAGCAAATGGAATTTCAGTTGTCCATTACCATCTAATTTCTATGCGGAATTGGAAGAGGTGTATGTTATTGATTTGCAAGCTGGTGATGTGTTATTTGTGCCTCAACATTGGTGGCATTACGTTGAGAGTTTAGACTTGTCAATCAGCATTAATACATGGATTCCCACAAGCCTAGATGATGTATGCCGCTTGGATGAAGCACTCGTCAGGTTTTTAATGTCTCAGGTTTCAATACAGCTGAATGAGGAGGAAAGAAAGATTTTATTGAATCCTAATGAGAGGGACGTATCTTCCTTAGATTTGCACCATAGTACTGACTTAATTCACAGGCTTAAAAATGTCTTAGAGCCAGAGGTAACAGAACCGCCCACTAAACAACTGAAGCTTGATGGGTTAAACAATTTTAAACTTTCCGGAATCGAAAATAATGCAGAATATGTTCCATGTGCTCGTCCCAACACTTTGAAAAACGTTTTGGATAGAACATGTACATGTTCCTCTCAAGAATACCACCAAACAGTCATGAGTCAACAGGATCCTTCTTTTTCTGTTACATTTGGAAGAGTAATTAATGCTTTTTGTCACCCTGACGTCATTATGAAAGTGCGTGAAAAATTTGTTGAACACTCCTAGTGATTAGAGAGATCTTATTTTATTATTCATGTTTTGTAATGTTGTCTGAGAAGTTATGGAAGAGAAATGAAAAACTAAATCAGAAATGTTTAATTCATTCATTTGCTCATTCACCGTATCAACGCAGTCTAACACCTATGTGAGATTTTTTTTTTTTTTTTGGGGGGGGGGGGGGCAGTAGTTTGAGAGCTGTACTGTACTCCCAATAAGCGGAGTAGGCACGTTCCGAACCCCGACTGGATTCAAACAATCCTAACGCCCGTAGGTAGGGACTAGTAGGAAAGTGGCCACAAGAGAGGATCAGAAAGAGGGATCTGGCAGGGGGGAATTTTGTTGCCTCTGTTAGCGTTAATGCCCGGAGGCCCGGCACACCGGGTATTACCTAGTTAATGCCCGGAGTACCAAATGATGCGGCCTCCTGGCATTAACTAGTTAGGGTCCAATAGATTACTACATTAACGGAGGGGCACCGGTAAACCCCGACTTCGGACATAAACCGGCGGGCATTAACCGTGGTATGAATAACTTAGCGGGCGGTTTTCTTCCTGACTTCACCGGGTGGGATGGGGGTTGCCGAGTGGTAGGACTATCAGTGACTATCGACGTGGGGCTATCAGCAATGTAACTGTCCCACGGGATGTAAGCATGGCAAGTGCTCTTTCAGAGCAAAAGGGCTGATAGCAAGTCAAAGTGCCATGGAAGTACAAGCTATTCCAATAAGTAAACTTGCCGTGCGACAGTTGCATCGCTTTTTTGAAAGAAGAAACTAATCAAAATTAAAGTCAGGGAGGAAACCGCCCGCTAAGTTATTCAAACCACGGTTAATGTCGGTTACCGGTGCCCCTCCGTTAATGTTGTAATCTATCGGACCCTAACTAGTTAATGCCCGGAGGCCACATCATTTACCTAGCTTTAACGAAACCAGGCCGGTACTCCGGGCATTAACTAGGTAATACCCGGAGTCCCGGCCATCCGGGCATTAACGCTAACACCTCTAAAGAAAATTTAAAAAAATGGAAAAAATTAAAGTTTGAACATTTATTAATTTTCATGTGGTAACTATGATAATTTAATGAAGTGTTCTTAATTGTGGTTTATAGTAGTTATGAATAACATGGGTTGTAAGTCCTTCAAAAGGAAAAAAAGGTAACAAACCACATTTCTCTTGACTTTCAAAGGCTATTATATTGCATTACAAAATGCGTTGTTTGGAAATCGGATAAAAACAACTTATGTGGCAGCAGATAGTGGCACAGAATACCATGTCCTGTGGTTCTAAGAAATTGGATTGTCTCGCTAGCCAACTTCCAAGAGACATCTGGATAGTCAGGGCTTAAAAAAGAAGCCACAAATTTTACAAGAAAACAGTAATTGCTCCAGATAACAATCTTGGAATGAAATAGGAAAATTAAAAGCACATTTTCTAACTTAAAACAAAACAACACAGGAACATAAACAAGTTAACTTTCAAATACTGAAAAATTTAAATCAACAGCTTTTGAGCCAAGGACCACCACTACAAAAACTCTTTGATGTGAGAAGAGCAGCATGTCTGAAATCGCCTTTCATCCAGAATATATGATAACATATAACAAAGATTGAAACTGGCATGGCTATACAAGTCTAGATGGTCAATTGTAGAAGAGTATTTCAGTTTTATTGCTGACATCCTTGGGACATGTGAATAAATGGTTGAATGGGTACACATGCTGCTCTTCACACATACTTGGCAATAAATCATATGCTTAACTCACATTGAATGAATGAACAAATCACAAATTTTGAATCCACAAATATGATGTCTACTTCAGTCAGATGGTTTCTTTATGATATACAAGGCATGAATGAAGCTTGCCCATACTTTATCTTAGACTTCTCTCCGTTTCACTTTTCATAACAGCATAAATAAGTTTACTGAGTATTTGGCACCTACTAAGTCTTTAAGAGACAAAATAAAACAAAGTTATAACATGAAGTCTCTTTGGCTGGGGTATGCCAACACTTAAAAAAACAAACAACAAAACAATAAACTAGATAGTGAATTGAGACTTGAAATTAGATTATGCTTGTACAAGACCAGCAAAGTCATCAGAATCAACTTATCTTTCAACAGAAAATATCAAAAACATGTCAACACAAACGTCACAATTCCTAAATACAAATAATTGAATTACCTAAAAAACACAAAAGAGAAAGAAAATTTCCAGGGGAAATTTTACAGTACAGACTTTCCCAAATTTTCCAAAATAGAAGTTTACTTACAAGATAAAATAATACAGAACAGTATTGAGAACACTAATCATTAATCAATTCCTATGCAAATAAAAAATCAGAAATCTTCAAGTTGGTAATGAGCACTTTTGTCTAACATCTTCCCAGCAGCTATGGCAATAGGAAAGGAAGTCAACAGGTATTTTTTTTTTTTTCAAATCATGAATAACTGATGGCAAACTCACGAAAAGAAAAAAACAAACTGTCAGAATGAACACGATATGACTGAGATCAAAATGAAAGTCTGTGGGACACACAGATGCCTATGACAGAACAGGGAATACAATAATACATAAGAGAATGAAATTACTAATTTAAAGCTATCACACGTTATGCAAATGATTGATGAACATAAAAGATATTGTAACTAAACTGTTGAACATAACTCTAAACAAGAAAATTAGCTGAATAAAACATAGCTCTTAGGATGAATCAATGATACACATGGACTAGGTATGTATTCAAAAGTGACTCTTAGTGACTCTTAGTTCCATTTTGTACAAGTTAGAAGCAACACAGAGCACAACATATACATTAATATAAAACTAACACTTTAGGGTTTTATTCTACATGTTTTCATAGACTAATGTCCACATAAATAAAGAGTGAAGAAAGAGGGACGAAATATAAATGGCATCAACCAATAAAATGAATACAGTAACTAAAATTATGAATTAATGATTGGGAACAAACACCTAAATAGGTGCAAAAAAAAGTCTTGGACATCACAATTTCAGTTGTCACTTGATGCTGGAAAACATTGCTCAGAGTGTTCATCCCATGCCGCAATCTGTGAAGGACAAAAAAAAACATAAATAAATACCACATGACCAAGCTCACCTCGGTTCAGTCCTCTTCTTCTATCTTTCGCTAAACTACATACCTGGCATTCTCGACTGCAGTACCACTGTCTTTGACAACCTGCACACACAAACTCAGCATCTCGCTCATTGCATCCTTGGCAGTGTGGTACACTACTTTTAGACCTATCTAGTCTTCCATCAGTTCCAGGGCTCTCTCCATTATCACCTTCATCAATTACCAAACGCCGCTCATCTGAGTCTGTGTCTGCATCACCTTCATCTCCGTTCATATCTCCACCATCTTCCCCATCCTGCACAGTAGACAACACATATTGTTAACAGAGTAAGGCAAGAAATGAGAGGCAGACAACACTGAAACTAGATACGTCACTTACAAGAACAACAACATCATTATTGCCCTTAACCCTGGTATTGGGCATGGATGAAGATTGCATGGAATTTGAAGCAGCAGAGGAAGCTGCTACTGGTGTAATAGTTAGCTCACTACGTGCCTACAATCAACAAGATATCAATAGAAACACAACTACACAAACAAAAACTACAAATACACCATATAGACCAGAATGTCGCCCACCTTTTTAGATGATCCACCAGACAGAAGATCGCTAAGAAGTACTGGCCCAGTGGAACCATAGTTTGCAGCTGCAGATGTTTGGTAATGGGGTAAGCCCGACACTGGACTTGCATGATGGACTGCTGACAATGATGAGCTTCTCTCTGGTGCAGTTAACAGCCGCGCAAGAGTTGGGGAGAAAGTTGTGGGTTTAGCATGAGATTGGTTTCCACTAGTGGAGGACTGGTTGCTTGGTTTAGTGAGGATGCCATGAAGCAAAGAGGTTGTAGGAGCACTTCCTGACGATTGCTGCACTGGATTAGCAACTGGACCAGGACCGGTGCCTTGAGCCACCACAGGATGGAGAGTAACTTCGGGAGTGAAAGGAGATGGAGAAGGTCTTGTCAACATGGTCCCCTGACTGCCTAGTGTGTTCTGCTCATTGGCATTTGTCATTTTTGCAAACTGCACCAGGATGTCTCTGTACATACCAGAACCTGTTTCTGGGTTGACCTGTAAACACAGACACATTTTTGTCAGTTTTTACAGAGAAACAAAAAATAAATTACAACTTAAATCTGTTACCGGCAATGACTGGAGGCCAGACAAACCTACCATTGCCTACAGTAATGTTAGTTATGCCCACTCAACTTCGGCAAAGTCGGGATTAATATTACTAATCTAAGATTTCTGTATTTGGAGTGTGATAATTGTTGGAAAACTCATACCCAGGCAACGTTAGGCCTGTGTGGCCTCTGGCCTCCCGTCATTGTCAGTAACATATCTGATAAATGATTTATTATGATATTTATTTTTATTTTTTAAACTTCTGGATTGATCCTACAATGCCGCTAACCTGAGAAGGTGCTCCACTTAATGATGATTCAGTGCTTGATGGTCGAGAAGGTCCTTCACTTCCACCTCCAGAACTCAGAACAAAGCCAAGTTCTGATAAATCAACAGGGGCAGTGCCATGAAGGCCACTACCGCTTGAACCAGTTCGAACGTGCGATCCCGAGCCAAGGGCAGGTAAAGACATACTGAGCAATCCACCGCCACTACTGCTCCCCGGTCTAGCACTGGCCATGATACTGTCAGACACCTGTTAAACAAACAGAATGAAAACTTCAAAACAACTCTACTTTATTGCTGAAATTACTTCAAGTATAAACCTAAAACATAGGTAATACAGCATTTAACAACCAACGTCTTATTTTTCAAATTTTACTCTACCTGGCATTTTTGTCTTAAACTAATTTGACTACATATGCTTAAGTGTTAGGCAAGATGAGGGGTACACAAATAAATATTTGTTAGAACCAATACACAGGCAACTCATGCAGGCAATACCTTTCTTGATGGTCCACCTTCAAGAGCAAAAACCATGCTTAGAACTGGGCAAGCCATACATACCATTGCTACTGCTTGAAACTTCAGATGTACGAGTAATAGAGTATACATGATCAATTCTCTAATTTAAAAGATATGGAGTCCATGTGAGGAAAGGAAAGAAAGAGATATAGTAAAAGGCCTTTAAGTGTGCTTTGAACAAAATATGGTCGTGACTTATTTGCACAGAGTTGGTAGAGGTACCCCTTCCATTGACAGTTTTACAAGACATCTAATGAGATAAACTGATTGGTCTACTGTAAAATAGTGCAGAATAATGAAATTGTTCTCACCATTACCACATCAGGTTCATATGAGGATCACATGAGAAAAAAAAAGGTACAACAAAAAGAAAAGAAAACAGAGGGAGATGTTTCCAAAACACTAAGACAAAACAAACAATTTTAAGTGCTGTGCAAGCAATTCTGAGGAGACAATGCACACAGGCCTACTCACCAAGCCAGATGATTTCATTCTGCGACCACGCCTGGGGACATTCTCTGGATGCTGGGAACGATAATCAGCGATGATGGACTGGACATCAATGATGGGACCCTGGCGACCCTCACCGATGATGCCAATGCCTTTCCCACTGCCATCAGGTGTAGAATCACTTACCACGTGACCCCCACTGGTAGCAGTACTCGGCTTAGGCAGGATGGGTCTCTGTATCCTTGAAGCGCTGGCAGCATTGCCATGTTTTTCAGCTCGAGATAAACTCTGTAATGAAGGCAAGAGAAGAAAATGTTGAAAAAATAGCATTTTGGGCAATAAATCTTAGAACAAAACAAAATATGAAAGAAAAGCACCTTGTTGTGGACTGCAGCAGAGGGTAGCGAAGCATTGAGGGCTGAAGAAGTGCTAGTAGGGGTGGGTATAGCAGACAGTGAAACAGAGGGAGAAAGTCGACATGCTGACCCAGTGCTGCTGACTGCCCCCATTAGAACTCGCTGTGAACACATAAAAAAAAAAAAAAATTGGGATTTAGATATGTCATCCTAAGTCTCCTCCAGACATGCTTTTGATGATTAAAACCATCTAGCGCTCTTACAAATATATATATATATATATATTTTTTTTTTTTTTTCATCTTGCCTTTAAAGGTTTGGTTCAAAGTATAGTTTTACATTGGTATCTAAGTACATTTAAAATTAATTCTTAAAAAAGTTATTGTGTTTCATTAAACTACATATTAGTCCACAGATTTTAAATTTCAGTAAAGCTACAAATATTAACTATGCCTAGTGCCTAATCATGGCCACAGGTTATCTTATTTGCATGAGATTTTTGTTCAGGCTAACTATTCAAAAGGTAGGCCCCAGTAACACAGAAAGCATGTTTGCAATGATCTGTAATGACATTTTTTTAAATTAGTGCATTCCACAACCAATTAATGCAACATGCCAGAAATTTGTAAGGTTGTACAAAAGTAGGAGTGCATTTATAATTAAGGATTAGATTGGGCAATATTACAGGGAGACTCGTTCAGGTCTCCTATCTTGCAAGGACGGCAGTGCCAAAAGCAGAGGGTTCACAATGCATGAGGAATTGGGAAAAAATGTTAATGGTGGAAGCCAAAGACCAATGTTACCCATCTCATAACAGAGAGGAAAAGGCATTCCAAAATAAAAATAATCCGGCGCCAACCTGTCGCTGCAAGTGTTGCAACAAAAACTGCGACTGGGAAGAACTGGGCGAGATATCAGTTGGCTTAGTAAGCTGGGACTGAAGTAATGATGGGGTCTGCATATGTGATAGTCCAGGTAGTGGTCCACTTGGCTTTCTTTCAACTGTGGGAGTTGTGCCAGTAAGAAGCTCATTAGCCCTTGCTTGGATGCGTACCGCCAAAGGTGATGAGCCGCTACTGCGATGGTGATAATCTTCAACGTTTCTTGACCCTAAACGTAAGGCAACAGCTAACAGTTCCTCTCCAATCTTTGGTGAAACTTCCCGGTAGTGGTCATTCCTCCTCTCATGTCTTGTGTCCATGTGAGAATCTCTTTTAACATCAGAGCGGGAGTCATCCTCAAAAGAGTTTCGTCTAACCAGGCTGTCATCAGTATCTCCTGTTAAAGATAATACCTGAGAAAACAACAAACATATTAGTAGAGTAGAATTAAGTTTTATGTGATATGATTAAGTTGCAGATATCACAGAGGGAACTTGCCTGTTTACGCCTCTGAATTCTCATGGCTAACTCTTCCTTTAATTTCTTTTTCCTAATAAGATCATTCCATTCTGCTTCTTTTGCATTTATTTCTACGGTGAGCTGCCTAATTTCCACTTCAAGCGCAGTAGACACTCTGTCCAATTCTGACAAGCCACCACTGTGAGCATCAACAAAATCAGTCATTAATGAGTCTCTTTCTGGTTCAAGCAGGTCCCTTAACAGACTGTTGTCTTCTTTTGCAGCTCTTTCACGTTCTTTGTATGAGCTCCGTACACGAGTCCTCATTTCTCTAAGAACCTGATCACGTTCTAATGCTCGAGATGAATTGCCACTCTCATTGCTCCTCCTCTGGTGATGTGATGATCGAGTTTCTTTATCATCGCGGGATGAACGTCGGCGTACCGTCTTACTGGGAAGGGTAGTGTCACTTATGCGCACACCTGAGTCATCATCTCTATATGAATTCTTTTTTGATCTCTCCACATCAAGACTTGACTGCAGTTTGCTCAGAAGAAGAGACTGGGGTTTGAGGGCTATCTTGGGCTCTTTTGTATCCTTCTTTTTGATTCCACTCAAATCAAGGGCATTTGCATCACCACAGACAATGTCGGGCAGACACTGTTTTTTGGCTTGACCATTTGATAGGTCCTCTTCACTTGCCCTTTTCTGAGAAAAAGAAATAATACAATGTAAAATGACAATTTTCAGAAGGAAATTAACTAGAAATTAACTAGAAACAAGCAAGATTACCTGTGTAACTTTCCTGCAGGATTGCTCAGAGACAATTCCTGAATCAGTTGACTTCTCTTGGTCTTCATTCACCTACGAGAGACATAAAGAAATTAATGACAATATAATAATCGAGATGATTCAGGCGTAAAGTAGGGTAAAGGACAAAATACACTGATACATACTTCAGTTTTCACATCGACGTTGGGGAGATCAACATCCATTTGGAACTCTTCACTTCCTCCACTACCATTGTCTTTAATTGATGTCTCACTTTCAGAGCTTCCATTTATCTCTTCATCATGGGGTGCATCACTTTCCACACTGGTTTCTTTTTGATCATCGCTCAAACATTGAGGTTCTTCACAGCTGCTTAAACTATCACGTTCTACTTTCACACTTACTTCGCCAGCATCAGACACATTGTCATTCAACAAAGTCTCCTTAGGGCTTGGGGTTTTTTCTTCAGAAATTCCATTCCTATCTTCAGACTCTGTTGAGTTCTGTTCTTTTGGCATCAAGTCATCAGTTTCAAATAATTCTTTATGTTCTGAATGGATATCAGTTTCTTTGGCATCAGGTGCATGACTGCTGTCATCTGATTTCACACTAGGCAAGGATTCCTCTGAAACATGAAAGAAAAAGAAAACATTAAACAATATTCATTAACAGTCAATCCAAATCAATTGGCTATTATTTGACAATGCCCTGCAAGTTATGTTTAATTTCATGTCCACAGCAATTCTAGTTATGGCTAAAACTGTTGTGGTAGACACAAAAACAGACTCAGTTTTATCCCAGCGAGGTGCACCCTCAATCGCCTAACAGACAGATTGAATGACAACTTACGAGCCGTTAACGTGGTTGTATCGGCAAGGAGGGATAAAAAGGCAGAATACAACAAGTATCTGTAGTCAGCAGTTGGCGTGGGAAACATAACTGTTCGTATATTTAGAATACTATGCGACAACCAAATAACACTAGGGCTTTCCACAGCGTCACATCCCAAAGCAGACGATACGATACACGCGATAAAAGTGAGCCGGCTTCGCGCTCTCTTCGTGAAATCTCAGGCCGACCACAGGCATCTACGCAAGCACTCGAATATGGCAGCATTGCAATACTGACCATCCCATGGAATACGCAAGGGACGGGCGCAACTGCGCATTAATCCAGCCTGTGTCGTTATCAGTTTATATTAAAAGTGAATTTCTGCCCCGAGCACGTTGGCAGCGACGGGAGCCTAGCTTTTGTTTGACTGAGTTTCAACGCCAACTTCGCTTACTGACCGCCCCCTCATCAACTACGCCCTCCTCCGAAGACTAAAACAAATGTTAGAGAAGAACTGACCACCACCACGGCGCGCCTTATCAAAGCCGTTTTAGCAATTTCATCAAATCAAACCCAGCCCCCCCCCTCTCTCTCTCTCTCTCTCTCTCTCTCTCTCTCTCTCTCTCTCTCTCTCTCTCTCTCTCTCTCTCTCTCTCTCTCTCTCTCTCTCTCTCTCTCTCTCTCTCTCTCTCTCTCTCTCTCTCTCTCTCTCTTCTCTCTCCCCTCCCTCTCCCTCTCACCTTCGCTGGCTTTGGAGGCTGTTTGGGCCTGCACATCCGCGCTGTCCACCTTCTCGGGCTCCTCCACCTCCTCCTCCTCCTCCTTCTCAGCCTTGTCCTCGACCTGGTGCTGGTTATGGGGCGCTTCAACCTCGGCGGCTGTGTCGGCGGCATGGTCGGCGGCATGGTCGGCGGGCGAGGCCACTGCTGCCGCTGCCGCATCTACGGGCGTCTTGCTCGCGGAAGCGGCGCAATCCGCTGGCTCTGCTGGTACCGTTGACTCCGGCTCTAGCTCCGCCGGCGCCGGGGAGGTCACTGTAGCTTCCTTCTTGTCGGAGGCCGAGGGCGAGGGCCCTGACGGTGAGGAGGGCGAGGAGGTGGCAGCGGCGGCCGCGGGCGGCGACACGGGTGGCGACGACTCCCCGACGGTGACGGCGTCCTTGGCCGGGGTGAGGGGCGGCGGTGAGGACGCCCCGTTCTCCAGCAGGGCGGTGCCCACCCCGACCCCGTTCAGGTGGTGGCCGTCGTCGGCGCCCTCGGTTGCGATGGCCGCTACTGTCAGTTCCTCGCCGGGACCCTCCATGATGCCGTGCATCCTGTCACGCCTGCAACGGAAAAGAAAACACACTTTATTTCCTTTCATCAGCATCGTTGCCACTGACGCCCGCACTGCAGCCCGCACCTCGCCCCTCAGGCCTCTAGCTCTGGCCGTGGGGTGGCGTAGAGCTCCGCCCGGACTTGGCGGGCTGCGTTACCTAATACGTGCACGCGGTGCGCACTATGGTGGTCTACCTTCTGCCTGGGCGAGGCCTGGGCCTGCAAGGTCCGCCCGTCACGTCGCCAATGGATGGAGGTGCGGGGGGTGGCGGTAGCGGGAAGGGAAGGGTCGGGTGGGACATGGTGGCGGGGCCGAGCGGAGCCATGGCGAAGCGCGGAGCGGTCGGACAAACGTTGTATGCGCACAAGGTCACCCTGGCCAAGGAGAGTAGAGGCAGCGGAACAGGGAACAGCAGGGGTCGGCGGTCGCGCATCGGAGCGGTACGTGGGACGGGTCGGGCCGGGCCGGGCCGGCGGGACGGGACGGGATGCACTCCGCTGCCGCCGTGGCCTTCCCTTCCCTGTAGTGCCGTCGTACGCCACTGAGGCCCTCCCGAAAACGGTACCCAGGAATTTCTGCGAAACCCATCCAATCGTGATGCAGTATTGGTGTCAGCCCTGCACCTTTGGCGTCGGCCCTGCACCTTTTGGCGTCGGCCACAAAGTGTGTCCGAATTTTCGCCTTGCTACGGCGCCGCTGTGAGCGCCTGCGAGTGTCAGGGTAGGCCAGCCCGCACGACACCCGTCCATGCAACAGCCAAGGTTGCCTACCTGCCAGGCGCCCATCGCGCTAGAAGCCAAAACGGCCCTTCCCTGCGCCGCGCCGGCCCTCCCCCTACGTCTATGCCACACCATGCCCTCGTCTTTCAAAGTGCATACTGTTATGCTGCCCGTAGGCGAGTCTGTTTCGGGCCCGGACCGTCACCGGCTCTTCCATTTACTCCAGTTTGGAACCTAATTCACGGCGTCCATCGAAACCAACAACACTGGCCCCCTCCCCCTTCTAGCAAGCCACGGCCCCTCTCTCTCTCTCCCCGCTAACATGCCTCCCCTACACTCACACAGCCGCGGCCGCAAGGGAACACCCAGTTCTGAACACTTAGACGGTTCTGTCGGGGCACGCCGGTGGTGCAGCGTGCAGATGCTGGGAATAGCGCTGTGCCCCCCCCCCCACACACAAACGCACGCACGCACACTAATACGCACTGGCAACTGCCTGCAGGCCCAAGTGAACTGCACCCTCCCTCCTCTCCCTCTCCGCTCTTCCCCTTTCCCCAACATGTGCGAATAATTCGGTCTTCGGCAACGCAAACGCCAAGACGCTGACGGCGGTGGCGGCGTAACCGTGTCGCCGACGTCGTCGCCGCTTGGTCAAGTCCCCCGCCATCCCCCACGCCCCACCCCGCCCCGCCGGTGCTAAAAATGGTCCGGGCCAGTCAAGGGTTGACGGCGAACTCGGATCAGGACGGGAGGGAGGAGCAGGGGCAGGGGCAGGGGCAGGCGTACGCGGAAGACGTGCGGTGCGCAACCGTGCGCCCAGCCCAGCTTAGCCCAGCCCAACTCTCTCTCCCCCGCTTCCTCGACTTCGGCCATAGGCCAACTCAAAACCGGGTGCATTCTGGTCATCTCCTGGCGCAGCTCGGTGTTGTGCAGCTCTGCATAACTGCACTTCCGCTGCACCTGCAGCTGCACCTGTCGCTGTCGGGCTCTGAGGCCTCGTCACCTCGTCAGGACCACGCAGGTGAAACGGCACGGCGCCGACGGTGCGCGGCACGGAAGGCTGAGGAGACTGCGGCCCGCCGGCGACCTCGCTTTGGCGTGTGACCCTTCCCCTTCCTTCCTCCACTTCCCTTTGAGTTGTTTGAACAGCGCGCTGCCCGCCCGTCCCGAGTCCGTATCGAGTCCGTCCCCGTCCGCCTCAAGGTCCGGCCCGCCGCAAGTCACCTTGAGCGTGGACTTTGCTCGGTCTCGGCCTCTGGCGGCATCTGGTCTTTGCCGTGTGCCCGCGTCGGTTCGAAGCGATGATGCAGCTCAAAAGCTCGAACCGATACGCAGACACGGCTTGACGGCCACGTGTCACGTGCTGGCGGGCAGCCCATGAGCCGATACTGCCGGCCAGGACTGCAGGGGCAGGGCACGGCAGGGCGCGGCAGGGAGGCACCCCGTCCCGTGGGCCGTGCCGTGGGCGCTCTGCTCCGGGGCCCCAGGGCTCGCGGCTGCTGACGGGATGGTGCACCCGACACTCACCGAGCCCCGGTTGAGGTACGGTCCCGTTCCCCCTGTCCGCAGACACAGCCTTGACCGCACTCGCCGGCCCCGGCCATGGCGGTCCATGGCCATCCATGGCGTTGCTGAGGTGCCGTTGTTCTCTGGACCCGGCTGGCGGCCCAGCGGCCCAGCGGCCCCAGCCCAGTACAGAGCGCTCGGCTCGGCCCGGCTCCACGGCTTGCACTATGTTTACGCATTCGCCTTCCAACGAACGATGCACGGGGAGGGGGGGGGGCTGCAAGGCCAAATACGCACGGCTAGACAGGCGGGCGGGAGGGGGGGGGGGCTACGGCCTCCTCACCTCGGCGGGGACCCGCGGGGACTGCACTGTAAGCACTCTACGCTCGGCCCGATGTCGATACCTTAGACGGCGGTCGTGGCGTCGCCATGGTGTCGCCGTCCGCACGCCCTTGAGATGACCCGATCCGTCCCTGTGCTGGACGTTGCCCTCCCCTCCCCTCGCCTCCCCAATCCCACCCCCGGCTCGGCTCGGGCCCTGGGAGTCGGACCTCGGACTGCGTGCGTGAAAGGGGAAGCCAGTGTGACGGCCCCGGTGCGCGGCGCCACCAACAGGGAGCCACACCACAGCAGCGTCGTCGTCGTCCACCCGGCGCCTGCGAATTGTAGGGTAGGCCAGCCCGCACGACACGCGTGAACGCAGAAGTCGTGGATGCCTACCCAGCAGGCGTTCTTACTGCCCAGACTGACCAAATCGGGTTTGGCCTTGCGACAAATACAGTAATGGCCAGCAAGACAAGCCCCTGAAATTTTCCGAGCTTCCCGAATGATTCTGGTCTCTAGCGAGAACACCGCCGGACCTTCGGCGCAGCCAGCAGCCATCTCGGCAGTTCGCGGACCTTTTGGCAGCCATGAGGCAGAGGCGGGCAGAGGCCACTGGCGGCGGCCGCGGCCGCGACGGTTTGCTGTGGTCGCGTCGCGGTGCTGACGCGTCCGCCGTACAGTACAGTGAGAAAAACATTGAGCGTCACGCTCCTGTTCGCGCTCCGTCCTCCCGCTCCAGATGACGCTTCGGCCCGGCTCCGCTGACGGGGTGGATTTGGCTGCAGCGCGACACGGCGATAGCCCCTCTCCTAATTACCCCCACGACAACAGCGGGTGCGGTGGCGCGCTTCCCTCACCCGCTGTTGCCAAGGCGGTGCTTTCTCACCCGCGGCACGCGTTGCCCTGCTGTCCTACACGGCCAGGCGGGTTACAATTTTAAATGTCATTTCAAAGTCGGCATGGCGGTCATGTCATCTGGGGCCCAGACGCCGACAGCGGCGCCCAGTAAGGACAGCCGCGCCCTTCGCCCTTTGCCCTTCGTCACGCCCCAGGCCCTTCACC